>OY365814.1:34971145-35072754 GCA_959347315.1 Bimastos eiseni | reverse complement strand
CACGCACACATACAAGGACACATACAATCAAAGATATATTGTTATATTCAAAAGGCGGGCATCTATATCCACAATGACCACTTGAAATGAGGAGAGACCACTGGTCGATCGCTGAAGTAAATCATGAGAAGGTATAAACCCTACACATACAGACAACACATTCTTACATTATATTTGCATTTGAAATTAACTATTATGTAAATATTAATGTATGCAGCATGTAAAATGATATACGTTATTATACATACATGTTCTTAATACATACATATACATATATATATATATATAATTATAGTACGATTCTCTGGAATTTTACCCTTTTGAGGAGGGAGACAGAGAGAAGAAGAGACAAAGACAGACTGAGACATTCAGACACATATACATATAGAAATAAATATAAAGGGACAGACAGACTGGCAGACAGACTGACAGACAAACTGACAGACAGACTGACAGACAGTCAGACAGACAGACAGACAGACAGCCAGACAGACAGACTGACAGACAGTCAGACAGACTGACTGACAGACAGTCAGACAGAGAGGTCCTGCTTCAACTCCACTTGGTTCTATGTTGAATGCGACGGAGCAACAGCCGACGACGGATGATCTAATTTACTACAAGGAAAATGTTGACTTTAGATAAAATATATTGTTGACGCTAATTACTCGCGTCTTCTTCAAAGAAGAACTGCCGACATCACATCTGCATAATTGACCGACGTCGCCCAAAACCGGTTTCATCGATGTATACACAGGCAAATACAATTGACACACACGCACACATACATGTATACATGCATATATATATGCATATATATATATACATGCATATATATACATGCATATATATATGCATGTATACGGACGCACATACGTACATATATAGGAAATGCATATCTAGATTTATGATATTATATCAGTTTTGTCTTTATGGGAATACATGTATAATTCACAAGGCTCTAATCTCTCGTTGGTCAATTCCTGAAGAATTGTTGTGAAAGTCAGAATCCAGTAGAAAATTAGATCAACATTCCATATATCGGTTAAAGAAGATGGAGCTAAGTGTATATATATATATATATATATGTATATATATAAAGCATATATGTGTGACACGGTGGCCGATCAGTTAGGGCGGTCAGCCCGTAAGGTTCAGTGTGTGCTGAGTGAGCGGGTTCGACCCTCGTCCGAGGGTCAGTCACTGTGTAGGGACCTTAACCAAGTTCTTCGCACACAATTGCTCTGCAGTACAACTGCAATTTCGCCGTCGAGGCATGTGTATGCACTTCTGAGCAAAAGATGGTGGAAGAAGAGCGGTATCAAATTTCGGTAATAAATAAATAAATACGTACATAAAGGGGCCTATATATATATATATTATATATATATACTATATATATAATATATATATAATATATATATATTATATATATATTATATATATATACTATATATATATAATATATATATATAATATATATTATATATATATATTATATATATATGCACATATATATATATACACGTGTATGATACACTGGTATATATTATGCTATACTGGTCGAGGAAGAGGTTAAAATGTTAGTGCCATAGTCACATACAGATCTGTTGTAGAAAAATAATTTTAAAAAATATTACACATGAATTAAATAATTATTATGAATATATTTCGACACTTGTCCCATATGTGACCTAACATCATAAGAGCACAGAAGATGTTAAGGCAAAGTTGAAGACATGGCGTTTATACAGAGTTATATTCATATATATATATATATATATATATTGGCCTAATATTCAAATAAAATTGAATGGATATGACGAACATATTCGACTGGTTCCGAAATATCCGAGTCCGGTGGTGCAAACCCTGTCATATATAAACAATTTTACTACAGTAAGAAACTTCTGTTGTGCCGGATTTTAATGGACAATCCATCAGTTGTGGATTAGGATCCGGGTTCAATGATTATTCAATTCGGAGGTGAACGATATTCGAAGATAGGCAAATAAAAATATACGTTATATTATGTCACATTATATACCATATATATATATCGTATATATATATAAAGCGTATATATAATGTATATATATACATATTCTTGTATATAGGTTAAATCTATTCGTCACTTTATCTTTCGTCAAATCATTGGTCTCTATTTAGGTCGTTTTTTCTGCGTTTCAACCGAGAGGTCCCTTAAAAAGTATCAGATGTTCAGATAAGCTTGAAACAAATCTGCTAACGGTAGGTTAATAGGCCCTATTGTTTAGGCGAATAGACCAAGGTCCATGTGTGTGTGTGTGTGTGTGTGTGTGTGTGTGTGTGTGTGTGTGTGTGTGTGTGTGTGTGTGTGTGTGTGTGTGTGTGTGTGTGTGTGTGTGTGTGTGTGTGTGTGTGTGTGTGTGTGTGTGTGTGTGTGTGTGTGTGTGTGTGTGTGTGTGTGTGTGTGTGTGTGTGTGTGTGTGTGTGTGTGTGTGTGTGTGTGTGTGTGTGTGTGTGTGTGTTTAGGTCTATCTAAGCCTTTGTACCGTATGTGATCGTTCTTAGGTTATAATCTCGTCCAACCAATTGTCAATCGTCTTCTTGATCAGATGTATCTGATAAAGGGACTGTCGATGATCCCAGATGTCCGTCAATTGAGAACGATCTGACCCCGTTGCATAGGTCAACCGAGGTCAGTGACCTTTCTATCTCCTATCTGTCTATTAGCCAATCTGGGGTCAGTGCACCCAATCAGCCATCGAAGGTTCTCATTGGCCCAGTCAAGTCCGAGCAAATTGGGTCTTGTGATTGGTAGCCTTACGATAAATACGTGGGCGTAGTGAATTGTCTGTGGACCGCCCACTCTGGCCTCCAACGAAATGATCGACAGAAAGGCAAACTGAAATAATGCTCTCTTAGAATATCTTTCTATTCGATTAACCTCAGCTCACCTGAAACAACAGCAAAACAGTCGTCGTTGTCGTCATCATCGATATCGTAATCGTCATCATAATCATAAACACTGTTTTATGTGTGACATTCATTTATGATGAAGATTCATCGTTGTAGTCGTCGACTTCAATGACAATGACAGCAATGACATCATCATCATCATCGTCGCCGTTGTCGTCGTCGTCATCATCATAATTCTTTTTATTTAGTGTTTCTGAGAGTTTCAGATGAGTGGTTTATGGCCGAATGAAGCGAGTTGAGCAAAGTTCATTCATCCTATCGCTTCATCCGGTCACATTTTTTGAGCCCCAGTTAGGGTTAGGGGTTGTTTATTTTGGGTGATTGGCAATGATGGATGAATCGAATATTTTCCGAATTCAGGTGGAAGATCTTTCAACAGGCGTCGTGTAGTATGCGTGGCTTAATGCTTGGCCGTAGAGTAATGCTGAACACACTCGGGCGCAGAGCTGGGAAATTGATTTCGAGACCCGTATATATACCGCGTAAGGTTGACTAGTCCTTCTTTCGCTAGGCGTTGGAATTTGTAAATTACTTGTGAATCCATGAAAATTTCTCAACGCCCACAAAAGCCACGTCAGGGAAACCAGCTTAAACACCGGCGCTCTACTAAATCAAGTCCGCAATAGCCAATCCTCTCGTTTCTTTCCGGTGCCAGGTCGAAATCCGGGAAGTGAAGCCGATGAGACAGCATGCATGGTGCTACGGTGGCAGTCGGTGGTGAAAATTTCATGGATTTACATTACATTTGAGAGAGTGACGAGAAAGTTATAGAATCTGAATAGGACACCTTGAAGGGTTTGGTTTTTAGTTGTGAATGCAAAGTAGCATTCTTCAGGTAGGTCTACCTGAATTCTTCAAGTAGTCCTACTAGGCTACGCCTGACAGTTCAGGCAACAAAAGTTTACCCGAACGGTTCCGGTGACCGGTATTTCGTACTTGAGCTTTTCTAAGAGTGCGAGCAAACTGACGGAGTTCTTCTGGGAGTCCGTTCCGAAGTGCTGGCGCAGCATAAACTAAGGTGCGGTTGCAGAATTTCAGAGACGATGACACCAGAGGTCGAGTCGAGATAGAGAAAAATAATGACGATGAGTGAGTTGATCCGGGCGGTTGGACTGTAAGGAGTTGACGAATGTAAGAGGGTTGAAACATTTGAAGTGCGTTGTAGGTGATAGATACAATTTTGTAGTGAATGCGTTGAGGAACTTTAAGCCAGTGAAGTGATTTGAGAGCAGGGGTATATATGATGGTGTTTTGGGGTTTTAGTGACTGCGCGGGCAAGATCTTTCTGAATTGACAGGAATCAATGTTCCGAGGACGTCTGCTTTGTAATAGCAGATCTATGATTATTTCGTGATCGGTCATTCCTTGATTGTTATGTGTCTGGTGTTTATGCTTAGCGTTAGAGGCGGTTCAATTGAGTACGTTACATCGTTACTTACGTTTAAGCTCTCGTCATTTCTCGCCTGGATTAGTGAATTCGTTGCAACCTCCGTCCTATCTGGGCTTCCCACATCGACACTACAACCGCTATCATCTATTCTCCACTCGGCTGCTCGCCTAATAAAAGGCCTTCGTCCCAGAAATGATATCACATCACGCATTCCCTTCAACAATTACACTGGCTTTCCATCCAGTGGCGTCGCTGGGATCAGAGGCGAGGGGGAAAGCAGATTGAATTTGGTGGGGGTTGGATCGAGAGGGCTACTGAATCCCCTCACTAACCCCAAAAATTTTAAAAATAACAATGTACATGTAACAATAATCACTTATTCGTGACGAGGCCGTCATAATCACGCAAATCATGCAAAGTAGTACTATTAACCGGCTAGAGCATGAATGATGCACACAGAGAGTTAATGCAAGTGTATGCGGTGAATATCACACGGGAAACGTCTTCTGTCACCGTAGAATGATTATAGCCAACTAACTATTAGCAGTCGCTGTGGAAACGCTGTAAATGCCGAGCGGCTCAGGTTATTTTTCAATGGAAACAAATATTGCAATAAAAATATAAAAACCCTAAAAACTAGGGGAGGCACGCACCTCTGAGCTTCAATGGTAGCGACGCCACTGTTCCCATCCATGCCTGAATTTGCCTTCAAAGTTTCCCTCCTCATGTAGGCCCTACCACATCTACACTGGAACCTACACCTGGGGCCTACATGACATCTATGGTCGCGCCATGTTCTGCCACCAACTCAAGAGGACTCTGTTCAGCTACTCGGAGAATTTTATCACACCCCGCACCAATAAGAAGTTTGGAAATCGTGCCTTCTCAGTTGCAGAACTCATGGAATGGCCTTCCAAACACAGACAGCCAGATAACTTCTGATGCGAAATTTAATTCAAAATTAAAGACTAACCTATACTCCCGGAGCTATGACTAGGAATACAGCGCAACCCGCTTTCTTGCAAGACTCATTTTGTTAAAGCGTGTTATAAATGCTTAGTTGTAATGTGTAATGTATATTGTATTGTATTGTAATTACTTGCACTTGGACAGCAATTCTTCAATGCATGTTGAATGGGTTGTATGATAGAACTGTCTCAGTGGTCGTAATTACAGTTTTAAGATAATGAATAGGTCTACGCAATTCATCTTCTGAAGAATTCAAAAACCTTGTTGCGATAGTTATTTAATGCTGTTGGGAAATAAAATAATGGAGCACAAGGAGTCTCTTGATTCACATCTGTGGCGTCTAAAACGTTTGCTCTATGTTTCTTGTTGGGTTCCCGTTGTTGTTATGTTCAATAACTGAGAATAAATGTTTCCAATTTGCAAGAACGTGTGATCTATTGGTGTTCGAGCTATTTCTGGATTAAGTTTCCACTTTTAGGTGATCTTCTTTATATCTCTGAGGCAAAATTAATAAAACTCGACAGTGCACTTTTCTTTCAATGACCCCTCTAGGCTGCCAATGTTAAACTCGCGATGTATTATTTTATTGATCAAACCACTAGCCTAATTAATTAAATTTCAGCTATTCAGGAGAAAGTTGCCAATCGGTAGGCTACATAAACTAATTTGATTGGTTTATTTGTGATATTAATCGCCAATGTGTTTTCTTTGCGTTTTCTGGAAGCGTGGTATTTCTGCGTCCGAAACTTCGGCGACACATCGCACGGAGTAATAACTTCTGAGGCATAAGCCTAATAACGATATTAACCCTACCATAAACGACCCTCACGATGCCCAACCTGGCAGACATTGGAAGCCTAGCCGACCATTACGACTCATATTACAAGACTCACATTTTTCATTGTGCACATACTCTGAGGGTTGTGTTTGTGCAAAACTCTTCACCCTTAAACCTTTGCACATGTTCCAGCCACAGAAGTAAATTTTTTTCTTATATTATGGCCAAAAATTTTGTTCATAGAAGATTGATCCTTTCCAGAAATGTGCAAAGCATGATGAATTGCAGCGAAAGTTTGATTCTCTTAATTACTGCTAAGTTGACTGCTTAGATTTGCAATGCATCAGAATGTTAATATAAGGCTGCACTATTGATCAGTGTTTTCTCTTTCATGTGAAGTAAACTGTTCTGTGTTAAAATGTGAGTTTTGTCCGTTTAATTGCGTTTGCGCCAATCTTTAAATTTAAAAAAAAAATTTGGTTTGCTTCATTGACATTTGCTCATAATTACTTAGGTCTTACTAATTAAAATTCATTAGCATTAGACTTTTAAACTTCTTCAAAAAGTTTTTAGAATCTCTGTGTTTATTGAATATTTACTGAAATAACAATTACCCTCTTTCTGATCTGCAACATCAACAATTGAATTGTCAACACGTTCTTCTGTCTGTTGTCAGTTTGTTGAGAAATATGAATGGAGTGAGCGTCATGGAGGAGTCCCAGCGACTTGATGCACCATCTGGAGGCCAGACGTGTTGCCTCATCGATGCTGGAATTCGTTGCAAGCGGTTGGCAGGCAACGCTAGCTACAGCAAGAGAGTGCAAAGAACAGTACACCAGAAGAAACTGAAGCTAAGCGTCGATCCAGAGGCCAGACAACGTTTTTCAGATGTGTTGCTCTTGTTGTCATTGTTGTTGTTAAGAGTTGTGTGATATTCATTCATGCATTCAGATGTCTCATATGAACTTGTTTTGTTGAGAGATGTTTTCAATTGACCTGACAAGTGCTGAGCGTTTGTCAAAGAGTTTCAAGTAGGGACCTGCATATCATGTATTTTTAATCTTAAATCGAATCGGGGTAGTGGCTTTAAATTGATTTGAAAAACCAGTTTGCTAACCATGTTGGCTTATATAATAGCGGGTGTTTATGACAGTACAGGTATTGCACAGTGACAGAGTTATCGATATATCAACATTCAACTGTTACATTCTCATGTCCTTCAATGCACAGCTATAGAACTTGTCTTCTTGTGTTCTGTCAAAGGAGGAAACATCATTTGTTTTTCTGTTTTTTATGTATTGTCCTTTAGATGTGATGTATGTCAGATGATGAGCGTTCCATTGTTTTCTGTGACAGGCAAAACACGTCTTCATCTGTGACAGTCACAAAAACACAATTCAACATCTGCGCAATAAGCAGAAGATTCGCGAAGGTCGAAGCGGAGAGCATTGCGATCAGCCGATGGAAAGACCCGGACAAATAGAAGTATGTCTCCGACATTTATGTACATCCATGTGTCACAACTTCATTGTCTATGCGAGACATATTTTCCACTTTACAATAACACTTGAAGACCATTTTATTCAAATGTTCTTTCATTGTTGAGTATGACACTTTATAACTTGCAATAATGATTGGAGTTGGCTGATGTTTGGGTCTGTGTGTAATTTCTAATGAATGCCTTGTAGAACTTTTAAGTAGTTGATAATTATTATTTGCCCACCACTGCTTGACAGAGAAGAAGTCTTAGAGAAGAGAAACGGGTTTGTTCTTATGTGAAACTTTGACGAAGACTTTTCAGTATCTGTTTTATTCGTCTCTTTCAGATCAATTTCGCAATGCTTCCGGTTGGTTTCCTACGCAGATATAAGCGACATTTCAAACTGACCACTCGTCCAGGAAGCAACAAAGTCCAACTGGCAGAGGTAAAACAATTCCACATTACAATTCTAGTAATGATAATAATAATAATAATAATGGCAGTAATAATAGGGGTAATGATAGTAATAATTGTAATAGCAATATTAATAATAGTGATGATGATAAATAGTTATTTTCATATTGATGACAACAGTAAATCTTTAAATTTTTTAATAATATTAATTACAACAATTACTCTATATTTTTAATTTCGAGAGATCATCATATGATTATCTTGGGGCAAAATTAAACAATAATAATAGTAGCAGCAATAATAATAACACTTGTAAATACAAATAATTATAGTAATGATAATAGCCCTAATTTTTAAATAGTAAGGAATCATTTGTGCAAGGTGAAAATAATAGTAATGCGATTAAAGTAATGGCAAAACATTTTTAATGATGATTATAATAATGATAATAATAATAATAATTTTAGTAATGATAATAGTTATTCCGGAGCAGTGCTATCCCTAATTTTGAAATAGTAGGGAATCATCTGTGCCTAGGCAAAAATAATAGTAATGTTGATTGATGATAATAATAATGGCTCATTTTTGTGATCTATGACGTCAGTGCTATTGTTTTCTTCCGTTTTTTTTTCCACTAGTCCGTAACAAAACTCTAGAATAGGATTAATATTATCTGCCAAAGTTTTCAGTTTCGAAGGCGTCCTTCTGACTCCTTTATGATCTTTGCGTTGGTTTTTTGTGATATATTAAAGGAAAAGAAGAGAACATTGTTGGCATTGAGATTGGATTGAATTCAGTGAATTCACTTGGTTGAGGTTTGGCTTTGGCTGAGCCTTCAGAAGTAAATTATTATTAATTAATTAAGGGTATTATTGATGATACATTAATACTTAATTCATCTGTTAATTGTTTTCAGATTGTGTCGAGACATTTTGCCAAAATGCAAGTGAATGAGATGAATGTTGTGACTCAGTTTTTGCACAACATCAGAAACCGCAACAACAGACAGGAGAACAATGACTCCAACATCCTCTGAATCATTACACTCACACACACACACATAAACCAATCGTCTTTTGACTGAACGGGGCTGTAGTTGGCATCATATGAAAGAACTGATTATTCCTGTATAATATTTCTTGGAAATACTGCTGAAATGACAGAAATCGGTTTAGTTGTGTTAATAATCGCAGGTATTCCGTGTTATTAAATTTAAAGATTTAAAGATGGTTTTGGTGTTAGGTTCTGAAACCAACCTTTAGAATCCAGTGCTTCAATCAAGTGGAGTTTGGGTTTTATAAGCAGTATCAGTGGCAACGGTATCCGTGGAAATGACTGGAGGCACAAGTCACAAAGATTGAAACATTAAAGTCTGAACAAAATCTAATCTCTTGAGTTGATTTCGTGCCAGATGTGATCAGTCCTTTAAAGACCAACGCCACTGAATGTGTCCTTATCACATTTCTAAGAACATCTCACATGTGCTAATCTCTCTCTGTTGTTTGTTTAATGTTATAAGTGACAGGTTTGTAACGTTGTACTCTCAGCGCTATTATCGTGACTTGTCGGTTGTACAACAAAGATCAACTGATACTTTATTCTACAAAACCATTTGCTGACTCTTACTAAACGATCTGATCTGAGTATTGATTCTGAAAGCATTCATTTTATTCACCTTCTTGACCTCAATACAGCATTTTCATTAGACGAATTTGCTAATTTTTATTATTTTATTATTATTGGGAAACTATTATTATTGTTGAGTAGATATCGTGAATGGGAGCTATTTAAAGTATTTTTGATTGATCGTTTGAAGTATTGAACGAAGCAGGGTCACACAGAACAATGCGAATCTGAGACAGTCCGTCACGAGGAGAAGCGTCTGAGCAGCTGTTGGACATCAAGAGATGTTAGAAGGCTACTGAGGAGGATTGACGAATTTTGAGACGTATCTTGAAGGAAGAAGATGTTCAGAGGGGAGAGGTTGGAATGCAGAACATAAAATGTGTTGACTGAGGACAGTTTCTTCAATGCTTAAACTCTCTAAGGCATAAAACTACACACAATTTACTTGTGTAGTTAGATCCTTATTTGAACAGTTCAACTGATATTTTCAAAGTCGATTAATGCTAAAAGTTAACAAGTTGCCATTTTGTGCATTTGAGGCGGATTCTATGAATTTAGTCGACTCTGCTGCCGTTATTTTAAGAATTTTGGAAGTTTCTCCAAAGCGTGACTTGATGAGTTTGTGTTCTCTTTGTATCATTCTCAATGTCATATTTTAGTCCCATTCATGTTTTTGAATGGTTTAGCATTCCTCTTGATTTAGAATCTGGTGTTGAGTCACTGGTGTAGTTTGAATAAATTTAGACAACACATCTATCTAATCGAGAAACAAATATTAATTGTTCTGTCTGGGCTAAACACTAAACACTATTAATGGTTGTGACAGAGATTTCATTTTATAGCAAGAGAAGCAATCTGATGTTTATGGAGCACATCAGATGAATATTGGCGATTACAACCGCTTGAAGCGTCCCAACGCGCGAATGAAACGAACGGCATTCCCTAAGCGTCCACGGTTCGAACAGAATGAACCTTTAACTAATTTAGGCCTAATAAACTCGATGAATGAATGACTGCTTTGGTTCCTCGGTAATATGAATTTGTAATGTCGTTGCGTTTTGACAGCGATATTTCTTTCCAATGAACTAAGATACATGCATCTGCATCAATTGATATTACATTGATTTGGAGAACGTGTTTAAAATTATTATCCTAATATATTGGATGACTTAAAATGACTCAAAAGCTTCTAATAACTAGATTTTGCGTCTAGACTAACTAACGACAACATTTCGGACAACCACGAATTGCTCGGTTGTCTATCATTTCGTTGCCTGTTGTTCGATGGGTGGTTATAGCTTTCCCGTCAGCTTATCGTAGCTGCTCTGCGTCCAGACGTGTTCTTCGTCCGTCAGTTTGGAGAAGTGCTGCGTCATGTCTGGGGAGTATTTGCTTGCGGGGGGTCGGCGGCCGAGGGCTTCGCTCATGGCGCGGGTGTAGTGGGCCTGGTTGCCACAACAGAGCCCCAGATAGTCGACTCCTATGGCAACCAACTCCTTCGTCAACTCAGTTATCTGGCTGCGAGGACAACGCCAGTAGTCAAGGTCACCGGGAAACGACTTCTGACCTGCACATCATCATCATCATTATTATAATTCACCATCATCAGCATCATCATCGTCATCATCATCATCATCATCATCATCATTTAATTCATTATTATTATCGTTGGCCTAATTATTATTATTATTATTCAATTTCATAATTATTTTTATTAGTAGCAGTAGTAATTATGGTAGTAGGCCTACTAGTAGTAATAATGGAAGGGCCTAATATTGGTAGTTGTAGTAGTAGTGGCGATATCATTATAATTATCGTAGTTGTTATTGTTGCCATCATACCCGATGGCACGTAGCAATTGGGAGTGAAGGACTATAGCTCAATTAAGGTCCCTAAGCTTCAACTACACTGTGTCCAGAAATAAAGGGACCCTAAAATGATATGAAAATAAAAAGTAAATATTCGTCGACTTATAAAATTCTAAAACCGCTTTAATCCTGACATATTTATCTAGCAGTGCACAAAATATTATAGCTCCTGTCGTCCAATAATGACGCCACAATCACGTGATTTCCCACAAAATTCAAGTATTATAAAAACTGTCTTTAATATATCTGCAGAATTTTCAACTTAGTTAGAATTTATTCTTATATTTGATTAATACTAGACTACAAGGTGTGTTCAAAGCGTCCACCTTTGACTTTAACGCAAGCTTCGAGACGCGTGCGTCACTGACCAATAGAAGCATCAACGATAGCTGATCAAATTCCTCCCACGCATTAACTTTGTAATTTAAAGACGTCATCATGGCGTATAGATTTTAACCAGCACCTTAATAAATTAAATATTTTGGATAAATTATGTCAGGATTAAAACGGTTTTGGAACTTTAAAATTGACGATCATTTACTATTTATTTTCATATTATTATTAAGAGTCCCTTTATTTCCGGACACAGTGTACATCCCCATAGAAGGCAGAGTCAGGAACTCTTATTCTCGATATTGCGAGTCAAATACTCTTACCAATGGGTAAAACCGTGGCTACCAATATCGTCACCGTGTTGCTGAACGCAACTTATCTAAGATAATCCTGCTCTTAACTTCTTGAGGCCTACCGACCGTCAGCTCTCGACGGGAATCTGGTGGTTGGTTCAACGCTTGTGCGTGGGCCCACCACTGGTGACTCTTTCAGCTGCCTGTGCATTGTTTTAGTAGCTGGTGTAATGACATTTAAAACCATAGGGGTTATGGCTAGTGCAAAGAGCGTTTCAAAGTAATCTTGAATGTGTGCTATAAACATATAGAACAGACAGTGGAGTTGTTTTCTTGGACCTGTCCTCGGGTTGCTAAGGTCAAAGAAGGTCGGTCCATCTTCTGGGCTGGCCCTGTAGGGCGAAGGGAGACAAGCGATCGGACCCTGGCATTCCTTCCGGACCTCCCTGATGAAGGAGAGGATCGTATCAGGACCTTGCCAACAGTTCAGCCCTACGACCGCTGCCTCTGACTCCTCGAGACGTCGTAGGGCGACACCCAAAGGAATTCCCTCCATTGTCTGTCGGTTCGATGTCGGAATCATTGTTACGACAGCTGGAAGACCTGTTTGTAAAACATAAAAAAATGAAATGGTGAGGGTCATCTCTAGTAAGAAATGTCCGAGAAATAACACCCAAAAATTTCTTTTAGTAACTTACATAATATTTTTTAATGCTGGATTTCGTTTATACGATTCTTTATTTGAAATACATTAGAAATACATTAAACTCCTCTCCTCAATGCGGGATCCAGCGGACTCGCTCTGCACGAGCGCTCTTCTCCTAATCTTTCCTAAATCTTGGCGTCCCTTCAACATGGATAAGTTTTCTTTTTATCTGAAGAACTCGTCTATACCAAATTCACTACTTTTTAACTAATATCTTGCACAATATTCACCCGTCATCATGCATCCTTTGTTAACATTTCATTCCAATCTGCAGAAATAGACTCGTTAATTTTCAAACGCCATAATGAATCTGTCAGTCATCCTCCTTCTTTCCTTCCTTCGAATACTCTGCATATCATATCCAATTTCACCCCTCCAATCCCTCCATGACCTACGTATACCGTTCAAATCCAGACAAAGCCCCGCCTCATTTGGCACAGCAACAAGAGAATTTAGCTATATAATGGCCTACACTCCTCTAGCGTATTTGATTACAACTGGGCGAAAAATACGACTCCAGCATCCAATTCACTATAATCTTGTTTCTTCATCATGCTAAGTCCACTTTTTGGAGACATAGGCCTACATGCAAACCCGGGTCCTAAAGCAGCAATTAAGCTTCTCGTCCTCCCCCTCTCTGCTAAAACCACTTCTACTACGGAAACTGTCCTTCCTCACTCTCCTCCACCTCCTCCTCCTCCTACTCCGAACAAATTTCTAATTTGCACCTTAAACATACGTTCACTCCTTCATCCAGCGCACTCAGCAGAAATTATGATTTGGCTCAATCATCCCACCCTCCAGATTTATTTGCATTAACGGAAACCTGGTTTAACTCAAATACAACTCTCGCCCAGTACCAAGATTGCATACCCCCCAGCTATCATCTCCACAGCACACCTCGTCCCTCGTAAGTCCCCAACCGTCACGAATATCAAAGGTGGAGGCATCGTCTTTATGACTCGGGAACCATCCACCGTCCTCAACTCACTTGTCTTCTGTTGTCGCCCCTTTGATGGCGCCTAATTCCATCTCAAACTTCCTTAAAAAATCCTAACCGTTTTCAATGTCTACCGCCCTCTTCCTCCTCCTCCTCCTCCTCTCCTCGTCCTCTTCCTCATACTCTAGTCCTTCATCCATCTTCTTGAAAGAATTCAGAACCCTACTCTCTACCGCCGCTACCACTCCTCACGAATTCTTGATCACAGAAGATTTCAACATACATGTCGAAAATCCATGTCACCATGTGATTCATTTGCCACTGAATTCCTCACGCTCTTATCATCCACTAATTTGGTATAACATGTCAACTTCCCCTCCATCGGAACTCCTCCAGCCCACTTCCAAACTCGCTTCCATCTTCTTCTATAGCTGAATCGTTCTGTTCTTTCTTCTCTGGAAAAATTACTACTCTCCGTCTTCCTCTTCAATCATTCATTTCCAAAACCACAATCGATCCACTTTCAGAAGTCTCCTCCTCTATTTATGACTCTCCTCCTTCCCCACCTCCATCATCATTATCCGCCTTCCAACCAACATCTGAGACAGAAATATTCAATATGCTACAATCTCTTCATAACAAGCAGTGCGAATTCCACCCCATACAAACCTCCTTACTGAAAGACTGCGCATCTATCCTTGTTCCTGTCATTACCAAAATAAGCAACCTCTCTCAATCTACTGGCAACTTTCCACAACTCTTCAAACATTCTTTAGTCACTCCACTCCTCAAGAAACCCCCCATCGCTCGACAAAGAAATCCTGTCAAACTATCGACCTGTCTCCAACCTGTCATTCATTTCTAAACGCATTGTCTTGTCCCGGGTAAATGACTACGTAACTTCCAACTCGCTCCTAATTCCACACAAGTCTGGTTTTACCAAGCGGCACTCAACAGAAACTCTCCTCACCTCCTTTTACAATAAACTTGTTTCTACCATTTCTCTTCAACAAGTCTCCTGTCTCTGCCTCCTTGATATCTCTGCAGCCTTTGATACCATCGACCACAATATATTGCTCCAGAGACTGTCCACCTGGTTCGGCTTCACTGACACTACTCTTCTATGTACCCAGTAGTATCTCTCTTCTCGCTCTTTCTCAGTTAAGACTTCAGACACTTTATCCCAATAATATCCGCTCACCTGTGGTGTTCCTCAAGGTTCTCTTATTCAGCCCCTCTTGTTCATCCTTTATACAACCTCCCTCAGTATCCTCGGTTGACCATCATCTATACGCTGACGACACCCAGTTATTCATTTCATTTCTTTCTCTCCAACCAGCTTCTCCAACTCCTTTGATCATCTTCTCCATGTTCACTCACATCTCATCCTGGATGACCTCCAATCTTCTCTGCCTGAGACCCTTCAAACCCGAATTCATTCTGATTGGCCTTCGTGAGCAACTGAAGAAAATTCCAGATCGCTCTATTTGCCTCAACCTTGATTCTGCATCCACCCACACATTCCCTCCAAATTCTGTTGTCCGCAACCTAGGCATAATCTTTGACCAAAACCTTAGTTTCACTGATCACATCACCCATCTTTCTCGCTCTTGTTTCATGCACGTCCGTGATCTTCGTAGAATCCGCCCTATGCTTGACTCCAAAACTGCATCCACAATCGCCACATCAATAGTTCACGCTAAATTGGATTACTGTAATTCCTTTTTCCTAAATATAGGCACCACCCATTTAAATCGCCTCCAAGCCATTCAGAATGCTCTCGCCCGTGCTGTCACCAAGACCCCAAAGCATCACCATATCACTCCTGTCCTAAAATCACTCCAAATCGCTCAAAATACCTGAACGGATCGAATATAGGGTCATTTCACTCACCTACAACACACTACAATCCTCACAGCCCACATATCTCCGTCAGTTGTTCACGATTCTCAGTTGCTCCGACACCCATGCCTAGGCCTACTGCACAAGGAACTCACGCGCTTACCGCTATGATAGAGCCCGAACAAATCTCCGTAAATTCAGTCTCAAATCTTCAGATCCGTAGGTCTGAAACGCTATTTCGCTTGAAATCCGTTCGTCCATCAACCCTTATACGTTTAAAACTAATTTGCGTACTTTTTTAATAAATGAAATGGCTCGATGATAGGATTTCCACAACTATCAAACGGGGCAGTTAGTCATTCGCTCGCCTTTGATCCACTACCCGTTGTCCAGGCTCACACCCGCTTTAGTTAAGTTAATTTTTTAAAATTCTGTTTGGTCCTGAGGGTTAGTTGGTAACTTATTTGCGTTTATGACTGTCTAATTGTTTCGATGATCCTAGCCCTCTAGAGTTCGGATTGACGGCTATCTTATTTCTTTTTCCTCTTGCTAATTTCAGCTACTTGGGTGTCCCTGCTAGCGGGATTTCGATCCCTTTTGGGGTGCCTTCTGTAGCCTATAGTTTATAATCTGTATTGTTTGTTAACTGCATGTACCGTTTGCTATGGCTGCAATAAACGAGATTTAATTGAAACAATTGAATTGAATTGATTCAGCCACATCGTTCAACTCGTTCCTCTTCCACCCTCACACTACTTCGCCCTCCCGTCACTTCATCACTCAAATTTGCAAATCGCTCCATAGCCATTGCTGTCCCGTCTCTTTGGAACAAACTCCCTCCAGCATTAAGACAAATATCCGATTCGTCCTACGAACTCAAAAATACCTCACCTCTTGCTCTCTCCCCACAGGTTTTTCACTCACAACCCAAAACAGTTTTTTGGCAAATCATATATCCTGATTCCTCCTCTTCGTCCTATCTCCCTCGCCGTTTCAACTCCAAACACCATTTACCTTAGCCGTCTGCTTGCCCGACTCTCTGTATTTTGACCCCTGCCGATCGGTTTTATTTTGGTTAAGCGCCTGTGAATAAGCTGTTTCCCGTGACTTCGCTTCTGGGAGCGCTGTAGAAATGTCGAGATTACGATTACGATACACAAGGCTTACACTGTTGGATGTAGGCCTACTCGCGTGTAGGCAAGCCGCAAGCGTATGAGCACTTGTCCGAAAGGGACTAGTCAATGTGACTTACAACCAAGGGTTGACCAAGACGAGTACCGAAGGACCATAGGATTGGTAAAAGAGTCGGTGTCCATGGTTTATAAGACACGGCAGATCCATGCGACCGATGACCAGGGTTGGTCGAGATAAATGCTGCCTTTTCAACATGTGTCAACACTGACTCAACAGTTAAGGCGGGGCCAAAATCTTCATTTGTTTATTGAGACTTAATTGCCTATCATCGAGATAAGTATTTCTCTAGCTATGCCGACCGTGTGGCTTGTGTTCGCTGAAGGTAATAATGAGGATTGAGGAGAGGATCGTCTCTCCGCTGTCTCAACAACAAAAATGCTTCTTCTCATTGATTACAAATCTCATCATATAAATATCTATTACATGCAAAAATAGCCTCCGGTTGATAAATATTTGGTAACATATAAAGTTAAATATGTATTAATATAAAATTATATGATATATGAAAAGAGTGAGAGATCAGTGTATAAAATTATAAACCGTTTCCGTATTGTTGTATGGCCTGAAGAGCCAACATCGCTTCTCCCAGATCACAAAACGTTTCTCCGACGATGAAGTCCGCCTTCTCTTCAACTGCCCACTGCACTTGCTCCTGCACAAACACACACACACACACATACATGCATACATGATACACCCATGAGGACACATATTCACATACCCTTCCAGTCCTCAGAGCCGCTAAGAGAGGTTCCAGCTCGATTAAAGGGTATTTGCAAGGGTTCAATAAGTATATTGTGGATCCACATTGTCAAATTTCTCAATTTGCGTTTAGTAGATGTGTTACTTCAACCACTTCACGTTTGTATCTTTCTTTGAATCTTTGTCTGTTTCTTTGTCTCAGTCTTAAAAAAATACCTGAATGCTATCATGCCCTTCAGTTTAACCCTGACTTTGAATAAATCCATTTAACCTTAATTCTTTTAAACCTCAACTTTGAATACATCATGCAGTTATTGAAAGCATGATTCGACCTTGAACATACCGCCCTGACCTTGAATCAATTACCCTGGCTTTGAATAAATCCATCTCTGACCTTGAATAAATCCCTGATCTTCTCCTCGGATCGTTTATCATTTGGCTTGAAGATGGTTGTGTTGCAGATGTTGCCTGCCATCAGTGTTCCTGTCTCATCAGCCACCTTCCGAGCAATCTTCAAGGCGTTCCGGTTTAACTGTTCCAGTTCCGCTTCTCTTCCGATCAGCCGCAGCTTCTCTCGATGCCCGTAATACTAGAACCACAGATGACAAATAATCATATAGCGCCGTCAGTCTTACTGTTGTGCGAACGGTGCATAGGTGCTAAGGGCCTGCAACCATTGACTGAGAACCTCTGCAGTGTCTACAGTCTACACAGTACTCGCAATGTTATAAGCAAGCGCTGCGTTTAGCATCTCGATAATCTGTCATTAAAATCGAGACATATGCTAAAAAGCACATGCATATTTTAATCCATGGATTTAAACTACATATGGAGTCTTTTAGTTGAGACTGCCTTACCAAAACCTGCGTCAATGTGTCCATGGTAGCAACGAGTCACGACCATACCGTAAAAGCTTCGACAACGTCACTTCCGGCATGGACGAATTCCTCGTGAAGACCTCGAACAAGATCCGGATGTTCGACGACGACTTCCGGAACGAATGCACCTGCCTTGAGGTAGCCACGTGACTCGAATTCAAAGAGATAACCTTCAGCGCAGATGACTTTCTCTTTGTCCTTGAGACGAGCCAAAAGACCTTCAGGAACACAATTGTACACAACAGATGCAAGTCAAGTCTAGGTATAATACTATGCAGTCGAAGGCAAGAAATGTAATAATAGGACATTCGAAGGCAAGAATAGGACATTGAATAAGGACAATACTAGAAAATTCAAATGGCAAAACGATGTTCAAACCGACAGGCATTCGAAAGCATGAAGGATGCAGGAGCGCATTCAATGCCAAGGTTACAGATGTATTCTAAGGTGCATTACAGCGCATTCGAATGCAAGAATCTATTCGAAGGCAGGAGTGCACTGCATTCGAAAGTAAACGTGCATTCAGAGTTAGAACAATGAAATTGTTGTAGTGAGGCATTCAACCAGAAAACCAGACGAATGATGATTAAAATGATCGAGACTCTGACCTTTGCTGGGCATCTTTTCGATCAGAAGAACCACGGCGTCCCCTGGATGTAATTTGCCCTATGTGATACCCTGGATTTTCGCTGGAAGCGCTGTAGTGGATCAAGTCCTCGTAGCCGGTGCAACAAACGTTTATGTAGAATTCGTTTCAAATGCTGAATTGCAAGACACGAAATCTCTTTTTCTACAACCCTTGTACAACGTTCTGTCTTGAACTAATCAGTTGATCAACTTATGAGTTTGTCTGCGTTCAGATATATCAGACTTTGACTTCGACGTATGACATACAATCAAAGACAAATGAGTTGAACCTTGACCTTTCACATCCATCGTCGGATTAGTCGTTGCGCACGAAATTTCGGTCGAATAAACCTCCTCCAAATGCGAGGTCCTTAAAAGGTGCTACAGAAATTATAGACTTTACGGATACACGCTGCAGTCCATCGACATCGTCAGTACAATAGCGTACACTCAGAGCCGTATAAATAAGGTGGACTGGAGGCTCCTCGTTATTGATGCGTCGTTAAATAAATTTTTATCAGTCAGCTCCAGCGAATGTGTGCCGAGGTAGACGCCCATGACAGGCATATAGTACGTGGCAGTCCAGGGGCGCACGGTGCCTGTAGCATGACAGCCTGCAATTATAGGCTCCCGATTCAGGACACTTCTGCTCCAGCGTATATCCCATGTGAAAATTAAGGTGTAATTGAACTAAATATTGTAAGTTTTAACGAACTCCGCCACTCTATATCACTGTTATCTTGATTACCAACTGCCATTCAATTTCAAATCTCTCTTCCTTAACCAAGTTCTCGGAACGGGTTGTGCTCTTTCGTCTCAACGGCTTCCTAACCTCAAACTATCTCCTGAACCCAAATCAATCTGTGTACACCAGACATCATTGATCACTCTACTGAAGCACTCATCACCTCACTATTACAACAAACTTGTCATGGCGATAGGTTGTCAAGAAGTCTCTTGCTTGTGTCTCTTAAACATTTCTGCCACCATCGACATCATAAAATCCCCATAGATCATGCAATTCTTATCAAGAGCCTTTCCTCTGCATTCGGAATCTTTGGCACTGCCCTATCTTGGATCAGTTCATACCTTTCTTCACTCTCTTTCACTGCGATCAATGCCGCTGGTCACTCATCTTCTAGTCCGCGTTGTTAGATAGTTCCGCTTATTTGTAGCAGTTGAAATATTTTATCATAAATGGTGAAATATAAGTCAACAAATGCCTTGTCTTCGTGGTGGAGGTGAAGGCCTCTATGTTCGCTATTTCACGGATCCTACTCCCACGTCCGAAACACTTAATATATAAATTGCAATTCTGTTTTTGGTTTCTTTCTTCACCCAAACCCTGACCTAGTTTGACTGTTGACCTGCTTACTGGTGCGCTTGTCTGCCTGTCCTTGCCCGTGCCAATGTACTTGTGCCTGTTAGCATATGTCCTACCGTCTAATATGTGCGTTTGTCTGCGTATGTATCCATTTCATCTCCCGAATTCCCAAGGGAGAAGGGATTATGTCTGCCATATTCAAGTGTACCATAATGATACTGACTCCAATCATCTATACCAACTGTTTGAGTTCCAACACCCTCAATTATCTTCATCCTTTAATATCCAGACATATTTTCAGTCGGGTAATTTCGTCGGTCTGAACGACTCTAATTTTTGACATAGTTTACTTGATTTTTAAAGTCTGCGACCTACATCGACATTATACTTAATTACATTATCCAATATTCCTTCCTTCAAAAGTCATATTTTCTCTTTGATATCCATCCATGTGTAGGACCTACGTTTGCATGCATTCTATTCATCCATTAATCCACCGGGCGAGATCCTTCACTAGCGCTCCAATTTTGAGTTAGTGTCACACCCTTTAAGGTTCACATGTCTATAGATCGCGCTAGAACTGGATCAGATGACTCGAAGGTCAGACCAATCCTTGCCTTTGCTCAGGCTTTTTAAGCAAACCAATAATAAAGTTGGGTGGAGCTAATCAACAACATGTGTTCGACTGGAGACAGGTCCACCGGCTTTTAGACATCATCAGACAAGGATACATAGAATGAGATACAGAGACATTGAGACTGAGCTGCAGGGATATACACCGATACAAACGTGCTCAGGTTGAGAGATACAGACACAGGCCAACCAGAGGACTTGCAACCACAGGCAATAGGTTAAGGGCACTCAATGTTTGGGGTGACCGCCAGCCTGTCGATTGGGGGGGGGGGTTAAGGTTTGTGGAAGGCGTGGAAGTAATAGTATCCAAGCTGAATGGAGTGACACAGGAGGATAAAGGATCGGGCAGGAATTACAAGGACATTATTCCATGTTCAGCTTAATCATGTTTAGGTTAATCATGTTCAGGTTATAGAAATAATATATGAAAATATGCTGTTTTTAGACGACGATTCACTAGATATCTTCACCCAGACAGATAGACAGACACACCAAGACACAGACAGACAAAGACGGACAAAGCCACATACACTTTAAAGTCTAACTAGACGAACAGTCGTTTTTGGTGAAAACGAATTCATTTATTTTGATGTTAAAAATGACGCTAAATTCCTGGAAAATGCTAATAAAATGATCTGGCGATTATTTCCACCTATAGCTCCCTGCAATTGCGCTTATAAAATAATAACTCAATCTCACAAACTATTTCAACAATGTCAATTAAACAACCTGTTTAGTGATATATGAGACAATGGCATCAATTGACAATAAGTTGATTTAAAGAACTTGTTCAACATAATGTATTTATTTGATCAGTTTAAAACAAATGACTGAAAGCTAAAAACTAGATTCTACCAACAACATTTCGGACAACCACGAATTGCTCGGTTGTCTATCATTTCGTTGCCTGTTGTTCGATGGGTGGTTGTAGTTTTCCCGTCAGCTTATCGTAGCTGCTCTGCGTCCAGACGTGTTCTTCGTCCGTCAGTTTGGAGAAGTGCTGCGTCATGTCTGGGGAGTATTTGCTTGCGGGGGGTCGGCGGCCGAGGGCTTCGCTCATGGCGCGGGTGTAGTGGGCCTGGTTGCCACAACAGAGCCCCAGATAGTCGACTCCTATGGCAACCAACTCCTTCGTCAACTCAGTTATCTGGCTGCGAGGACAACGCCAGTAGTCAAGGTCACCGGGAAACGACTTCTGACCTGCACATCATCATCATAACAATGATCATTAAAATTCATTGTCATTATCATAATTATTATTTTAATTTTAATTCTGCTTCTTTATATTTGTATTCATCATTATTTCATTGTTTCTATGACAAGTGTTTGTTTTACTCTTGTGGGTCGAAGCCCACCGTCGAACCCTCCTCCTTGGTTCTGGCTTGGGACTGGCTCCGACATCCGGAGAGACATGAGAGGAGATGTCGTGGTACGAGGATGAGACGCTCCATGGCTCAGGACACAGACGAGTGGAGAAGATGCACAGGAGGGACTGTAGCTACCAAATGAGCATATTAATAACGAAGACGATGACATGATCGTGATGATGATGATGACGAAGATGATGATGACGACGACGACGATGAAGACGATGACAATGATGATGCTGATAAGTGTGTGGAATTGTTTTCTTGGACCTGTCTTAGGGTTGCGAAGGTCCATGAATGATGGTCCGTCTTCTGGGCTGGCTCTGTAGGGCGAGGGAAGACAAGCGATCGGACCCTGGCATTCCTTTCGGACCTCCCTGACGAGAGAGAGGATCGTGTCTGGACCCTGGTAGCAGTTCAGCCCAACCACCGCTGCCCCTGATTCCTCGAGGCGTCGTAGGGCGACACCCAAAGGAATTCCCTCCATTGTCTTCCTGGTCGATGTTGGAATCATTGTCACGACAGCTGGAAGACCTGTTTATAAAACATCCGACAAATAATGAGAAGGCGATGGAGAGGAGTGTATCCTATAAATGGAACTTTAGATATTCGTTTCAGTATATTTAACCTTACTCATATAATTGCAATTTTCAGTGTCAGATTACATCACCTCTCATTACGAATTCAGAAATCTGCTAAACAATGTTCGAAGTGTTCACTGCAGCCTTCATACAGGCAGGGTCGTTGCGTGATGTATGGTTTGTCCGTGTTCATTGAGTCTTGCGGCAGCTTGTTCTATAATCATTGCAGAATTTCAGAGAGGATTATGTGATTGGAGACTGAGATAGAGACAGATGTGATGATGAGGGAGTAGATCAATGACGTATGGAAGGTTTGAAATGCGTTATAGGTTAAGAGATACAGACGAAGATCATGCACACACATATATAAATATTAGACGGTTGATGATATATATATATTAAATATGTATAAATATATATATATATATATGAGATATGAAAAGAGTGAGCAGTGTATTTTATATAATATTATAAACCGTTTCCGTGTTGTTGGATCGACTGAAGAGCTAACATCGCTTCTCCCAGATCAGAAAACGTTTCTCCAATTATGAAGTCCGCCTTCTCTTCAACTGCCCACTGCACTTGCTCCTATACACACACACACAGACCCGAACATACATTCACACAGCCATGCACAGAAACATATGCGTCTATTACACGGGCTATACGTGAACTTATGTCAGACCCTTTATACAATGTCTGCTTCTTTGTCTGCTTCTTTGTTTTTCTATACCTGTTCTTTGTCTGAATCTTAGAAATATCCGAATTAAATCCCACAATTCAATTTAAGATTGACTTTGAATCAACCAATTAACAGTGATTCCTTAAAACCCCAACCTTGAATACAGTCCTCGAATGCATGATTCGGCCATAAACATATCGCCCTGACCTTGAATGAATCGCCCTGATCTTGAATGAATCACTGTGACTTTGAATGAATCACCGTGACCTTGAACGAATCGCCATATTCTTGATTAAATCGCCCTCACCTTGAATTAATCACAGTGACCTTGAATGAACCACCGTTACTTTTAATGAATCCGTCTCTGACCTTGAATAAGTCCCTGATCTTCTCCTCGGATCGTTTATCATTTGGCTTGAAGATGGTTGTGTTGCAGATGTTGCCTGCCATCAGTGTTCCTGTCTCATCAGCCACCTTCCGAGCAATCTTCAAGGCGTTCCGGTTGAACTGTTCCAGTTCCGCTTCTCTTCCGATCAGCCGCAGCTTCTCTCGATGCCCGTAATACTAGAACCACAGATGACAAAAAGTCATATAATGCCGCAATATTCCTATCTACCACGAATGCACACCACCAACATAAATAGGCCTACAGTCAATATAACTTCAATTCACACAATGGTGTTTCGAAGCATGAGTGTTATCGCATTGTAACAACGCCAACCTCAGGATTAGAGGTCATTAGCTATTAGTAACTTGGCATACATACATTATATGCATGTATATATAACAAATACATCTCCGTTTTCTACAGCCTGTAGGTCGAGACAGGAACAATATATTCTACCACAAACTCAGTCAATATCGACGACGACGAACGTACCGTAAAAGCTTCGACAACGTCACTTCCGGCGTGGACGAATTCCTCGTGAAGACCTCGAACAAGATCCGGATGTTCGACGACGACTTCCGGAACGAATGCACCTGCCTTGAGGTAGCCACGTGACTCGAATTCGAAGACATAACCTTCAGCGCAGATGACCTTCTCTTTGTCCTTAAGACGAGCCAAAAGACCTTCAGGAAGACAATCGTACACAACAGATGCTATAAACACTCTCTCGTCTTTCCACATCTTAAAAAAGCAAATCTAACTACCGTCCAATCTCCACTCTTCCAATCTATCTTAATAAACCGAAAGAATTGTCTTCTCCCGGCTTAACGACTACCTTTCATGAAACTCAGTCCCAACCAATCAGGCTTCACTAAACACCATTCACTTTAGTGAAGCCTGATTGGTTCTGGGTACACTCCTCTTCATCCTGTTTACCACACCATTAGGAGCGTGAATCCTTCCCCTCTGGAAATCGAACTTTAACCTCTCTCGAACTACCGTCTGGGCAACTTTTCTCTTCCGACGCAGCACTCTTGAATGAGCTGGTGTCGAGCGCTTGGCTTTCAAGTGGCGCTTTATAAGTTTGGAGATTACGATTACGATTAATCCCACGAAGACCAGGACATTCAGATCATGACCAGGGCATTCGAAGGCATTATAGGTCATGACTGATTAGGGCACACGGGGGTAAGAGTGTATTCAACGGCAAGCGTGTATTCAAACGCATGCAGATCTCGAGTGCATTCGTAGGCCTATAATACATAAGAGCACATTCGGAGGCAAAAGAACTTTCGGAGTTCGGGCAATGAAATTGCTGTCGTGAGACATCGAATCAGAGGAACCGACGGATGATTGGAAAGATACCCTGACCTTTGCTTGGCATCTTTACGGCGAGAAGAACGACGTTCCCTGGATGTAATTCGCTCTTTGTTGTTCCAATTGGAACTTCTCTGGCTGATCAAGTCTTCGTAGCTGAATTCGTTTCGACAACTGAATGCCTATTGTCTGTCCGGGTCTTATCAGTTAGACCCAACTGATTGGTGATCGACTTCTAAGATCGTCTGAGTTGAGATAATCGGCCTTTGAATTCGACGTTTCAAAGATTAATGAGTCAAGCATCAACCTTTCATCTCAATCGTCTGATTAATCGTTGCGGATGAGACCTCGGTCGAATAAACTCCTTCTTCTTCGAAGTATAGCGCCTTTTCCAGGCTCAGCAGTGTCGCTACAAAGGCGCTACAGAAGCTTCATTGACTCTAGAAGGCCATCAACATCAGATTGGTTGGCGCCCTCGTTTAATCGGCAGTACAATCATCTGCGGTGGAACCAGATCTCACGCAGCATTCGCTTCAACAACGTCCGATGAGTGTTCCTCAACTATTTTTATTCGTAGGCCCAATTGTGTGACCGGTGTGCGACTATGCGTCAGCCTACGTTAGAGACCTAAAAGGTCTATAAAGGCTAAAAAACCTAAATGACCCAAAGACATAAAAAATACAGGGCTAAGAAAGCCCATGTATTTTTTATGTCTTTGGGTCACACAATTACTAATATAGAAGTAATAGTAGTAAATTAAATTAAAATTTGTGTTTAAATTGCCATTTTTCGTATTTTATTTTATTTAAAAAAAACAAAAAACGAAATAACAAAAAAACCAACATGTTTGCAGCCCTGAATGCATGGAACGACTTGAAAGAAGGGATGGTTTCTGTGCAGACAGCTTCAAGGCCGGCTAGGGACCTTGGGCTATTAAGATTTGTACTTAGGTCTATATGGCATAGGGGTGGTTCTCACACAGGCCTCAGCCTACTGAACAACCTAAAAACTAGTTATTATTATCATTTTTATTATTATTATTATTATTAATTATTATTATTATTATTATTATGCTACGTAAGTCGGAGAAAGCTTGGTTAATGGATCAGTTCCAGTGCAAGGTCAAAGTTCGGGCAGAGAAGACAAAAACAGTAGGACTACACCCTATGGCGTTTAACCTGGTTGATGGGTTGAGATGGGTGCCACGCCCATTCAAGGGTCCTCGTGCTAGGGCACTGGCTTTAACAGCATGCAGGGTAACTCAGCTCATCGTTCGGCTTTTGAGCAAACGAATCAGTTGGGTAGCGGAGCAATTAATATAACGCAGGTCACTGAGCAGAGTGTGGACTCAATAAAACCAAAAACCAACTTTTGATTTTTTAAATATTGGTTTTTTTGCACCTCTGATGATGCATTCGCCACCCTGCTGCTGAAGAATCTTTGTTTTATAATTCCTTCTGGTTTCTTGTAGATTTTATACCTGTGTCCTCTTAAGCCACTTCTGTCAGCCAGTTGGAAGAACGTCGAAGCCATGGGCGTCCGCAGAGGGTCGCAAGGGGACGCATGTGCGCCCCCTTGGATTTTGCGCATATTTTCAGAGATTGCAGAGAAATTGGATAATTTGGTTATAATGATTATTTTGACACATTTTTCAACGTGAAAAAATATATATATACAAGTATATATAAATTTAGGCTATATAGACATACATAATTGACCCTGCCTGGAGCGACTGTCCATTATTAATTATCCATATTCTTCCCTAACACCTCCCGAGTCCCCACCAACTTCGGAACTAGTCCATGCATGGATGAGGGAGGAATGCAAATCCGTTGACTTTCGTTGTCAAACGGGTTGTTAAACTGAAACATAGGCCCTATAGTGCTAGTCTTTGGGAGTCAGGCGGGTAACATCACAGGAACGGAGAGACAATCACTTTTGAGTAGGACAATTTCGTAAGATCGATGAAGGTCGACTCTTGAAATTGAGCAGTCAGAAAAGTCTACCACGTCGCCGTTTTATGATTCTTGTCTTGCTGTTCCTGAAAGAAACCGATTCCGCCTTAGACTGGGAAGGTAGGCTTGCTCATGTTAGGCCTATTCTGAGGGATTGAAATAGATCTGAGTAGGTCTATAGGTTAATATTTGCGCCAAACTCTAATCCAATTCTGAAGTTGGGTGTAATCTAATCAAATTATGACATCAGCAGCTTCTTTATATGAAAATGAGCTTGGTTAGTATTAGATCGATCGTTAGTAAAATTGACAGTGTACCGCCGGTGTTTGGCCTCTACTCTCAGTTTCGTGACAATTAAGCTAAATATAATAATAATTATCAACTAACGTTTTTTCTCTTTGTGCTGGCTGTGTAGGCCTATGTTATAGGCGCCGACTTTTAACTTTGAATGCAAGGACAAAAATATATAATAATTGTAATACATGCCTTGCGAGTCACGGCGAGGCTTATTGTGTGCGCGACGTGACGTAATGGGTGCGCGCGTATGATCATTGCACCTGCTGAAATGTCAACTGTAGGGCCTATAGTGGCAGCTGGCTGCTTACGGTACTTAAATTAGGGAGCGAGGGGCGAACATCGAAGGTGGAGTGTTCGGTTGCCCTCGACATCCTATTTAGGCCCAATGAGTCAAGACAACTATTTGAATTTTGCACCCCTCTGGAAAAATTTCTGCGGACGCCCTTCGACTCGAAGGTGTTGTTATCTCCTTGGCTGTCATGATCTTGTACGTCTCGATTAGATCTCCCCTTTCTCTTCTTCTGTCCAATGTTGTTAGTCCACACAGACCACAGTCTCTCCTCGTACATATATGTCAATGTTCTGTATCGTCTTACCATCTGATTTTCTTAGATTTACAATAAATCTCTAAGCAATATCACTGTTCGGCACCACATGGCGCTTCGCTCTGCGACGAGGGATGAGTTTCTAGTTCCACTTCCTCGCTTGACCATTAGGCAGCGCCGTGCTTTCTCGGTTACAAATGGGAACTTGTGGGCTCTTCAATGTGAAATGATCTCTCATTTAATTGGGTTCTGGCCATTGCTTGTGGCAAACGCAACGCCTTACAAGTCTCTCAAGTCTTTTCTGTTTAGGCGTGGCTGGGCAGGGAGCGCTCCTGTGTAGGTTCCTAGGAAGCTCTATATAAATGCTCGGATTGAATGAATGAATGAATGAATGAATGAATGAATGAATGAATGAATGAATGAATGCAGACGTTACTTCTTATTGTAGCGGATTAAATCTTTTGGGCCATGACAACGCTTGCTCATAAATATTCATTTACATATTCTCCGCCTATGTGTACTCTGTAGCACTGACAGCGCTGTTGAACTTTCTGACTCTAACGTCGCTTAGACTATATTTCACAAGCCAGAAGTCAAGCAATTTAATTGCTTTGAGTTAAAGTTCATTCATAAATCAATCGAAAATGGGAAACTCGAAAAGTGTTTTTACAAATGAACAGTTGGACGAGTATCAGGTAGGAAGAATTCAACCCGTGGGCGGAATGTAATGGAACACTTCTGGGCAAGTTATTAAAGCTATTTAAATACCAGCGGTTGCACTAAGTTTCTGAAGTATTGGGATCGACCAGTTAATGTGGGCGATGGACAGGGAAATGCAGGTCCACACACGTCGACCACCAACCGGTCAGACACACTTCAATCACTCGCGTTGAGTAAATAATCGACAGAGCTGCATACTTTTCATGTCGCTCATTTAGTGAAGGCATTAGTATGAATACGGTCACCTAAGTATGAGGCTTACCAGTTTAAGGCAGTCCCAGAGATACCGATGCTTTTGGCCTTAAAGGAGTGGCTGCACTGAGGTGGTCGTTTTGGAAAGTGATCGCACTCTGCTCAAGTTGTTCGCTGCTCGGCAGTGTTCCGTTTTGGTTTAGAAGCAATGAGACATCAATGACAGGTGAGAGTAGTCACAAGTGGTGCATTTCATTGTAATGCCCAGAAGAACTGAGTAGGAACCAATATCGAGTTGTGCTGTATAAGTTTTACATTGCATTGCATTACAATGTCATTTATGCCAAGTAAAACTCTGAATTCCTCAAAATGCTGTTTTCACTGCCTTATTTGAAGATTACATTTGTATGGAGGTGTTGCTGAGCATTTTATATAGCCCATTTAAATAGATAATTATATTGACTAAGTGGTAAGGTAAGTGTTTAGGGAAATTTTTATTGATTTTTTGGACAAATATATAATTTAATAATTGTTGAAGAAAGCTACTGGTATTACTATTATTCTGGACATTGTTGTTCGTTGTCGTTGTAGGAGCTGACGTTTCTGACAAAGAAGGAAATTCTGCAGTAGGTTACTTTCTATAATTTCATTTCTTAATCTAATATATGCTGTGAAATGCTATTGAACAAAACATTGTGGGTTATAGGTGAGTGGGGGAAGTGATATGTGGTGTGGGGAAATACAATTTTCTAGGAAGAGTTGTTACTGGTGGTCAGATGTAGTTAAATGTGCCAAGAGGTGAATCAGAGGATGTCTCATAATTGTTACGTATCATGCAAAGACATTGTGATCGTTGTTTGTTTTCTTGATTGCTTCAGCGTCTTTGATCGTTTTAAGAAGATCGATCGTGACGCCGTTGAGAGCAACTGGAACACTCGACTATCGAAGCAACAGATCATCAATCTGCCAGAACTGAAGGTTAGAGCTCGACCAATATCGCTTTTTACCGGTTATGCCGATGCCGAGCGTAGCCAATTATTGAAATGACTGATACCAATTATGAGGCTGATTATTTCGAAATTTGAATTTTTTTGTTGATGTGTTGTTAATTTAAGGTGAATCCATTCAGTGAGAGGATCTGTGAAGTCTTTTCGTCGAGTGGCGATGGTAGGATTTCGTTTGAAGACTTTCTCGACTTAGTCTCCGTCTTCAGCGAAACTGCGTCACGAGGCGTCAAGATCGAATATGCATTCCGGATCTATGGTGAGTAAATTGAAGAACTTATATATATATGTATATGCCTGTGTGTAATGGTTGTGTTTATATAGAGCCTGTTTAGATGGTTGGAGAAGTACTGTACTGTTCAAATGACTAGGGTAGCATTTAGTCCCTTACTTTGGACCATCCGCTTGCCTAAAAGAGGCACTAGAAAGGCACTGCAATTAGGGCATAACACAGTAGACAATTTTCACCGAATACTGAATCCACGAGTATTTGGATGAACTATTTGCCGGATCCAGATATGAACGGAATAGTAGTGGCAACTCTGGTCTGGCAAGTACCATCTGCAGGCAAAGCTTAAAATTTTTGACTTTCGTCACTTTAGCCATTTTGCGTAATGAAAAACTAGCAAAATAAATGTTTGAGTCTGTTATAACTATTTGGTCGAAATCATTAATACTGTTTAAAATTTGCATTTTCGTTTTTACATTGTTAAATGTTTATAAGAAATTATTGAATTGCAATTTTTTTATTTTTAAATATATGTGTGTGTTATATTTGCAGAGGCGAATTCTCCTGAATAGTCCAGAGAACGGGATATTCGGCCGAGGCGAATGTCCGAGGCGATTTCCAGTTATGCCCTAATTGCAATATCACATAAACAAATGCACAATAATATTCTGGGGCCCTCCAAACACATATTTTGATCAAACTTCGATGGCACCCTGACCCACCACTTGCTGGCAAATATTGCCACTGGTTGACCTTTGAAAGGGTTCAGCACCCATGCAAAAGATGAAAGCGGTTCATTTAGTTGTCATGCAATATGATGTTGTTGTGTAGGATTACTGAGTTGTAAATGTAGTGTCATAGATGATAATAATAATAATGATAAACCACATCATGACTACAAGTACAGTGTGAACGAATGGTGACAGGAATCGAATTGAATTGTTGGCAGCCATGCATGGCGCCCATTAAATTATAGGGCATCAGAAAGACTGAGTAAGTGACTGGCTCTGACAGAGAATGGTTGTTGGTTGTCTTCTGTTAGCGTTGCTGTTGCTTTGTCAAACAGGTTTTGATAAGTCTGCTCTTGTTTTATTCATTTCCATTCGTTTAGATGTAATCGTTCATCGTATGCGTTGGTCAATTTCTTTGCAGACTTCAACAACGATGGTCTGATTTCGAGTCGCGATTTGGTCGAAATCATTAATCTGCTGACTGGAGATCAGAAACTGACAGATGAACAGATGGAGCAACTGATCGACAACGTATGTGTTAATTCCACTCTTCGATCATTGCCTTGAATGATCGATTGATCCAGCAGATTGCATGGATTTTTTATTATGAGAATTTATATAGCACCCGTTTAAGACATCTACCCAGAGGCACTCTCTGCCTCTGCTAGTTTACCAGATGTTAAGTGGCATTACGAACGACATGTACGATAACAATGCAGTCGATGAGAAGTTCCCGTTGGTGGGCCCACGCACACGAGTGGAACTAATTAACGGATGTTCAGAGTCTCTGGGTGTATCGATCTATCCTCGTGATAAAATTCCAAGATGTAATCCTATATCTATCCACCCCTCCTTTCACCCACCAGGCTATGCGTCTGATGACAGAGACAGGCAGGCTGTCGTTTGGCTTGTCATGAGGCTTTCTCTGACTCTTTTCAGATATTGAAGGAAGGCGATTTGGACGGAGATCGAACGTTATCGTTTGCCGAGTTTCAACACGTCATGTCTAAGTCACCAGACTTTGTAAAGTACGCGAAAATGGTTCTCTCTCTGCATTTCTTTGTCTCAGTCTCATCAGTTCTGTCTGTCTGTCTGTCTGTCAGTCTCTGTCTGTCTCTTAGTTAAGAATAAGAAACAACCATCCATGAAGTGTGGATGCAGATGAAGTTGGTCTGTGGACAAATCGGATTTCAATAACAACCAATTGCGAGAAGTCTTAATGTTCAGAGAAAACCACTGAATGCCTACTTAGTCACTTGGAATTTCTGCTCATAGTAGTTGGCATTGTGAAGCAGCCTAGAAGTCGCTTCCCACTGATGATGCTATATGTGAATCGTCACTATTACAATTGCTAAATGGCTGCCAGTGTATGACATAAGTTGACATAGCTCTTGTGGGAGTATGGAGTAATGGTAACTCTTTAGCAAGAAGAGCAGAAGGCCAGTGTGCTCAGGGACCCGGTTGCAACTTCCGATTCCCTCCCTAAGGTCAACTCGGGCTTCATTTGTCAGGTGGTGTTGGTGAAATGAGCATTAGGACGTTATGAACGCCTTGCATGACCGCCATACAGTAAAATCCGATTCCTGTAATAACTTGTGATCATCCATTTATACTATTACTTGTAATCATACTACGTTCTGTCAGTTTGAATTTAATAAAGGAAGATCACTTTTATCATTTTATCTGTTCTTCAGGTTTTGCTCAATGTGGTTATTCCTAATTTTCTTTCAGCTCATTCAGAATTCGACTGTAGTGACTCTCAGACATTTCCCCCAATGGAGAATTCCTGGTCGCACTCTGAAACACGTCCAAGAATTTTCATCACCTCATATACACAGCTTTACAAGACTATTCTAATTGTAGTGAAAAAGATCAATGACTCATCTGACCAGAAGATGTAGAATATTACACGCAACTCATGTTCCACCTTCTTTTCTTTAATCAATGTTAATTATATTGTTATTAGTGGGCGACTAATTAGTTTCACCAATTTTTTAGACGACTCTGTTGCTATTTCAACGATATTAGTTTCGTACACAGGAGACATTACCAAACGACTATGATATAGATTTGCACTTTAAATGCTCATAATATGTTGACATATTGAGATGCTGAGACTATGGAAAGTTGCAAAGTATTTGAATTGATTTAGTCTGTTGAGCACTTCTTAACCCTTTAACGACCAGCTGCAATGTTTTCCCATATATTTTAGTACACGCTGGTCATTAGAGGGATAATGCTTCTTTGTTTTATACCAGATTTTGTGATTGACAAGTTTTGTGACCGTTGTTATCAGCTGTTTGTACAAAGTTTCTTCTAGTTTCAACGTTTAATGCCAACATATTTTCATGATATAATTATTAACTTGAGCTATTTTTGTATCAGCCTTGTATTTATTTTTGGCTGGATGCACAAAGATTATTACTAAATCTATTTCAACAAATATTCAACATCTTTTATGGTGAGATAAAATTCTTTAAATGGAATAAAACTTGTTCTATAAACAGTTTATGTGAAGGGAATTTTCTGAAGTTATGTTTTGTGACAGGTTTTAATATAATTTTGTGATTTAGTGAGATGTCCCTAAAAGATTTATGAATATCTTAAAAATAACAAAATTTAAGCTGTGGATTCCATCCAGATTTCTTGGCAAAATTACTAAATAGAAATTACACATAGGCCCAATATATGTTTTTGAAATGTTGACCAGAAATCAGTTGGAAAAACTTCGGATTTTTGGGGTTATGACGTTGGGTTCCTTTGATGGGTTACGATTATGGATGCTGAGAGAGAGAAATAAAGAGGAAGAGAGAGATAGATACTGGTCACTTAACTGGTGGTAGGGGGCTCCTGAAATAATGTCTTCTTTGTGAATGTACTTTCTCAATATGATCGCACTTGTGATTGCATTTCACTCTGGTGTAGTTGGACACATTAATTTTATAGGAAATCCTGATTTCAATATTTGATATTTGCTTAAATTTGATATAATTGTATAGAAAATGTTTTTTGCCATATTTATTTTCCCAAGTTTATTGATTCATGGACTTGATTCATATGCAAATTTTTACATCGAAAAAACAATATTATTTATCTTACAGTATGTATATATGTACATGTATATATATTTATATATATATATACATATATATACACATGCATAGTTGTATACATGTTTATTGTGCAAGTTTGTTAGACTCAGTCAGCTGATAGTTGTTGGCTGTATTTAAATATTGGAGACATGTGGAGTTTGTTCTGTTGAACTTCTCTCAACATTTCTTCTGGGGCTGTATCCTGCAATGTAATGTAACCGTCTGTAATGTAAAAATTGTAAATTTAAAAAATAATTGCAAGTATCATGGCATCATTGAGAAAGATGAGGATTATGAAGAGGAAATAGAGAGGAAGGAGGAAGAGGAAGAAGAGCAGAGAGATATGGTGTTTTCAAGTGCATGAATTTGACAACCGTTAGTTGTTGTTTTTTACTCTTTTGGTGCTTTTCTAGTTGCTATGACAACGAGATTACTGTTCTTAATCAGTATTGGATTGTAAGTTTTAGTATTTTGATGTGGTTATCTTGTACAATGCTTTGTGATGGAAATGAAAAATCATTGACAAAATAACAAAAGTTTATTTGAAATTTAAGTGACATTGAAATCATTTACTTTGGCATTTCAATAAAGACGTGCAACTGTCCAGACTACTCCTCAGTTTAGGATCTACTTTAGTAATAGGAGAAATGTTTTAGTTATAATTGAGATTTAGAAGATCTTTAGAAAGTGATGCAATAATGGCAAACAATAAATAGTAGAGATGGAGATACTGGCTGGAAAGAACTCCTGCACACACACTGTTCAGAGGGAACACTGTTCAGAGGGAAAAATGATGTAGTCAATGGAAAATATCATTTGAATCCATCTATAGGTCAACTATAGATCGTGGCAAAACATTCTACTTAAAACACACCTCACTATTTCCATTCAGGCACTGACTAGCACAAGTCCTTTGCTTAGCCACGTTCGAACCAAGTCCAACTTGGAACACAATATCTAATTCAGAGTCAGAACAGTATCAAAATCATGACTAATCCATATATGGTGACCTTTAAAATCAAACCCATCAACTGGGCAACAGCTAACTTCAAACATCACAGACGAATACTTTAAGATGATTGACAAATGATGTCCAACAGTCAAATGCAATATTCAGCCTTGTTTTCTAACTAGAATGAACACCTTTGTGTTGGGATGACCAACCAGAAATATATCACCTGTCCATGCTTTTTCATCCTCCTCCTCCTCCTCTGCTTTCACAAGCTAAGACACTGTTGTTTATTTACTTCTGGTCTTGAATCAGCAGAACAAAGTACATCCTATGTAACAATCAACTGAGAACAGTCGCTCTACTCTACTTTCCAGCCATCATAGCAACAAGACTCTGTGAAATTCATCCGCCAGGCTGTACAGAATTATCGGAGTCTGGCTGCAAAAAGGAGAAACATTACGATCAGTTTAGCAGGCAATAAAAACCGATAAATTCTAACAGAAGAACAAAGTCGGCCAATTGAAGGCAGCTAACAGTTATAACATAAGCAGATATTTGCAAGACAAAACATAACCACAATGTCTTATATCATCCATGGAAACAATGCATGTGTAAAAATTAGAAAACACAAAAACATATATTACTTCCTCGCTTTGAATCTGAAAAAGTTAAATGAAGGAATTGCACCCAGTATGTAGAGACGAGCACAACAATTTCAGACCTTGGAAACAACACACACTTCAGACAGCAGGAAAACATTAACAAAACTTGTGTCGAAGAAAGGAAAAAGTTGCTTACGGTTTCAGTCGAGACCTGTTGTCCTTAATTTCATTTATCACTCGTGATATGTACTTCTTGTTCGTAGCCTTCTGTCCCCTTCAAAAAACAGTTCACAGATTTCTTAATGCTATTATCATTTCTTACACAAGAAAAGGATAATCCATCATAAGCGCCAAAAATTGTATTAATTTGGGATATGGATATTAAGATTGGAAGACAAAAGCTGTTTAAAATCTTACAATGACTTACGATATTTCTTTTTCTTAATTTAAAAAAAATCATTTCAATCAGCACAGAGGGATAAGCACCTGATTATAATAGTGGCTCTATATAAATTACATTGATTAATAAATTCCAATTAAACAACTCAACATGTTTTTGAGAAGAACAGAATCTTTAAGGGTAAGCGCACAAAATTGATCGACTGATTTACATATAAAATGCAGTTAATCATAAATCCAACCATCTATGATTAGTTGATTAACTTACTCCTTGACTCCCATCGTTGACAAGAGACTTGCATCATCAGAATTCACCTAAGAACAACCACCAGACAGTTCATATCCAGTTACAAGTAGCCAATTAATAATATGCATATTTATGATAAGATATTCAAATCAGATGTTAATCACACTCAAAGCTGTTCCCTCCATCTTTTCAAACTACATCCAATTATCCTATCTAGAAAATAAATAAGTACATTTTAATTTGGAACTTACAGATCATAAGCGCAACTTACAACACATCAACTGGGATGGAAAATGACAACCAACTCGCAATTAATCTATCAATGAATCTATCAATTAATCTGTTAATTAATTACTTTAAAATTAAATAAATGTAATCAATCAGAAAATATAAAAACTATCAACATAAATTAATGCAGATCTCTTTTGATGAAATTCATTTTAAATCATGAAATGTTGAAAAAAAGTGCAATTAAAAAGCTGCAAACGAAACCAACATCGAAATGAGCGACAAGTGTTTTCAGAACGTTGGCCGGCAGTTCAGTTGCGATGACCTCTACTCGACTTTTAGGATTTAGGTAGGGGAGAGTTCGACCAATGGCAGCATAGATCTAAGAAAATAGGAAAGACATCTCATCGAACATTTAACATTTGCAAAAGATTTAGATGACAATTCATTATCATCCATCACCAACTGCCTCTCTCTGTGTCTCTCTCTGTGTCTCTCTCTGTGTCTCTCTCTGTGTCTCTCTCTGTGTCTCTCTCTGTGTCTCTCTCTGTGTCTCTCTCTGTGTCTCTCTCTGTGTCTCTCTCTGTGTCTCTCTCTGTGTCTCTCTCTGTCTCTCAGTGGGTTCCATCGTATCTCATCATTTACAAAGCACTTCTCACAGCAAAAAGCCATTCAGCAGCACCTCCAGGGTGATGCACCCCCTCCCATGGCGATGCACCCCTTCCAGAGTGATGCACCCCCTCCCAGAGTGATGCACCCCCTCCCATGGCGATGCACCCCCTCCCATGGCGATGCACCCCCTCCCATGGCGATGCACCCCTTCCAGAGTGATGCACCCCCTCCCAGAGTGATGCACCCCCTCCCATGGCGATGCACCCCCTCCCATGGCGATGCACCCCTTCCAGAGTGATGCACCCCCTCCCAGAGTGATGCACCCCCTCCCATGGCGATGCACCCCCTCCCATGGCGATGCACCCCTTCCAGAGTGATGCACCCCCTCCCATGGCGATGCACCCCCTCCCATGGCGATGCACCCCTTCCAGAGTGATGCACCCCCTCCCAGAGTGATGCACCCCCTCCCATGGCGATGCACCCCTTCCAGAGTGATGCACCCCCTCCCAGAGTGATGCACCCCCTCCCATGGCGATGCACCCCCTCCCATGGCGATGCACCCCCTCCCATGGCGATGCACCCCCTCCCATGGCGATGCACCCCTTCCAGAGTGATGCACCCCCTCCCAGAGTGATGCACCCCCTCCCATGGCGATGCACCCCCTCCCATGGCGATGCACCCCTTCCAGAGTGATGCACCCCCTCCCAGAGTGATGCACCCCCTCCCATGGCGATGCACCCCCTCCCATGGCGATGCACCCCTTCCAGAGTGATGCACCCCCTCCCATGGCGATGCACCCCCTCCCATGGCGATGCACCCCTTCCAGAGTGATGCACCCCCTCCCAGAGTGATGCACCCCCTCCCATGGCGATGCACCCCTTCCAGAGTGATGCACCCCCTCCCAGAGTGATGCACCCCCTCCCATGGCGATGCACCCCCTCCCATGGCGATGCACCCCTTCCAGAGTGATGCACCCCCTCCCAGAGTGATGCACCCCCTCCCATGGCGATGCACCCCCTCCCATGGCGATGCACCCCTTCCAGAGTGATGCACCCCCTCCCAGAGTGATGCACCCCCTCCCATGGCGATGCACCCCCTCCCATGGCGATGCACCCCCTCCCATGGCGATGCACCCCCTCCCATGGCGATGCACCCCCCTCCCAGAGTGATGCACCCCCTCCCATGGCGATGCACCCCCTCCCATGGCGATGCACCCCCTCCCATGGCGATGCACCCCCTCCCATGGCGATGCACCCCCCTCCCAGAGTGATGCACCCCCTCCCATGGCGATGCACCCCCTCCCATGGCGATGCACCCCCCTCCCAGAGTGATGCACCCCCTCCCATGGCGATGCACCCCCTCCCATGGCGATGCACCCCCTCCCATGGCGATGCACCCCTTCCAGAGTGATGCACCCCCTCCCAGAGTGATGCACCCCCTCCCATGGCGATGCACCCCCTCCCATGGCGATGCACCCCCCTCCCAGAGTGATGCACCCCCTCCCATGGCGATGCACCCCCCTCCCAGAGTGATGCACCCCCTCCCATGGCGATGCACCCCCTCCCATGGCGATGCACCCCCCTCCCAGAGTGATGCACCCCCTCCCATGGCGATGCACCCCCCTCCCAGAGTGATGCACCCCCTCCCATGGCGATGCACCCCCTCCCATGGCGATGCACCCCCTCCCATGGCGATGCACCCCCCTCCCAGAGTGATGCACCCCCTCCCATGGTGATGCACCCCCTCCCATGGCGATGCACCCCCTCCCATGGCGATGCACCCCCTCCCAGAGTGATGCACCCCCTCCCATGGCGATGCACCCCCCTTCCAGAGTGATGCACCCCCTCCCATGGCGATGCACCCCCCTCCCAGAGTGATGCACCCCCTCCCATGGCGATGCACCCCCCTTCCAGAGTGATGCAACCCTAGAGTAGACCATATTATAGACCATAATCATGTTAGCTGGGTTTAGTTGACCCGGTTACAGCCTGGTTTGTCCAAGCCATCGGTTGTTGCATTATGCAATTACACATTGGCTAATTAGATGTTACGAATTAAAAGCTTTCCATCCTAGAAATAAAAAGATCCCGTGAATGCAAAGTTCTAGACTAAATGAGCAAACAAGTTTTTTCTATGGAGTGGAATCAACGGTTCGTTGGAGTTAAAGTTTATGAAGTCGCTAATCATAGATGATGGATTTATGATGAAGATGTTCATATGTAAGTTGGTCATCCATTTCACACGCTCAATGGAAAATATTCTGTATTTCTCAAAAACCTGTCGAGTATTTCTTAATCTTCCACGATTGATGGAATGTTAAAGTTGCATTTCCTACCTCATTCATTCCATTCTGAAATATTCCAGCTCATATATAGTGCTGGGAATATGGTCGTCACGTGAGAAAGATCTCTTACCTGTGTCTCATACGCTCTCTTTGTGTTCTTTTGCAGGCGGTTCGACTCCTTTGATTCGGGAAGAATGAACGTAACATTGCAAGAAGAGGAAGAAGAAGAAGAGATGCTTCCGCCTCCTCCTCCTCCGCCACTTCCTCCTCCACCTCCTCCAGTGGATGAAGTCGTTGAATCGGATGGTGACTGAGCAAGCGACGACGTCTGCAGTTTGTTCGATTCCATTGCTTCTCTGTGAAACATCAGATCAGAAATCAACGTCATCTGTCACTGAGATAATACTTAATGCAGTCTTGCAATTAGATTAATATTATAATCGGTAATTATTTCAGTGAGACCAATGTCTAGTTCATGAGAATACTTAATGAGTCTTAATGGAGCTACAAAAACAAACCATAATCTGTTCAACCTCATCTGGAATGGCAGCCAATGGGGAAGGGGGTGTTCATAAATGATGTTACACTGTTATGGCACAAATTGACCCCCATCCCTCTCATCACGGTTTAAGCATTAGACTTTAAACAGTTCATATCACATGACATCACAAAGTCTAACCACACCTTCTCTCATCTGGAAGTGATGCCATTTATGGATGGTCCCTAAGAGCAACCTGGAAACGGTCAAGTCTTAATCAGAATAAAATATAATATTTGTATTAATTGCTAAAAATGATGACATTTCGATTTTCACCGTTTATCTTTCTGGTAACTGTCGACCATTTCCTTAAGAAGTTTATCCTTCTTAAGTACTTTATCTTTGTCTTCCAACATCTACAAAACAAAACAACACCTTAAAATAAACAAGGTAAAGCTTAGCACACAAGGCGTGCAATGGATGGCTCTTTATCTTTGTACAGACAGACAGAGAAAGAGACAACAGAGATGAGAGGTAGAGAGAGAGATAAAGAGACAGACATACACAGAGACAAAGAGACAACAGAGAAAGAGAAGATAAGTAGAGAAACAGAGAGACAGACATAGAGACACAAAGACAAAGAGAGAGAGAGAGAGAGAGAGAGAGAGAGAGGTAGAGTGACCTCTGACCCTGATGAGTGTCCATTCCTTTTGATTTTCATCTTTTGTGGTCAGCATCAGTAGATATGGAATCTTGTTCTTGTGACAGTGACTCTTGACGTCATCGACGAACCGAGACACGTCATGGAAGATGTCCGCAGCCACTCCCAAATCCCAGAAATGCCGTGCAGCAATGAGGACCTCCTTCTTCGACTGACATCCGACGGAACAGACGAGCACCTCGGTCGAGGGCACGACGTCCAGATGACCACTGTCCACTGCCAGACTGACCACCTACAGAGTCCAAGCAACAGTCGCTAGAGTGGACAGCGCAATGCCTGGCTCTGTTGGCCAAACGCTGACATTCCTCCTCCTATTTACAATTTACTGTCCAGTTGAGTCAGATATTTCATTTAATGGGAACTAAATTTAAACTTATCTCTCTCAGGAGCTTATACTCAACGATCAATGCAAGCAGCCTAACCACCTGTCACTGTAATTCAATAATAGATTTTGTTTTCATTCTTGCAATATAAGAATAGATTTATTTGTCACCAATTTCTTTTCTTATCATCTTAAGGAAGAGGCATCATTTGAAAATTTACCAATTTCATTGATTGCAAAAGTGCAACAATTTCCCAAAATGCAACGCTGCCATCCTCTCCGGAGACAACAAGAACAGCAACGACAACCTGACCTTATCAAAGGCAATGCTGACGCCAACCGCCTGTGGACACCCGGAAAGCCGTTCGGTTGGCTTGCGGAACATGGCAACGAGGTTGTCATAGCGACCGCCTGCAGCCAACACCCCAAGCGTTGCCTTCTTCTTGCGCTTTCCCTCCAACATTACTTGAAAAAAAATCCCAGAGAAGAATCGAGCGTTTGACACCAAAGACAACGAAACCAACGGCTGCAAACAACGACAACAACGCAACAAGGTGAAGTTTCCATGTTGAGGGTCTGATTAAAAGTTCTGAGAAGTCAAGATGAAAACAAGTTTTAAAGCAGAAATCTCCCTAAAATGTTCGAGACAGTTACAATCCAAGAAAAATATGTTACTGAGCTTAAAGTAATTATTAACATCACGACTAGCAATAGGATTACATTAGGGTTTAATCACCACATTGAAAGGAAATGTTTGAGGTCAGAGTTTAACAGACAGCAAAAGGTTTCATTGGGTGATACCTGAAGAGTACATCCAAGAGCGTTGAGATGACCAATGACAGCTTCAATCTCATTCAAACTCTTCTTTGCAAGAGAAGCCGCCTGAAAATCAAATCACATCTTCAAACAAACAATGATCAACTGAGCGGATTTAGATCGATATAAATGTGCTGAAAGCAACCATAGGCCCATTTAAAGGCACTACATAAATACCATACAATAATAAATGATAATAGGAATAAAACAGGCATTAGCTGGGCTGACCTGTGTCTTGGTTTTTGAGATGCATTTGAGGAAACTGGTCATCTTCTCAAAGACATCTTCCCTTTGTAGAAATGAATAGATGAGTTCAATGCAACACTCGCTCAACGACTCAATGCTCACCAACTTCTGTCTCTGAATCTGACGATCCATCTGATCAAAACAAATCAAAAATAAATTTAACTAAATAGTGTAAATATCTCTCAATTCAAGCAATTCATATGGGGCCTCAGCTAAAGATTCAAACCTCAGCTCATCAAAACTTACGTTTATGACAACCAACCCTCAAACACGCATTGGGTCAATGCTGGTCAACACGTGACCAATGTTGGTTCATTCTGTTTGCCTATTAAGAGTATCTTAGAGAGACTTCCATTGAGAGGTACCCTAAGACAGTTGAACCAGATGGTATCATCCCTGCATGCCCATAGCCCCATACCCCCTCATCTAAAACAGTTAATCCACTTACGCTGCTATCACCAAGTACACCACCGACTTGCATACAATCTTCCTCAGGAACTCCACAGTGCAGAAGAACTGCCTTGAGAAGAGACGCGTGACTGAGACGCAGACGATAGCTGCACGAACTCTGCACTGGAAACTCTCTCGTGATCTCGTAAACGGTGTAGATCGCCTCCACGTCATCCAGGAGAGCTCCGGAGGGACTGCGGACGATGTCGAAGGAAGCGGCCCAGAGCTCACGAGGGTGGACTCCACTTGGACGACACTCACGGAAAACGCGGTCGATTGAGTAGCGCTTGAAATTGTGAGGAACCTTCGCTCTTGCTATGAATCTCGCAAATGGAACCTACAAGAGATTAGAAGAACTATCACTTGTTGAACTGACAATCAGATATTGATGTCAGATGAATATTTAATTGAAACATTAAGAAGGGTAGCTGGTCATCAGAGACTAGATTTGACCAAGGCAGACGACTACCTAACCCCAACGTTTCCTCACCTCTCTTGACCTTAACCTAACTTCACCTAACCTTATATAAACATACCTTAGTCTACAAACAATAAACTCAGGGCATAACTTTAATAGACAATAATTGTAAATATCCAAATAGCAACACTTCAAGATATATGACACCTCAAACAACTTCTATCTCAGAAATTTACTCATTGGGTCATAAGGAATCACTTGATGATGGCGACACTGTGAACCGAGGAGGCGTGACTCTGTGCTGTCCGAGTCAAACTATTCCTTACGTTGTATTAGAGAAAGACATAAGAGACTGCAGCAATAGACAAGAGAAGTAGAAGACAGATCATCCAAGCGAACACCTTACCATCGTATCGTAAGGTAACGAGATGAGTCCCCCACTGCGCTCCATCATCGTAACGTACGTCTCGCAATTGTTGTACAGCGACGAAGTCGGCATCAGCAGAGGAACTGAAAACCTGATGGCACCGTGGTGCTGGAAGATTCGCTCAAGCGTGGCAGCCACGGTCTGCTGGACAACTGCTTGATTTCTGGTAAACGATGTCTATTAGAGAAAGAGCATCACAAGTTAATCACCAGCTAATCACAGCTCAGCAACTATTCTAACACAGGAACTGAACAGCTTAACACTAGCTCTCATTGATTGTCTAAACATCGTAACAAAGGTCTATGAAATAGAGAAATGTCAATCATTTCATGAACTGTTTAAAGACTTTCTAAAGGTTCCAAACAATTTCCTGACTATGAAAACCCCCTATTAAAAAAACATCACACATTGAACCGAAAACTGTTTCACTTGCTTTGAACAGATCCGCATCGTATAAGAAATCGGTGACGGTCAGAACCGGTTGAACGAAGATCTTGTGCAACATGTGTTTGTAGGTCCTTCCTTCTGGATTGCTGATTGTTGAGTCTAGGACTTCATAGAGCTCAGACTCTTCCATCTGTGAGAGCGGCAGATACTCGCTCTTGAGCAATTCCTTGGCGGACGGTCGCTTGAACGGATCGTGACAGAGAAGGAGACGAATAATCCTCGCCTTCAAAGACAAAGAAATCAATGGAATTAAAAGACAATGAAATGCCTGGTCTTCAAAGACAAAGAATTGCCTGACCTTAAAGACAATTTTATCAAAGTTATAGCTTCCATAGCCAATGCCACTTTCTGTTATTCTTCTCCAGGAAGTTAATTAATTTAATTCAATGAAATCAATTAACTTCCAAAGCACCATTGCAACCAAACTGAAACACATTTCTTTAGACAGTTGAACAGCAACACGTGTAGAACTCCAGTTCCATCTAAACGATGCTTCATTCAACAAATATAACTCTATTATTTCTGTCAGCATCATTTTCACAGCTTTCTTGACATCCTAATCATAGGTGACATCATCACTGTCTTTTCTCCATTATGCATATTTTACAAAACGTCAATTAATTAACTGTGATTGAATTTTCATGCTCTAACTTTACTTGATCTGGAAGACATATTTCATCAAAGTCATCTGGAAAATCGATGGACTCTTTCCGAATGTTTGTCAGAACTTTGATTCGTTCCATCCCAGTTGTAAACGGTCGATAACACATCTCAAAGAAAATGATCCCAAGGCTGTAGATGTCGACTTTCTGGAAGTGCAACAAAACGTCATCAATGAAAAGTGGAACATCTGAGAAAGTACAAAGCAACAAGAAAAGAGATAATTACAACCAACTGAAACTTTTAATTCCAATGATTCTGGATATTATTTGCAGTTAACTTACAGAGCAATTCATTTATGACTGATCTAAATTAATACCATATCTTAGAAACGTCTGCTCCTAAGGAATGGAAATAACTACGACTATCCATTCATAGCTCAAATTCACTTCCTTCATTCAAAAAGAGACTCAAAACTTATTATTCTCTTTGGCTTTCATGGATTTGGAAATCTAAGTGCATCTTCTCCTGGCGACTGACTATCCATGCCTCCGATTCAAAGTTTAATGTAACCTTTTGCTCATATCAAATTAAATTAATACTGATGATAATAATGATAATGATGATGATGATAATAATAATAATAATAATCATAATAATAATACCACGACAAAAAGCGCCAAGATGATCCTACCAGGTTATATCGTTTTGTGGTTGATTCCATCTCTGGACTGACGTACAGAGCTGTTCCAACTTTTCCCGTGAGACTAGTTTCCTCATCCTGCAAACCCGGATCTCTGATCTGTCTGGAAGACGGCAAATCGGACGACACTCCAGGCGACTGGTAAAAGGTCGCAGAAAAAGCCACAATCAGCGCATCTCATTATGTCTAATCACGCTGATCTTATTAAGTCATAGAAAGCTACCCGATCTTATCCAAATAATCTAAGTAAATCTACTAAGTAAAGATAAGATCATCTATTTAATCTAATCGCTAATCACAGAAAAGAAATATATTATCCGCATAATATAATCAAAGTAAAGGCACATCTACCAAATTAATCTTATATAGAGATGATGAGATCAAATTAATTTACCCAATAAAAACCCATCTGTTTAAAATCAGTTCAGACGGAAAGCAAGCAGTACGTCCTTCCTGCTGAAATATCTATTATGAAACTAAAGAGAACACGGTAGAACAGAAAGGTTCAGACAACAGTTCGTCTTCTCCAGTTCCTCTTTTCTTACCTCTGCAACGATGTCCATGAAGGCCGTGGCCAGACCAAAGTCACCGATCTTAACGTGATACTCAGAGTCCAGGAAGATGTTGACCGGCTTAAGATCTCGATGAATTATTCCCTTCAATTCGTCAACAAAGAAATCATTTGAATCCCGACCAAACCAAAAGAACAAAGACCAGAGACCAGATAAATAAGATTTAAATTGTATTGTAAAAATTAAACAGATTTCAACACTTTTCTCAACACTTCTGCAAGGTTATACAATAGAAAGGACTACAAGAGATTGACCGACTGAATGATTCAATGACCACCTGACTAAGTGACTAAATGACCGACAGACCGAGAGTTATGAATTGACCTAATGACCAACCGACTAAGTGACTAAATGACCGACAGACCGAGAGTGATGAATTGACCTAATGACCAACCAACCTGGTCGTGGATGTGAGCAAGGCCCTCTACAATCTCCCGGATGAGCTCCCAGACGCGGCTGACGTCTCTGTAGAGGTTGCTATCGATACAGTCTCTAAGCGTACTCTTCTCACAAAACTCCATCTTTTAACAGATAAAAAAATTACAATTCCTATAAAATGACTGGTTTTGGTTACATTTATAATAACACTCAGACAACTCATTAAGCGCCTGATGGACAATCATCAATTGATGGGACTGAGGAATTGTGAGTGAAGGACTCCTTGCTCCTCAATGTCCCTATACAGTGACCATCTCAGAGACAGAGGCTTGAACACTTGCTCCCCACACTACAATGTGAGCACACTAAAAACAGGGTACGATGACCCACTTTAGCCGTTGCCTCGTCCGAATCTTGGGGGTGACATCCTAATCAGAAAATTAAACAATGAATTCACTCATCAAGAGTCATCAGAGAAAGAAGAAAGGAAGTTGCAAGAGTCAATCAAAACATCATAACAGATCAAGTACAAAGATCAGGAAATGGTCGACAGTAAATAAATATCTGCCAAGATACTTGATGATGAAAGAATTCATAAACAGACAGCATTGAAAGAAAGAGCTAATCAGATAAAGACTGGATGATGTTGACTGAAGACTGACCTGAATGTAGAGGAATTGAAGTCTCTTTCGATGCTTCTTGGTCGTTGTCTTCAGCTCAGACCGGTTCTTCTTGACAGAACCAGGATCCGTCTTGAAATAGAACATAACATCGTTTTAAGACACTCCTGCTTAATTAATGTCCACAACTAACGAACTGGGTCAACAACTGAAGATGTTAGCTTCTCCAGTAAAAGACAATTATTATGCATTTGTACAGAGGTCGTGACCTAATGACAGAGCATCAATCGATGGCATTGAGCAATTGCGACGAGCGAAGAAGCAGCTGAAGGTCCCTTCACAGCAACCGTCTTATAATGCAAATGCTGAAAATAGAGTTCCTTACATCTGTCTTTTCTAGCTCTTCCTTTGCAAATAGCAAAGAAACTGATTTCATTTCAAGTGAGATTCAACACCGATAGGACTTGCCAAGCAATCATCGATTAACACCATTTACATGATATGATGGTATCAAAACAGAAGCCATCAGATTAATCAGCTACTGTGTGCAATGTAATGTAAGCTATCATAACATAAATGGTAAACTTTGACTGAGCCTAAATAAAGAAACTCAAGACAGATGCGGTTGAACCTTATCCAATACAACACAGACAACATGTGGCTTGGCAACAGTGCAACACTAACAACACAAATTCTGAATAAGTAAAGTGACCTTGGCTTTTGTTTCGGAGGATGAACTACTCTCTTTGCTGTTCTCCTCAAAAATGATCGAATCCTCCTCGTCGGAATCTTGGGGTGACATCCTTAATCAGAAAATCAAATAATGAATTCACAAATTCAAGAGTCATCAAATTTGAAGAAAGGAAAGAGCAACCAAACATTATAACAGATCAAGTACAAAAGTCTAGAAATGGCAAACAAGAAATGAATTTCTGCCAAGACAATCTATTAATTTATTTTAAATAGCACTTATCAGATCACAAGATATGCAGTTATGGTCAATAGATCATGAATGGTCCTGCTTTTGAGTAGTGAGCTATGGTCCTGCCTTTGAGTAGTGAGCTATGGTCGTGCCTTTGAGTAGTGAGCTATGGTCCTACCTTTGAGTAGTGAGCTATGGTCCTGCCTTTGAGTAGTGAGCTATGGTCCTGCCTTTGAGTAGTGACCTATTCGGTAGTTGCTTGTCAGACAACATACAAATTGTCATTAATATTATTATTAAGACTGTAGGATTGGATCCCTCTCTCCGCTGACGTAGATGATGTTAAAACGAGTCTTAGATGACTTTGATCCACGAGAACACACTTTGAGAACGCTACCCAACTAACCAACGATGAGACTGTCCAAAAACGTCTTCAATGTCGGCATCATCAGATGAACTGCTTTCATCCGATGAACTATCGTCGTCATCGTCATCATCCTCACACGGTGGCGCCACCTGGCCAAAATCGTCCGACAGATTCTGTGAGGAGATACTTTTCGTCTTCCTCCGAATCACGGACTCGACGCTGGAGGATAGAGACGGCGTCTCGGACGTCTCGTCTGTGGCTGCATCGCTGTCTGTGTTCGTGCGAGACGAAGACGTATCGTCTGACGAAGAAGTATCTTCACACGTCTCCAGCCAAGAATTGAAATACCTGAAATGGAAAATCAAGATACAGAGAGAACAACTTGAGATCATCTTCTTCTGCTTCAGGTGCCTTTCCTCTCTCTGCTCTCACCTTCTTCTTCTTCTTTAAGTCAGCTGCATCCATCCTTCATCATTAGCACCTTCAAGAGGTTCTTTTAAGGCGCTATATAAATAGCCAGATACATACATACATACATCCAGCAGCAGCAGCAACAGTAGCATCTATCTGTGTCCTCTCTCCTCCATTCTGCCCTCTCTTACTTTCTAATAATAGATGTAACAGATCCTACTTCAGAGCCACAACATCATTTCTCACATACATTCCATCCAACCAATTTTCACCTCAGATTATTTCGGTTTTTTCGTGTATCTCATCCATCCATTTTTTCCTTGGGCGCCCTCTTTTCTTCCTTTCTTCTCCCCACACCAGCAGCATTTCATTTTCTAATCCATCTGATCACATAACATGTCAAAGAACCCCAGCTTCCTTCTCAACGCTGTTTGTTGTAACATCTCATCATTCTCAACTACAATCTCCTTGTGCACCCCTTCATTTGTCTTCTTCTTCGTCCATGATATTCTCTGCATCTTCCTCCATATCCACCTTTCGCATGCGTTGATTTTCTGTCTTTTCATGTCTTTGTCAGTGTCCATGTCTCACAGCCATACAGTACTGTAGGAAAGATCATTGCTCTCACTAATCTTTTTTGTGTGTCTATGCTCACATGTTTGTCTTTCCATATCTTTTCCCGTCCGTTCATTGCAGCTTTCCCTATCGCCACCCTTCTCTTTATTTCCGAGTCACATTTTCCCTCTTTTTCTATTAATGATCCCAGGAACGTGAAGCTTGTTACCACCTCTATTTCCTCTCTGTCTATCTCGAAACTGTCCTAATCAGTTGTTGTCATTATCTTTGTCTTCTTTAAGTTGAAGTATAGGCCTGCATTCTCACTTTCTCAGTCTTCTTATCAGATTTTCTAGATCTGCTTTCTTCCCTGCCAACAGTGTTGTGTCATCCGCATATCTTAGATTATTCAATGTCCTTCCTGCTATCTTTACTCCTACAGTTGTTTCTTCCATTTCCACCCTCCTCATTATCTTTTCTGCATACAGGTTGAAAAGAAATGGGGACAGGATGCACCTTTGCCTCACCCCTTTCTTCATTTTAAATTGTCTGTGTCTCTAAATTCAGTTCTTATCACCACCGCCTAGTCTTCGTACAATCCCTTTAGATGTCTCAACAGCTGACTACATTTAACCAGTCAGAATGGTTCTTTATTTTTTACTTTTGCAAAACTAGAGATGCCGATGGCATCTCTTTAACCGATTAGAATTCTTGTAACATACCGAACGATATTCTCGTGGTTTAGTTTCGATAGAACTTCAACCTCTCTCGTTAGTTTCTTGTATTGTTTGTGCCAAGCGGATTTCAATGAGATTCTCTTGATTGCGTAACAGCGATTATCCAGAAGATTACGAACCTAAGAGATAGACGCAGAAACAAGTTAAATTAATGCTCATAAATGAGTTTTAAACATCAATAATGGCATCAATTGAAAACAAATGGTTTTGCACAAATCAATTATTCATAGGAGGATTTTCCTGAGAAAAACTAAAATTTTATCTTTTCATAATGTATCCAAGAAATTCATGATGCAATGGAAGGGTATGAAGCTGTTATTACGTGAAAGCTCACCCCTCACCTTTGTGACATACTTAAGAGGTTCTAAACACAATGCAAAATGCAGCAAATTACTAATTTTCTTCCCTGTAATAGATAAAAGATGATTTTCAAATGCAACAAGCCAACTATGATGACATCACCCACAATCAGCATACCTTGATGACAACATTTTCAATCAACATACCTTGATGACATCATTTTCAATCAACATACCTTGATGACATCACCGAATCCTCCTTTTCCTATTCTACGCAGAATCTTAAACTCTTTCTTCAGTCGTGATTCGCTCGATATTGACTGAAGCAACAAACAGTCGACCATTTCATCGGAGTTCTCTCCGTCCTTAGCCTTCGACGAAGATGCTAAAACAACCCAATCAGAAACTAAACACCCAACCACATAAGTGAGCATTTGTCTAAAAAAATTATTTCCTGAAATGATTTATCAAATGATGTCTTATAATCATTTTGAAGTGTTATAACAATAGGTTGGTGACAGATGGATGGAATGCAAGGTCACAAAGGTCACCATCATCGTCATCATCTATGGCCCATTCCTCTCCAGAGCACGGCCAGTCCACCACATGCAGCCCCAGTCATCAAATCACAGAGACATTTATACAAAAGCGAATTTTATCTGATTGTTCGCACATCAAGAAAGTAAAAAAACGTCACAAAAAGGGAAGAAAGGCAGAACATTGGACAGAAGGAAGTAGAAAAAGATGCCAAAGTTAGAAATGGGTTGGAACAACATCCTAGTGTTGTATTTAAATAGAGAGAGAGAGAGATGTAAACCTGGACGTTTCCTAAAAGCAGATGACGATCGTGATGGAAGACTTCCTGCGCTGACACTTAAGTCGGCGTAGACTGGAGTCTTGATGAACGCGTGTTCCAGCAGCTGAACGGCCGACCAACGCAATCCATCATCCGTATCCAGACATCTACAGATAAGATATCGAACCATGTCTTCATGGCTTCTACAATCGACTATAAATTGATCCTGAATATTACAATAATAACAATAATAATAAAACTTTTTGTTTAATTTCAAAAGGACAAATGATTACCATTGGAGTATGAACGAATAAAGACAAGTTATTAAAGGCCAAGAAATCAAATGTCAGCAATGCATGCAAAGCTTCAATTACGTTACACATCTGATTTAACCAACAAAGTCGCCTAAAGAAAGAAGGACTAGTTAACCATATGCGGGATATGGGGTATCAAAATCCCTCTTTTGCCCATTCATTGTGTTTTATGAGACAGACACAATGAATAGAATAGATTGGCAAACAAATTATAGGGGCCAAGACATACGCCTCACAGTGACTCACCGCTTTAAGAAATCGAGAAACTCGGTTGGTAGATGAGATGGAAGGTCATTGGGAATATCGGTCACATTGGCATCAACAGCCAGAGACAACGTCACAAGACCCTGACACAAGACATGAACACCCCTCAAAAAATAAATGAACTCAACCGCATCATTACTAGTGCTCATCTATTCTCAGGTTAACTCGTCCAACAGAGGGGCAACAGGAGGCTTGTGTAAACACACAGAAACAAATAACCTCTGATTTAACTTTGGCCTCACTTGGAATGTATCTCACCCACTGCGACCCATTAAAAGAATTAAAAGAGAAAAGAATCAAAAGAGAAAAGAATTAAAAGAGAAAAGAATCAAAAGAGAAAAGAATCAAAAGAGAAAAGAATCAAAAGAGAAAAGAATTAAACGAGAAAAGAATTAAACGAGAAAAGAATTAAAAGAAAAAAGAATTAAACGAGAAAAGAATCAAAAGAGAAAAGAATCAAAAGAGAAAAGAATCAAAAGAGAAAAGAATCAAAAGAGAAAAGAATCAAAAGAGAAAAGAAACAAAAGAGAAAAGAATCAAAAGAGAAAAGAATTAAAAGAGAAAAGAATCAAAAGAGAAAAGAATTAAAAGAGAAAAGAATCAAAAGAGAAAAGAATCAAAAGAGAAAAGAATTAAAAGAGAAAAGAATCAAAAGAGAAAAGAATTAAAAGAGAAAAGAATGAATACCAATTGGATCGCACTAACAGATGCATTTTAATGAGAACACAGCCACTGATTATTTATACATAATAAATAAATTAATATCCAAATTAACATCTAACAATGACACCTACATTTTACACTAGAACAATAAGACTACAGCAAAAACAGATAGCATTAATAAGGCTATCCAAAACTAACTAAGGCCAATTAAAGTCAATTAAACAAAGTAGCAAATAGAACAAAATATAAATACACTGATTCTCAAAACTTCCTTTAAACAGAAATACAGATAAAAAGCACCTTAGTAGAGTTCCAACAAATTCAATGGCAACAAACAAAAAAAGGTTTTTTGCACATCGACAAATCAAGTGCATCTATTGCTGTCAAAAGTCACTTAATTATATATTGAGACGAACCAATTGTAAGATGTCATCTTTTCTGCCGTCGATTTTGACTATCGAAGATTGCTTGGCATCTGTTGCTGTTTCCTTCTGCTTTCGATTCTCTGACTCATCAATCAAATCAACCAACCTTCAAAAGATGACCAATGGTCACTAATTATCATTAGCAGTTACTATTTATCGCTGAAATTAAACCACAATCATCATTAAACGAACATAATTTTGCCTCATTTGATTTCAAATATCCATCTGCTGGGTAGTGGTGCAAAAGTTAAATTCATCTAACTTGCAACACAAAAAGTTGAACATTGTTTATATCCTGCATATGTTGTAAATGACGCAAATGTGGTTTATGTGTCTTAATTAAAATATGTACCATTGATAATAATATGGTTCAGATGTCTCAGTATTTCATAGTAAATTGATGAGAAATGAAGATCACCTTTTATGAATGCTATAGTCTGCAATTCGAACTTTACCAGATGCATCAAGAAGGAGACAAGACAACTAGGAAGAAAGAAAACCAGAGACAAATCATTCATAATATATAGCATAAAACAAGTGATATCAATGTATCTATCCATTGATAGAGACATTGATATCTATCAATTGCCATTCAAATGATTTATTGAAACAATGAAATAATAACCTACAAATGACCTGACAATGGGAATATCTAAATAACTCTGGTCATTGTCTATTTTCGAGAAAAGATAACTCGATCATAAGCCCAATGACTTGCAACTGATGAAAGCTAGAGTTAAAAAGGCGACAAAAACAACCGTCAGCTTTAGTACACATCAATATTTCACCAGATTATTTAAGCTTCAAAGCCATCCACAACATTCAATCAACTGTATGGTCCGGTCATTTAGTAAACATGTCAATAAAGAGGTAGAGGTTCAAATTCTTGCCAGGACAGGAATTTGGTTTGAGACCTTGAGTCCCTACCCAACACAGCAAAAATGAGAGGAATTGCCACCAAACCTCGTTTGCCAAGGCTAAAAAAATGAAGTCGCTAATACCTCATATGAATGGCTGGTTGAGGGAGTTAGGAAAGATCTGCCATCATTTCGATCTGCTTACTCTGAGACTTCTATGGGAAATCGCCTTTCCATGGAGATACGCGAGGCCCTCTAGCGTCTGCTGGATGTAGCTACGTATCCGATCCAAGAGAAGAGGATTTCTGCATCGAATGCTCGACTCCAGATTTCCACCACCAACGAATTCACTTAAAACCTAAAATAACAGATTTATATTATGATAAATTGAAAATCACATAAAAATTAACATCAAATAATACATAGTCTTTACAATAATTAAAATCTTATAAGTGGAATCTGATAATAATTAAGATTACATAATTAAAATAAAATGGTATATGAGAACTACTACAGCTGTACCAAATAGCAGCATTTACCTTTTGGTTGAATATAAATAATTACCAGACAATTGTAATGCATTTGTTCATTTACAAAGCGCTTCTCACTGCACAAGCTATTCAGAAGCGCTCCAAGTATGACGTATGTCTAGAGAAGAGAGAGTGAGACTGAGAGATATAGAGAGTGAGAGAGAGAGACGGACAGAGAGACATACTGAAAGAGAGACAGAGACAGAGAAAGAGAGACAGAGAAAGAGAGAGAGAGAGAGAGACAGAGAGAACCATTGTCAACTTACGTTCACATTCATGTTCTGTTGTTTAGTTTCGTGATTGATTCCCAGGTAGAGGACAAGGTTTGAATGTGAGAGACGAACGAGAGACAGAACCTCCTTTTCAATGCTCAACACCTGAAACAAACCAAACAAAAACAGTCCCATTAGAAAACAATACCACAAAAACAATAACATTAAAAAGAACCAAATAAAAAAGAATCCAATGAAAAAAACGTCGCAATAAAAAACAGATTTTTCATGAAAATTATCATTTTTAATTATTCAACATGGTAGTAGCAATGTTAATTTTAATTTTAAAGATTTTAAGTTTACAAGATGCTTGCATCGTGAATGAAACGACAATTAACAAAACTAAATTTTAGAGTAAATTTGCATCAATTCAGTGCTAATTCCGGCAAGTAGTAACCGACCTGGCCTTTGTATTTGGCATGTAGATTGTTTTCCTTAATCCCAGGACCAGAGGCCTGCGACCAGTGTATATCCCACTGAGTTATAGCAACCAGAGCACCAGTCTCTGCATCCATTCCTGCAAATACTCGGCCTCCTCTGCCGCTGCCACCTGGCAAAAAACGAAAGAAAATCACTCGACCACGACTTGGACCAGGACATCATGCCAATTGGTCATTTGCCATTCTTAGATCATCCTCTACAAGGGTCTACCCACCAAAATACAACAATGCACGCACACATCTACACAGATACATGCGAGCCTACATGCATTCATACCGACACCCACACTTGCATACAGACATTGACACGCATTCATACACGCACTTGTATGCATCACAAACAAAAAAATTAATAATTAGTTCCATCTGAGTGCATAAATGACCAATTGTGCAATCAACCAAATCACGACTCAAAACATCAAAGACAATTTTAATTCATTCATCCATCCAACAAACTTCAGACACCTGCTCCGAACTCAAAGTGGAGCCTCAAAACAAATCGTCAGGTTCTCCCATAACAACAAAAGCAATGAATCAACACAGATTTATCTAGCTCCAGTGCATACCGATGCATTTGCCTCTGTGCACCGTCCTTTCTTTGTCAGCGCTGAACTTGAGCGTAACGGCCTTTTCGTCCCTTTGCGGTTGATCGCTTCGCTCTGTTTCAGTCAAATTGGAGATCATTGCACTGACAGACCTAAAAGAAAATAATCACCAATTGTAATTAGTAAGTTTCTTTTGGTTTGTAACCAATTGGAGGAAGAAACCTACAATAAAAATCCTTGTAAGAGTTGCAGAAGAACCTCTAATATAAAGATAAGCAGTCACGCAAAGCTCAAAGCCTACTCAGCAGAGTCGAATCCTTTACCTGGTACACAGTGAGTTATACTGGTTCTCTGCTTCACTGGATCTCGGAGAAAGGGAAGCCCTTGGTCGATGGAAGAACTGAGACGCTTCGGAAAACACGGCACCTGCATCTCCAGCGCTCTTTCGATCACTGCTCAACTAAAAGAACATTCAGCAGAATCTCTTTTATTGGCACATCATCCACAACCAAAACAGAAGCATCAGAAGTAAGGTTCAAAAACGTAAGAGATGAAGAGATGACTGAAAGGTACGAAACTGACCGACAATAGACTCCTTCATTTATCAGAAAACTCAAAGGAGAGTTATGAGGCAGACTGCACACTTCTTGGCAGAAAAGAGAAGATATCAGACTTCAATGGATTTTAGACTTAAATGTCTGTCATGTGATGTCTGACTGAGCATCTAAAAATAGGATTCATGGAGACAAAAGATATAAGTCTTCTCAATGAAGGAATGAATGATTAGATTTGAACTGATCCAATCAAACCTGCTTCGTAACGTCACGCATTTTCTTTGCATTTTCCTTCCTTTCTTGTTCCTTTCTCTTCAGCTGTTCTTCTAATTCCTTGAACTACAAATAAAGAAACAACATCAAACCTCAATCGATTTATTCATACAAAAGAGAAGAGCAGTCTCGTAATCTCACCCCAAGTGGCCGCCATCTGCCTCGCATCTGCATATGAGGACATGTGTTCAGTCCTCTTCTTTCAAATCTTATCTTCCCACCGACAGTCTGCAGTCAGTGTATTCATTATGGCTGATAAGGCACAAGTACAAGTAACTTCAGAACCAATTTAGGAACCCCAAAAGTAGTGCTCTATAAATTGTCATATTACCAATTGAACAGTTCAACAAGGAGTGGCATTCATTTCCAAATCACATTACTAAAATTTTTATAATTGAAGTCTTAATCAGTCATGCTACTTATTGGGAAGATGTCTGAAGAAAATATGACCTCCAACGGAAGATAACCAGAAGCATTGCCATGTCCTTCCTAAAAATCATTGCACTACCTGGACTTCCTCCAATTGTCGTTGCATCTCGTGTCGTTTCTCGTCCTCCCTCTGCCTTTCCTCCTTCAGTCGTTTCTGTTCGTTGATCATTTCATCGTAGAACGACGATCGCGGTGGAAGGTTGTTGTCATGAAGGAAGCTTTCGACATGAGAGCACAGCTCGTAGATCATCTCCTACGGCAGAATGATTAGAAGAAGAAGCAAATCAAGATTCATACTGAGACTGCAATTACACCTGGCTATAACTAACACCACTTCATCAATAATGATCTACAATATAGTGTTAAAATAGTAACCATCATATGGACCATATATTTTATTAATATTGTTATTAATCAATTTATAATGCACGCAAGGGCCCACTGAAATGTGAATCTGAGGCATGGATAGCCAGTTAGCCAGTTGCCGGGATAGAATGCACTTAGATTTCCAAATCCTTGAAATTCAAGGAGAAATAGGGAATATTGAGTAGATTTTTTAAGGAAGGAAGTGAATATGAGCTATGAAGAGAGAGAGTGGCAGTCGATTCCATTACTTAGGAGCAGAGGCATGACATGAACGAGAACCCATAACTGTTTTCCATGTTGATCAGTGACTGAGAAGATTTTTTTTACCATCAAATAGCAATGACCCAAATTTTAACCCAAAGCTCAACCACTGGAAGGACTCGGTCTTAAGCTGGAAAAGCATCTCCCTCACTTCGCCAACTCTGGTTTTCGCGATCTCCACCAACTGTCCATGCAGCTCTTTAACTTTCCGATCCGAAAGACCTTTTGGATTTCTCAGATCAATCACAGGAATTCTACAAGAGAAACAAAACTGTGTTCAAATCAAAAATTATAGGTTAATAGACGCTCTAAAATGTTACCTCCCCAAAATTCAATGTGACATACAAAGCGAAAATGACATCGAATTGCAATGGAACGGATGACCGTCATTAGTGAGGATGATAGTTGCAAAGAGATATTATATGAAGAAGAAGATGTCTTACACGTTGGGATAAGTGAGAGGACACTTTATGTAGAGGTCGATTCTCGCATGGGCTTCAGTCATTGTGTTGCTCTGCTGTGGCCGAAGGCTAAACAACATCTCCGGGGGTCGTCTCACCTTGACAAACAAAACCAACTCATGCCATCATCATCATCATCGTTGCATTCACCATTATCGTATGCAGCACCAGTCCAACAGAACCTCAAATGCGTTTCTAATTGAAAAAATTAAGTCGCGGTCGAACAGACAAAAAGTTGCCAGATAACTTGTTCCAGAAGGATTTACTGACCACAACAACACTTCTATCATCATTATGATCATCATCGTAATCATTAAATGGTATCAACTCATCAACACCATAACCCTTATATAATAGAATAATAGAAACTATCAGATAGCACTCACATAAGCCCAGAGTCACTTATATCAGTAGAAAATTTTTAAATAAACTTGCATGCTGTTCTCGACCTTAAAGCTTGTCAAATTATCAATTAGCCATTGATAACACTTGGTATGATTAAATCTCGTTCTCTCACCTGCCAGGCGTCGTTCTTTCTCAGGTCAACGACATCTCCGCTGTAGATGGACTGAAGCGCTGCGAATTCATCCTCTTGTCTATCTCTTTGTAATTCTTCTTTATATGCCATCGTTCCTCCTCCTCCTCCCTCTCTTTCACCTCCACATACAATCCTCAGGTCTTCGTATCTCCATGCACTTCGCGTTGACAGCGGATGCGACTGAAGCAGAGAGCTGTCAAACTAGCACCCTCAGGTTGTAATCCACACTCCAGACAAATGACAACGCTTTCCTGCGTTTTATACAGTTTTACCGCATTACCTAAACAATGGCGGAATAGTGAAAACCATTCCCCACAACGCAAATTAGAAGTTCATTGACATAGAATGGAAGGGAAATTATTTGTCAAGACCAGCAAAACGTGTAACTTAACCGGAAATTTCGTCAGATCAACTGGTTCCCTACTTGCCATACGACGTAATACAACGCATAGTTATGCCGCGTATAATTTTCAAAAGATATCTGAATTTACTAACATTCTGTCATGTTGCCTCCAATTGTCTATTATTGGAAGCTCGTAAGACGCATTCATAGAAAATTTTACCTATTTCCTATACGAAACATGTTACCGATCACAGAAACTGAGTAAAAATGGACGATTGATTAGTCTTCAAGGTGTCGAGATTAACGCGGAAGGCGGGGCTAACAAGGTAAGCGGAACGATGTTTTTGTTTGATTCAAATAGTAATGTTTGCTAGAAATAAATAGCTATGATGCCGGTTATTGTGCAAACGTTGCAAGAAGTGTTTCGTATTTCTTGATGCATTCTATTCATGTTTTTTGTGGTGATCACGAACTGTTTGATCAGCAGATGAATATTTACAGATGAGCAAACAGCGATAGTGTTATGAGAATAAGTAAGACAAGTTAATCGCTAATGTGACGGCATTTGTGTCTGATCATACAGCTTTGAAAAATAATAAGAGGCTCTAGAATAACTTAGTCCGGATCAACCGCTTTATTTGTTTTGAAATTAATTGGGTCATTTAAATTCAATTTAAAACCATGTTTGATAACCATCTATATTCTTCTGTCTGTCAGTAACAGATCAGCATTTTTTAACAATACTTGTAGCTTAGATTTTATTTGGGAGAAAAGCAGATTATGACATTTTAGTCATTTATATAGTTATTTATGCAGATTTTGGCTTCATGTAAACATTTATGCAGAGATATTTTGTTTGCTTAAATTCTGTAGTCCGAACTGCTTTTAGTTTTTTCAGATAGACACATCGTATATGTCTGTGTTCATATGTTTACAAGTGAGTGTTCGTCTTAGACTCTGAGAGATGATTGGTCGACGGGTTTGTACACTTCGAAAGTTGGTGCTGTTGTCGTTGGCAACAGTTGTGGCCTTGTTTCTTCTTATGAGGGGAAATGAAACTTTCCAGGGTCATCACCATCTTCTGCATTCAAAAGAAGACGGCACATTTGATGAAAGCGTCAGTTTATCCTTGAATACAATGGTTTCGCTTTTATTGGTTTCTTTTGGCAATACTTAATTAATATAATGCTTAGTTGATAATAAGAATTATTTCAGCTATTTTCACTCTTAAATTTGTGTAGTATATAATGGTTTATTTGAGTGTAATAATAGAGAAATAAAATTAAAACTGGAATTTCCTTCTTTCTCAGTGGAGTTTCAATATTTGACTAGCACAGAATCTCATCAGAAAAGCATTTGATGCATTATAAGATATAGTTTTAATTGTTTTTGTTTCCCACAACTTCTAGAACATTGTGTCACAAAGGCACTTTGCCTCTTCATCATCATCATCACCGTCTGTGAACAGTGACCTTCGTTTAAGTCAGGCGAGCGGGTTTGACCTGGATGACGAGGAGTTGCGGAAGCAGCTGAAGTCGATGGGAATAGAGATGAACAGTGATCCTTTGGATGTCAGGCTCCAGGTCCATCCATCAATGACAGTGAAAGATGCAGAGGATGTCTTCCACAGGTTCATATCATCTCGCAATTCATTTACAGGCTTCAATGTTTGACAACGACTGTTTCCAGTTTTATGGGGAAAGTTCCAGATAAAATAAGTCTTAAAAGTGCATTATGGCATGATTTAAAGTAGGGCATAACCGAGTAGACAGTTTCCACCGAGTACCGAATCCGAGTATTTGGATGCACTATTTGCCGGATCCAGGTACGAACCGAATAGTAACGGCAAATCTGGCCAGCGGCAGCTAGTACCATCCAATGACAGAGCGTATTTATCTTGCCTCGTGCACAGCTATGGATAACTATCTATGGTCAATGCAGAGTCTATAGCAATATCCTTCATATATCGTATCGTAACACTGTAGGCTATAGCAATATATTTATTATTTAATAACTTTATTTGTGAAAAAATTTAAAACCTTGTAATAAAATATGAAGTTATCAACGACGTCTCTACTCTCTAATGTTTACTGGCAAGTGGGTGGAGCCAATTCAAGCGGGAAAATTACTGATTTGGTTGCCACCTGGGAGATGCAAAAAAAATAAATTAAAATATAAATTAAAATCATTATTTTAAAGAAAATTCAATGGGATGCTACATTCTTGTTTAATTAGTCAATAACTTATAAGTAAGTCCGTTAGTCCTAAATTTATTTGATGAAAAAATATTATTTTATCAAAGAAAGTTATTTTTAGCTATTTGCTAGGGTAATATTTGCCAAGGCGAATACTTCCGAATAGTCCAATATTCGGCCGAGGTGATTTTCGGTTATGCCCTAATTAAAAGATACAAGCATTCATTGATTAGTCATGTGTTTTCCATCTAATTATCTCAACATTAAAGATTCCAGTTTGGTGGCGTACATATATTGGTCACACTCAGAGGTGGCGATCTCGCTTGACAGGTAGATGGGGGAGACACTCAATGAGAGGGGTAGAAGATATGGAGGGGTTAAACGTGTAATGTGTCCCATCTTTGTAACAGGTGAGGAGACTTGTCTCCCTCGACTCTCCCGGGATCGCCGCCACTGGTCACATGAAACTTCTTCGGTTATGTTATTATTATTATTATTGTTATCATTATTGTTGTTGTTAATCAAATTTGTAGCATACACCAGGTCACACCAATATTTGGATCTGTTACTTGAGTTGAATAAACCAGACGATTCAACACATTAAGACTTAATTAAGTTAAAAAATTGAATGAGATGAACACGCTGTTACCTTTCGTTTACCTCACCTTCTTATCTTCTTATATCACCATAAATTAGAAGAGAACGATTGTTAGTGGAAGTGTTGTTTTTGTATTTGTGTAGATTTGTGGCTGAGCTTCACGTTGAATGCCACCATCACATTCGCATTGGCAACGTAACAGATGGCGGATGGGACATGTGCGTTGCTGGTCCTTATCTTCCGTCCATTGGATCCTGTCTCGTCTACTCGTTTGGGTTCGTTCATTTGGAGCATTTCGTCAAGAAGCAGGTTAAGCCAATCTGAGCTTATGATTTCTATATTGTCAATTGTGAATGGGTCATTGTGGAGATCTGCAGGTTATGCCGTGACTCTGCGGAGGGAGACAGAAGACGTCACACTGTCCTTCAGAATAGGTCCCTGCCCTTGGAGAGGTCTTCATGTTAGGATTCGGTTTCTTTTAAGTGAGTGCAAGTGACGTTTGTTTGTTGAGATGGACTTTCTTTGCACTGTGGATCTAATGGGTTCTTCGAATGTACTCCGTTTTAAATACATGCACTGCATTACTATTTTGATGTATCTGTCTTGTGGCATGAGTTCTCTGTGTGAGGCTCTCAGAGGCGGCAATCTTGTTTGAGAGATGGGGGAGGGCATCCAATGAGAGGGGTAAAGAATGTGGCAGGGACAAACGTATAACGTGTCCCCATCTGTAAAAGGCGAGTACTTGTCCCCCTTGACCTCCATTTGGGATTGCCGCCCTTGGAGGTTATAGAGAGAAAGAAACAGTTTATCGAAGATGAACAGTATTATTTTGATATGTACAACAAGAAATTTATTGGTTGCTCTGCGTTTATGATTTTTCATCCGAAGCTGTGGTCAGGAACTGGTTAAAAAGGGTCCTTAGTTCAGTTTCTGTGTAGTTTATATCTATCAGTCAATGCAATTTATGTAGCGCCTCTTCAAGACAAATATTCAGAGGCACTCCCAACCCAAAGAGGAAAGTCTCAAGAAGTTTATAGAAAGAGCCAGACAGGTCGCACGGGAGAGAGCGCAGGTCTGATGGTAGGTTGTTCCAAACACTGGGACCTACAATTGCGATAGCTCTATTTTGTTTGGTGGCAGTGTGAGCATGGGGCACCACAAAGTCGCCTATTGAGGCCGAGTGAAGAGAGCGGCGGCCAGAGTAAGCCGAAGTTAAGGTGAAAAGATCCTGAAGACAGACAGGCACAAGGCCCAAAACACAGTGCCAGACAATAGAGGAGATTCTATCTTGAATGCGCTGCTGAACCAGAAGCCAGTGAAGGACGTCCCACATATACGTAGACGTCGTAGACGCCACCGATCAAAATGAATATTTTATGTAAAAGAATTCAATTTGATTAAACTTTCTTTTTGTGTTGATGTGAGAATGTGCTGCGTGTCTCTGTAGAATTGGAGACAACTGGAGTTTTGACGACGATGTGGCCAAGAGATTTGGTTGCACGGTGCACTCATTTGACCCCAGGTGAGGAGGCACTGGTAATTATTATAATAGTCAGCACAGGTAACTGCATTCTATTGAGTTACAGGCAGGTGCAATCAGTTGATTGCTTTCCAGGTGTTGCAGGTGATCTGTTCAGATGGAACCCAAGCACCCATGTCGTCTAAAGCTATCTGAGTTGGTACAGGTAAGAAAATACTATTGTTTATGACGTCATGTCCTCTGAGAGCCATCAGGTCATATATGAGAGTTAGTTGGTAGAGGCTGAATGATCTCCTGACCCAGGTTGACCTGACCTAGGTTGACCTGACCCAGGTTGATCTTCTGGTTGACCTTCTGACCCAGGTTGACTTTCTGATCCAGGTTGACTGGCTTGACTTGAAACGACAAATGAATCTGGGCAATAACTAATTCATTTGTCTTTTTCTACTAGTATCAACGTGTCTGCTCATCAAAGAAGCGAGAGAATTTCATTCCATCCAATTGGAATTGGTTCCGGGAACGTTACAACTGTCAGTGGCTGGCGACTCATGTCATTGGTAGACATCATCAGAATGTGTCATGACGATGAGGTAATGTGACGCTTTTGTTACATGACTTGGTAGCTGTTTCATGTGAAGAAACGTTGTCACATTTCTGTTTACAACACAATGCTACTCTCATAAATTAAGTCTGTGATTATTTTCTGATAGCCTATTTGCGTTACTCGTGATCGAAAGAACACAGTGCATAGATTCACCAGATGTTGTAAGAAAATGGCTTACTCACCTCATTAAATCAGTTTGTGATTATTTTCTTATAGCATACGTCCGTTACTCATGATAAGTAGAACATTATGCATAGATTCGCCAACTTTAGCGAGAATATATGTGAAAATTGTCTAAAATGGCTTTTTCCCTGTGTTTTGACCCAAATCTAACCCATTTACCCATCTCATAAATTCAGTTTCTGGTTATTTTCTGATAGCCTAAGTGCGTTACTCATGATACCAACTGTAGTGAGAAAATGTGTGAAAATGGCGTCGATTGGCATTTAACTATTATGAGATTGTTGTAAGCCAGTCGATGCAACATGCAGCATCACAGTTTGACAAATTAAGTCCATTCAAGGGATCTGCCATTGATGCTTCCTTTCAGCTTCGCCTGTTTTTCTGATCTTATGATATTCGCCAGGTGTCACTACCGTTTTACTTATTACTGAACCTACTATAAAGTTGCTTTTGAGAATTTCCAAAAGGTCTTTATGAAATCCCTGTCACATATATAATATTAAAATGATATCATTTATGTCCGGATGTATTGTGAGAGACATCAGGTCATATATATGAGAGTCACTGGAGTGAATAACTGACGTCAAGTGGACCTAAACAGACTTCTCCATTAAATTCTCTCTACTTTCCAAATGATTCTTGTGGTTAATTAACAAATCTACTGTTTGTTTGATAGATATGTGAATTGATACGGAGTTCATTGAGTTGTGATAGAAACTTGATTTGTTGATTGCAGCGGGTGATTGACTACCTGAAGATTGACGTGGAGTTGTATGAATGGGATGCGTTAGAGGAGATTCTTGGCAATGGTAAGATCCTATCTCGCGTTAAACAGTTGGCGATTGAAGTCCACACGAAAGAACTTAATAAGATACAATCGACGAAACAAGAGATCCATCGCTATTGGACGATTCTACACGGCCTCGAATTGGTCGGATTTCGACGGTGGTACTGGCACTTCAACCTCTGGGGGTTCTTTCCGTCAAGGATGCTGGACAAGTACCTCTCCTGCTGCTACGAGATCATCTATATCAATGTCAACTTTCTTCATCTGAAACCGCAGCATTGAGGAGTCAGTTCGACCTACACTAACCCACATAGACTGGAGTAAGCAATGAGGTTCATTCAGTGGAAATGGAGAATTGATAAATCGATGGTCGCTCGTCTTTATTCGGTAGCGTCTGGATTGTTGCTCCAACAATTGCGAGTTCTTACCTGATGAGAAGACTTTGTCTTATAGTATTGTTTTTGGTGTTATGGAACACTATCTCTCACAGTAAATAACAATTAATTCAATTATGAGAGACTCAAATACACGCCCTCTGTTGGGGTAATCGTATGGCAATCATTCTACTAATCACCAATTGTGCAATGATCATTTGACGTTTGCTGAACAGTTGTATTGAAAAAACGTGAAACAGTTTCTGACAGTAGACAGTCTTTGCATACATAATATAAGACACTATATTAGAAAATTCTGTGTAGACAATAAACCAGATGATAAACGTTTAGATGACGATTGAAAGTTAAGAGAAAATACGAGAGACGAAACTCGACGACATATTAGACGACAGTTGCTGTTCAGAATGGAAGTCATTTGGACCAACTTCAGTTCTGTTGAAGTTCTTGTGAGAAAATATCCATCAGTTCCGAATGAATTTTGCTCCGATGGTGGAACATTCGCCAATCGTTGATGTGATCAACATTGTTAATGTCTTTCATTCCGTTGTCTTTCTTTAAGATGAACAATCAATTGAGATGATTTATCAGATAACCAACGATGATGGCTGTTGCTATGAACATCTTTTGTCTCGTTATCTACTTGTATCTCCTTACGGTACAGACCATGTAGTATCGTTACTTTACAGACTGTGCTGTATCTCCTAATTAAAGACTTCTTCTTGTTTTTATTGATTTCCTGTCATCGTTTGTAATTGCAACCTCCAACTCTCTAAAGTGCAACTCCAAAGCTAAGCACAGGGCACCAGCTTATCGACGAGCATTACGTCCAGATTGTCCATGATGTTGCCAAGTGTAGATGCGAGTTCTGTTGCCAGAGAGGAAGATGATCCAGGCGGAAGAAACGCTTCCCAGCGATTCATTGGAACTTTTGTTGGATATGGAATGCGCCCTTTCTTAGCAGAGGACGCTTCCGTTTTGCCCGATAGGTGGCACCAGTGGCTGCTGCCCTGAACCGATTGGAGCGGTGGAAACGAGATGGTTGGAGTTGGAGCTCTTCAAGCCGAACTCTTTCTTACCTTCTCCCATGGGGTAGAGTCGATTGTAGAAGCTGGCCGAGGGGGAGGGTCGACCTCCATAGGTCTTGGCTAGGTCGACGGGGTCGAAGATGGTGCGTGGTTCAGCGCGTATGGGGTACGTTGAGGGTTCTACCCCCGTGGGGCGGATGGTCCGACCCCCGTTGGTGTCGCTCACGTTGTACGTCTGTCCTTTCTGTTGCAACTGGAAGCTCTCCGAGTTGAGCCAGTTGGAGAAGCTCGGTCGCCGTTGGTGGCTTTGAAGAGCTGGAAGCTTCCAGTCTGGACTTGGACATGGAAGAACTGGGATGTCACCTGGACAAGTATCAGCAGATTTTTCCATTACTTACATTCGACGAGTGGAGGGAATTATAGCAGACAATGTCTGCTGCTAATATGAGATGATAAACTTTAATGCATCATTTTGATTGAGGAGTAAGTTGTGCGTGCTTCTAAAGTTTCTCCAATTATTCAAATATTCTCTATGTCTATTCAGTTATTCCAGAAATGGTTGAAATTCGTAAATTATGATGCTTAATGAAAATAACCAGTAAGCCCATCCTGCAATAAGATGAATCTCTTATAAACGACTCTAGCTATTTATCTTTAGTGTGAAGATGTAATTTTCTGTAGGCCTACATAATATGTGGATGGTCCCTGTTCTACAGGCAATACACAACCTCAAAGATTTTTGAGATGGCTGATGGAACTATATAAGTTCATAAAATGGCGAGTGCTTTTCTTTTGATTAGGAATGTAAGTCGACTGTATATACTGACTGAGTCCGAGATCTGAGTTGCAGTAGATCGGTCGATAGCTGATGTACTTGTAGCATGGATTGTTATAGTCAGTCGTCATCTGTGGTATATACACCTGACCCACTCCACCTCCTCCTACTCCCCCTCCTCCTCCTCCTACTTCGCTGCAAGGACATCTGGTGACGATGTCAGAGTTCGTCGAATACAGACGTGACCTCCGATCAAAGTTCGCCTATTCCATAGAAACATTAATGAATACAAAACCAATGCAATGCAATCATCTGTTTGTACCCAACTCACACAAGCGAAATTACGTCTGTATGCGTGTGTGTGTGTAATAGTAAGTTTAGACAGTTGCTATGAATCATTGAAGAGGTGATGATGTTCGTTTATTTCGAGAGAAAACAATCTGACAAAACGCAGATATTCTAACATGAGTGACAGAGGACAATAAAAGTAGAAAGAATTCAAGATGTGAACAACAAACTAGTAAATACTTTTTATGTGATGATCTGGAGATAAATTAAACTGAGATTTGTCTTTGGGTTGGAGGACATGATTGTGTGCTCTAGGTCCTAATTGGTGAATGGAGTGGGTATTGAGTGGAGGTAAAGTTGGTTAATGGAATATGCTTGGGATTGTGTAAAATGGAGAAAAGGAGTCGAAAAAGTGGGTGAATCGGTAGTCCAGCAAAAGGTACCGTTAGAATATCGTATTGTAAGGGGCCGTTCACATATTATATAACGCTCAAGGGGTAGGTGGGTGTGTTCCTATTTTGTTAGCGTTATATTATTGTGTAGGGTGGGGTGGGGTAGGTTGAAGGTTTTGTTATATAACAAACTTTTTCAGCTTATGCTTTTTACCTATTTGCCTGCCAATTTGAAATTCCATGTACCACTGACTTTTTTTGTTTAATCGAAGTTCACAATACGCTGTGAACCAAAACTAGCACCATCAGCTGCACCTGGCGAATTGATTTATTATTTATAAATCCACTTTTAAGAATTTCCTGATTATAATTTTAACAACTTCCTGTGCATGGCTTTAAATGCTCTTACATTCAATTCTGTGTGATTTGGTATGATTGTGGTTTAAATTAATATTAATTTACTTGAAATAATTATTTTGGTTCGTATTTTCAAGATGTTTGATTTCATTTTCTATAGTATGTGTAAATAGTTTATGTTTGCTGAAATACCCAATTGCAGTTGTAATACGCACTCTGTATACATCATACGCTATTAAATAGGTAGAGTTGTACCGCGAACCTATCGATAAATACCTGATAGTGCAATATTAAACCAATGAATTCTGGGTGATACTGTAATCCTCATTTCTAGTACAAAGCAGGAGGGAAACAAAAATGGTGTTTTTAGATAGAATTTACGTCACTACCATGTATTATCGTGCTGTAGGCTATTAGTAGGCTTTGTTGTTGCTTCTCGGGTGGGGTATGGGGGTAGGTAGCATATCTGTTATATAATATATTGGTGGGGGGTCACTGCTGCTGTTATATAACGTTATTAGGGGTAGGGGGTGGGTCAAAAATTGATTTTGTGCGTTATATAATATGTGAACGGCCCCTAAGAAGATAAGCCAACCGGAGACTGGATGACGTCATTGGCGAGGTTTCGATTGATGACGACATATCCGTCAAGGTTCCCTTCCAATCCTTCCTCTCCTATGATGAGACTTCCTGCTTTCCACGACTTATCCGACCCTCGATCTCCTAGGGCGGAAGTGACGTCATCCATCCCACTCGAAGGCGATGTCTTTCCCTTCTCCGTCACGACATCTCCGGAAGCTAGGTGGCGCTTTCTGGACGACCGTCTCTTCTGGCGGCATAAAAAGCAGACGACGATGATAAGAGCACAGAAGATGAGCAGAGAAACAGTGACGAGGACGACGACTATGATGAGCTGCGTATCAACAGCAGACGGCGCAGATGAGTCACGTGACGTCGAAATGACGACGCCGATATTTATCCGCAAGATGGCGGCCGTCTGTCTCTTCGGCAATCCGTTGTCCTCAGCGCTAACCGTCAGCGCAACTGTTTTGTGCTCGAACTTACGCAGGTCCGCACGAACGATGACGTCACCAGTATGTGCGTTGATGTTGAAGAGTTCAAGGTCGTTGCCGGCCGAGATCGAGAAAGTGAGGCGGGCGTTTTCGCCGTAGTCTGAGTCCATAGCCCGAATGGTTCCAATGATTTGACCGAGGGAGGCAGCGACCGGGGCCTGCAGGGTGTCGTTGCCAGACCTTGGGAAGACAATCGAAGGTGGGTTGTCGTTGACATCGATGACCTTGACCAGGACCTCTGCCGCGTCCTGGAGGCTAGGATTGTCGTCGTCCTTGACAAGGACGGTCAGGTTGTACGTGTCCTTATCCTCTCTGTTGAGGACCCGACGGGTGGTGATTACCCCACTCTTACCATCCACCTTAAAGGCCCCCGTGGCATCGAAGTGGAATGAAAACTTATCGAAAGGTTGTGAGTCGTGGTCCTTCGCCCTCACCCTTCCAACTTCCGTCCTCGTTGGCTGGTTTTCCAGGATGCTGAAGGAGTACCTCGGCTGAACGAAGCGAGGGGCTTCGTCGTTAAGATCAAGGACGTTGATGACGACGGAAGCGGTGGAGAAGGCTTCCGGTTGACCACTGTCCCTTGCGATGACCAGCAAGCGATAGATGTCCTGCAGTTCACGGTTCAGTGGTTTCGTCGACCAAATGGAACCACTGTACATGAGAGATAGATCACCAACGTAACAATTGAAACAGGGCTTAGACAGGATCTAATTTACTCCGCATGCAGAGAGAATTCCACCTCCACCAACACACATACACACCTAGACACACACACACCTAGACACACACACACACACACACCTAGACACAATCGCCATAGAAATACTAATTATTAGTACTAACCTATGCAGTAGGAGAAATCTCCTGTGATGTACGCAGAGGCGGCGATCTCGTTTGACAGGTGGGGGGCACCCAATGAGAGGGTTAGGAAATGTGGGGGACACAGGTATAGCTTGTTCACTTTCTGTAAAAGGTTGGGGGACTTGTCTCCCTCGACCCCCATCGCCACCCCTGGATGCACGCTGTAGATATTATTATTTCCTCGACGACCCCCCCCCCCCCCGTATAGCCTAGTACATGTTTCATTTCTGGCACTTACTTTCCCGCTACCACGCCGGTCTTTTGAAATGGCTGAAGGAGCTATGTTAAGGCATTTCCCTTCGGGCACACCAGTTGACCTGTCAATACTTGGCTATGATTCGGGAAAAGCAGGTAAGCGCAAGACAATAGATTCCATCTTTTGTTTGATACCAGTCAGACATCCATTGCTTTATTAGTGCTCTTTGATCTCCTTAAATTTGAAAGTTCAGCTGAATATTATGATCCATGAAATCTGTGTTGTATAAATACCTGAACTTTTCGATTCCAAACAACTCGTCTGAGTCCGTCTGAAGTGCGTAAGTTATCCGTGAATTATTTCCAGCGTCTGCATCAGCTGCTCTAACCCTCACAATCTCCTGAAACATCATCATCACCACCACCTGCACGTGTCATTCATTCATCCTAACATTTATATTGAGCCCTATCAAGAAGTCTACTGGGAGGCGATACCAGCCCAACCACGTGGGTCGATAGAAATCAGTCTTAAACAACTTCTGACACAAAGACGCATTTCTTCTTGGCAAAAGTCGCATCTTTAAACATGTGTTCCAGTTTGAAGGACGATCAACTGAGAATTAAAAGCGCCTGGAGAAACTCCTTAGAATTAAGAGGCAACAGCCTAGGTTACTTAGGTCAAGTCTTCTCAGCAGTCTCTGAACTTGCAAACATAGCAGTTGCCAGACTCCCTTTCTCGAGTTTACACAACCCTAAGCATGCCCTTCACCAACTCCAACCTCCACTCCGTCTCCACTCCAATCACCAATAAAGACTTAGAGCACACAGCCATGATCTCCCAACCAAAGACAACTCTCAATTTATCCCAGATCAGTATATTAAAATATTTACTAGTATGGGATTATTACAATATTTTTACTAGTATGGGATTATTACAATATTTACTAGTATGGGATTATTCATAGCTATTTCTATCGTTCACTATCGCTCATTTTAGCATTTCTCAGTTTCTGTCAGATTGTCTCCTTTCGAAATGAACTATTATCATCATCATCGTCATCGTCATCGTCGTCATTGTCGTCGTCGTCATCATCATCATCATCATTAGCTGCAGGGCCAACCTCCTCTTCAATCCATTTCATTTAGCGTTCAAGTAGACTTACAATTCAAGCGGAACGGATGTTTTGTTACCTGTTTCGGTTGATTGTTCTCATTGATGCTGACGTTGTAGATGTGTTGCGTGAATCGTGGAGGGTTATCGTTGATGTCGTCTATGACTACTGTAACGCTCTTCGTCGTTTGTTGAGGAGGTTCTCCGAAATCCCAGCAAATGACCTTCAGATGGAACTCTGGGTTGACCTCTCGGTCCACTTCCGTCTGAGTCAGCAAGCGGTACTCGCCGTCGTCAATGGCAACCAATCTGAATGGCGTCGAGGAAGTTGAGGAGGAGGGTGATGGGGAGAACGGAATGGGGAGGGGTGTGTCAGCGGATGAGGAGAAATTCTGAAAAATACAGCATGTAATAAAATATGGATCAAAACACATTTGATTGACATATTAATATAAATTATAATGACAAATTTATCTGACGGCGCTTCAAGGTCATGTAAAATAAAGTAAGTGAGTATGTATTTATGCGTGTTTAACTATCTATATATATGTATATATGTGGCTTGTCCGCCACAAGGCTTGAATGAATGATTTATTTAAATAATCGGCCCGCCATAGTGTTATTTTACGTCTATTTTTTTACAGTGTTGCGTATAGGAAGGAAGACCGATCGGCGGTTTTTAATTGAGTGCATAGCTTGCAGACGCATGAATTGGCTTGAGTATAGCCTGACATGCGGTGCATCGCTATATATGTGGAGCAGTGGTTCGTACTGTTTCATACGTAGAGTGGTTCTCGTACCGCTCCAGGGATCGTTGAGTGTTGCCATATAAATACGACCTCTAGTGACAGCCGCTCTCGCGGTCAGGCTGGTGCTGCTTTTCGCTGATCTGGTGGGGTGGGCCCCTCTGCCGTCGATCGCAAGACGGACCGTACCCTGATCGTAAGAGTCAACAGGCTGACAGAGAAAGTCCGATCGTGAGAAATAAATGAATGAATGACAGTTCTGTTCGGAAATACGGGGAAGATGGTGACCCCGTTGGTGGCCGTGAGTGATACAGACTGGGTGAGTCCCAGAAGGGACCGACGCATATAGCGAGAGAGGCCTCGGCGGCCGACAGAGAGATAGACTGGGAAAAATCCCCGACCGTGCAGACCGTGGGAGTTCTGGTGGCCGAGAAATATTCTGGTTGGCTACCTAGATCGGTCATAGTTACTCCTCGTGAATACCAGCAGGTTGTCGGATACGTGACCCGTCGGTGGCCGTCAGAAATAGAGATCGGGTAAAGCCCCGAGCAACCGAACGCTACATCGAGACAGATTATGGCGACTGTTGAGACAATTTACGGGAAGAATTCCCCAGTGTACACGTTGGTTAAAAGACGGGGAGGGCGGACCCGTGAAGCCGTTGGAAACTGACTGAGAGATACCGGAGAAGCCGTTGACAAATACTGGAAAACATGAATACATTCGATAAATACGGGGAGGGTGACCCCATTGGTGCGTTCGATACAGGGAATGTTCCCTTTGGTGCCGAAAACCTGATCAATTGTGGGCGTCTCTGCATATTCTTTTCCATTTACGGTTTTCCGTAAATATCTATACTTGGCTACCTAGCGTGGTCATACTTACTCCTCCCGTTTACCAGCAATCTGTTGATTTGCGTGTCTGATCGCAATGTCTTAGGTCGCGGTTTCCCCGCGTATCTTTACTTGAGTTACTAAACGTAATATCTGTACCTGCGGTGTCCCCGCAGTATGTCTTCTTTATTGTCTTGCGATCTTTCGGTAAATCTTCTTGTTGGCTACTTAGGTCGGTCACACTTACTCCTCTCGTTTTCCAGAAATCTATTCACTTGTGTGTCTAGTTGCAAATATCTTGGCTCGCGGTTTCCCCGCGAGGCGTCTACTAATTTCTTCTTGTAGATCTAACTACATAATCTCTTTTCGAGAACTTCCTCGAAAGATCTGCCAGTGGTTCGTTCCAGTGTATAAGAGACAGAGTACAATTGCTTCAGAGAAAGTGATTATAATAATACAGGTCTGTGTGAAACATAGAGGTAACGTGGTGACACTTACCTCAGTTGGCTGTGAGAGAATCGAGTCTGAGAAACGAGAGTTGCTGCATTACCGTTGGTCAGATCTCTAGGTGACGAATACAAATATGTTCCTACGATGGGATGAATAAATGCAGTCGATGAGAGTTAAAGACATGTGAGAGTCTGGGTGATCGGATATTAAAGTATATGACAGATGCAAGCAGGCCGAGGAATATACTTGTTGGCTACCTAGTTCGGTCATAGATACTCCTCCCGTTTTCCCCAGGTTGTCGGAGACATGAAAATTCGGGTGGCCGCAAGAAATACAAGCCGAGTAGATTCCCGCAGTAGCAGCCGTACAAACCGAGAGAGCTGCCGGTGGAGCGTTGGCACATTCGGGGAAAGTTCCCCACTGAATACGCTCGATAGAAATACCGGGGAAATTCCCGAAGGACCCACTGGAATTACACGTGGAGGGTGAACACGTTAGAAGAGCACGTGACAAACAAGAGAAAACACTGGTGCCGATTGATACTTTCAGGTTACTAGTCAAGTAACTCTTCTTGATGGCTTTATAGTCGTTCGATAGATACTCTTGTTTGTTACCTACGTTGGTCATAGTTACTCCTCCCGGTTTCCCGAGTATCAGAATATATTACGGTGTTGGCGGACAATTGCCAACGCAGAGGACGGTCTCCCGAAGTGTATCTATTTGCGTGTCTGATCGAAGTGATCGATACGAGTACGTTTGGGTAATCGGGTACCCAGGTGAATACATGGTTGTTTGTCGTCACACACAGTTCTGAGAGCTGACTAAAGTGCGAGGTCGGGCCCCCTCGTGCGTAGGTCGGATCGAAGATCTGTGTGCAGATAGCGAAGGTTATAGACAGAAGACCTTCACTATCAGTGTCCGTGAATACCATGCCAGTGTCATTTTTATCGAAGCAGAATATATCAGTGTTGGTGGGTAACTGCTAACACAGAGGACGGGAACGTAGTCAGTCAAATGTGCATGACAAAATATACGTGTGCGGCCGTTTATGCCATACACGGAAATAGATCGAGAGATACGTGTTGAGCAGAAGACGTGATAGCTAAGTGTCTAGCATGATATGACGAAGTGCTGTGAGACTGGTGTGTCTAGGGCGACAGAGGTTAGAGAGTTGGGGACAGTAATGTCTAAGAGTATAAGACGTTGGATTTAGCTACCGATAATTGTATTGGCCGAAATGGCTTATGGACTTGTTTCAAATATGTCTGAACCTCGTAACTTAAGAGAACGTTTGGTGTCCCTAAATGGCGATAGTTTCAGAGTCACAAGATGCTGAACGGTACGACATCAGGTAGAGGTAGAGGAAGACGAGGCTAGTAGCTTGGAAGGTATGCAAGGCGAGGAAGACTCCTGCCGGTATGATTATGAACCCTGTTTTGAGTACGGCCATCCTCAGAACGTTGCCCATCCGGCGACCGCGGACTAGGCAGAGTCAGACCTCGTTACTAATTCGAGCCGTGTTACCTTTCTTGGAGAAGAAACCCGTCCCTAATCTTGCCTGGTGATAGTGAACATCCTGGTAGATATAGAGAGTAACCATTAGCATTGAGATTTGGTAAGAAAGTGACTCGGGCGACTTCAGACGTGTTCGCAAGCTGGAGTCGACACCGTCCGTTAGCGCTAGGCAGGCGCTCGGGCGGCAGAACGCCACATATATATATATGTATATATATACATATTTATATAATTGTAACGGACACTTTATGCATGCCGCCGATTTTCAAGGTAGAGCATCTGAGGGCGCATGCATTAGGTTTTATGTTGATGACGAATCGTTTATTCTCCGTTAAACGGCAATTAATTAATAAATTTCCTTCGTTCTTTTTCATCTGCTGCAGGTACTTGGGTTGCTATGGCAACAACATAGTCCACAGAACTAAAGAGCTTACCAGCGATTGGTCAAGCGAGACTCAAACAGAGTCCGAAGACAATGGCATAGCTTTCACTTTCTTGTGTTCCCGTGGGTCAGTTAAATAAATCAATGCCTGATTTTGGGGCTCTGAGAGAGATTCCTCCTTTTCAGATTCTGGTCCAAGCGGTTGTCAGCTCAAAGCTTGTGAATAAGCTGTTGCCCTGAGCTTAGTTTTAGAATGGCGCTGTATAAATTCGAAGCCTAGATTGATGGAGGACCAGTCGTTGATCACTTACTTCATTCGACTGTTGCATAAGAGAGCATTGAACATCTCCTCCACTTCCTGTGTCTTCATCTTTAACCGTTATCTGAACGACGAATGTTCCAGGAGGACTGTGTTCCCTTAGCCTAACGATTGACCTCAGTCCCTCCTCCTCCTCTACTTCCTCTCCCTCCGCCTGATCCAGATGCACTTCCGGTGCATTGTCGTTCTCGTCAAGGAGGTTGACGATGACCCTGGCTGTGGCCGGAAGCGTCTGACCGGGACCTTCGTCCTGCGCAAGAACCTCCAGCACGATCCGAGCGTGCGTCTCGTAATCCAGACCCTTCATCAGTTCGACCCTTCCTGACTCCGGATCCACCTGGAAGAGGTGACCAAACTGGTTCCTCGTCCTATCCGACATCCGATACCTCACCCGTCCGTTCGCTCCTGAGTCGGCGTCCTTGGCGTGGACCCTCAGGAAAGACTTGGAGGGAGGAGAGCTCTCTGAGACGGCAATCTCATAGGAGGTCGTCTCGAAGACAGGGTGATTATCGTTGACGTCTTCCACTGAGATCTGGATCGTGACTGATCCAGACCTCGAAGGCGTTCCGCCGTCGAAGGCGACCACGGTCACTTCGTAGGAGTCCTTCGTCTCGCGATCCAGTTCCTCCAGAAGAACCAGTTCCACTCTGGAGATCCTTCCACTGGAGTCCCTCACGACCGTCAGGTGGAACGTCTCTCCCATCTCCAGGAGTTCGTATCCCACGATCCCGTTCGATGGACTATCAAGGTCCTGAGCGAGTTGAATGGAGAGGAAGGGTCCAGTGGGTTTGTCCTCAGGGACTTTCGCACTGACGACACTCCTCTTGAAATGAGGCTCATCGTCGTTCAAGTCCATGATTCGAAAGTCGACCTTGATGACCTGGAAATGCGGTGGTTGGATGGCAACTCCCAACTCCAGGACGCATTCTGCCATCGAGGGGCAGATGTCATCGCGATCCAACCTGACCTCTGACCGACTGATGACCCCAGTGACCGGATCAAGGACGAAGTAGTCGGTTCGGTCGCCAGAGGGAAGGAAGAGAAAGCGAAGGTCGTTGAGGATTGTCTCGTTGTATTTGTTCGCTAGGTGGCCATCCCTCTTGACGTCAGCGACGATCGTTTCCGGTTGGGACTCCTCGATGATGTCATACTTGAGCGGCAGCGGCTGAGTGTCCGCTGTCAGCCATAATCCAGCGTTGAGAAAGATTAGAGGGATTAGCAGCCACTGTCCATCTCTCCTCCTCCTCCTCCTCAGTCTCTCAGGCGACATCTTGTGTTCGACGGTGGAAGAGGAAACGATGGAACTAAAAGTAATTATCGAAATTTAGTAACGAATGCATTGTCTAGAAAACGACTGATCGAATTGTATTGTGTTGTATTCGGCATTTATAGAGCGCCTGATTAGGCTGAACCGTTCAGAAACGCTACCAGTGAGCAAAGCCTCGCGAGAAGAAGTAGGTTTTAAGAAAAGCGAAGGCGGACAAATAGAGAGATTGCCAGATAGAATTTTAATAGTAGCCAAAATTCCTAATATTCGCTGTATTATCCGTTGCTATGAGCGACGGTAGTAATACGTGAATAATAATATAGTCCTCTTGGTCACGATATATAGGCCTATTATAGGGCTACGCGATTTACGTTTAGCAAGGTTGTCTCGCTAGTAGTTAGGTGACGCAGCCGCATTAACACCGTATACAGTACATACTCGATACTGTGTGTATGTAGGTGTCTGCATGTGTTTAGGTACCTTGTCAACTATACTAGATTAGCTGCTGTCCAATCCTTTACGCTGTAAGCACTGTACGACGGAAGTTCAAAGAAACATTGACGCATCGAATTTCAGTTCCGTAAAAAGGTTCAGGTTCCTTTCATGCATGGCCACTTTAGATACGGTGCGCGGGTCGAATAGTTAGAATTTTAAATAAATCCTTTTTGTTAGGCCTACTTAAGAACACAGAACTTTCTGGGTCTCGCCTCTGCCTATCTTTGCGATCTCCGCTACTCTACTTTGAGTGTACAGGTGTATCGATTTCAAATTACCCCCATTCACCTTACCCCCCGTGGGGGATGGGGGTAACCATTAACCCTCGGCTGAAAAGGACAGCTTTAAGAGAGGCGTAAAAGGAAGATGATGAGTTCTTAGGTAGGAGACGGAGCTCTATGCGAAGTCCATTCATAATGGTTGGTCCCACGACCGAGAAAGCTCGATTCTGCATTGAATGAATGAATGCCTAAAATTGCTAATCATTCATTCACTTCATGTCATAATTCAAAAATTCTGTTGTCTACGGACATTTCTTTGGCGCATTTTCATCCATCAATGAAGTTACGATACTCGAGGCGTGGATCTATAGACACCGGCTCCACAGAGGTAACCTGGGGTAACGGGCTTTTTGCCCTTGTATACTTTTGAAAATTCTTAGCTTTGGAAGGTACCATCAGAGTATGGTTTTACCCTGGTATCGTTTGGCACAGTTAATGGTAATGATAATTATTTTTCTGCTTATAGCCTATAATGTTATCAAAGATGGTATTATGCTGTAATAGACAATGGAGGTCTATTAATTTCCGTGCAATTAGTAGCTTAAGATGCCGTCGGAAAATTCCACATTACTATTTAACAGTGCACGTCTTGTCGGACGCATTCCGAAATTTGGCCTTGTCTCCGGATATATGCTGGATGTGCTCCACTGGCTCCCCCTCCAACAGCGAATCTCCTCCCGTATCATCTCTTTGGTATGGCGGTCCTTGCTAGGTCTCGCCCTTACATATCTTCGCGATCTCTGTTACTCTACTTTGAGTTTACTGGGTCGACGCGCTCTACGCTCTACTGAGCGAGGCATGCTCATTGTCCCATTTGCCCGTACAACTACTAAACAGAATCGTGCCTTCTCAGTCGTTGGCCCCTCGCTCTGGAACACGCTCCCGTTGGCATTGCGGTTGTCGCCAAGGGTCCACTCAGACTCCTTTTATACTCGCCTTAAAACTGTTCTTTTTAGCCGTGCCTGGGTCGGGAGCGCTATTGAGTAGTAGCCTTGAAGGGGAGCTATATAAATCTTCGTAATGAATGAGTGAATGAATCAGAATTATATTACTTTTGGCTTATTAACTTAACTAGAGTTTACAACGTCATAGGCCTACTACTTGTCAATTCAACATTTGTAGCAGCGATTATGTTCAAGTCATAAGTTGCGCGTGTATTAAGCCTCGCTATGACGCGCAAGGTATGTCGTTAAACTTTCTTGGATATTTTTGGCGATACATAGGCCCTACTCGAAATTAAAAATCGGCGCCAATGCGAGGATCATACTTATTTGTGGCGGATGGAAGCTAAATACATCCGATAAGGATCTGGTAAAGCGTTATCTTGTTTGGTAACTTTAGTGTCGGTCATTTGATCGTATACGGCGTCTGTGCAGAAGCCAAAGAAGCCTTCACCGAAACCTAGTTCTGTGTGTATCAAACGTCTCCCGATCGATGGTAAATTCACCGGATAACCGATCGATCCGTAGATGTTACACCACGGGACTACGATCGAATCGGCGATCGTTTGCATAAGGAAGTTGAGGCGAGGAAGGTAAGAGGCGAACTCTTCGGGCGATCCATTGTCCGTGATCGTTACGTTGTAGGCTGTGAAAACCGCAACCACCCTGTCGCTGAACGTAAGAAAGGACACGTCTACCGATTTGTGGACGGTCATAGGTAGTGTCGCCACCGTTACATCGGATGTGTCGCCTGGAATGACGATGCATAAGTCGATCTGCGTCTGAGATGAGACGGATTTTTGGGTGAACTTCACAGAAGGTGGGCTCGTTACTCGAATGGAAAATTTAACGGAAGAAACGTTTGGGTATTTCTCGGCGATGTTTGGGAAAATAGTATTGAAGCAAAACGTGTCATCACAGCGGGTGTCGAAAAGATTGCGGTAGTATTTGTAAAATGTCAGCGACCAGGAATCCTTTGTGATAGTTGCTGACAACACGTCCATGTATTTCTTAAAGATGGCATCCAGCAGCGTGTTTATGACGTAATCGGATATGTAGAGTCCTACCATGGAAGAGTTTGGAGGCGGTAGGTTTAGGTCATGCGGCTCAATCGAAGCTCCCTCATGGTCGCCAACCACTCCAAACTCTCCGTTGAAAGCTAATTCGATGTAGCCGGGTTCCGAGATAGGGTCTCTCACTAAGGTGATGTCAAAAAAGATCCCTGTAGAAGAGTTGAGTTCCGCAGTCAACGTGTCTAGACGTTCGGGAATCTCTGCCAGTTTACACATCCCAGCTCTCACAGATTTATTCACTAATTCTTGCCAATAGTCGTCCATATCTCTTGACAAGAAATCATCAAATTTCGAGGACTTTCCAACTTTATCCATTATTTGAATGGTACTGTCGACCACGGGGAAATCAATTGAGCACCGGGTCATCGATATGCGTAGCCTTCTGTCGGGTCCTCTGCCGACAGCGTGCTCCGCATCAAATGATGATCCCCTTAAGTTTAAGTCAACCACACCCAAAACCTCCGCGCTTTCGTAGCCGTCTGTCGTCCCGAACATAAAGTTGTAGCGGACGTGGAGTTCGTCAGCAACAAACTTCCAATCGACGACGCCTTCGGGACGGATTGTCACGTTCGACGTCGTACGAATTGTTATGTTGAATGGGGAAAAGACCTTTAGAGTACAGTTGTCGAATTTGCCCCCACAGGTATTTTGCGATTCGAATGTGACACGATCCGAGCCTCGTCCGAGGATGCTGGGAAGTAAGTACTTTGCTGCAGTATCGCTGGCAAAGTTGAGAGCTGACGGTGTAAGTCGTACGACTATTCCTGGTGGCTTATCAACAGGAATAGAAGCGGACGAATAGCTGAACAAATTGAGGATAAGGAAAAGCAGGATGTCATGGTATAACGGCATCATAGCTCAACGCTTTGGGCCGCACTGTATCGATGAACCTGTTGTATGTTATCAAACAGTTAGAACTATTGAATATAACCAATTATGATCGCTGACGACCGAAACTAATGCTTTTATATAGGCCTGTAGGCATACTCAGTTTGTGTATTCATGGATCAGATGTTTTGGACGCGTCTGTTGGTAACAGGTTGCAAGCGCTTCAACTAAAACACACCAGGCAAATACACCTATGTCGTGGGCTTTAATTACGGAAAATAATTGAAGTTCGTGATTTCATTTTGATGAAAATCAATACAGAGAAGTATTTTATACGTTGTAACCTTCGTCGGAGGTTAATTCACGAAGGAGAAATTTAATTCTCGCCCACACGAGTATAGTTCTATTGATTGAACAGCGGAAAGTCATGTTATTGACGAAACTGCAACATATTCGCCTTCCATGAACTGCCTCGCATTGTTACTTAATTAGTCGAACGATCACGGATAATTAATTACTAGCTGAAACTGTTTCTTGCGAACTATAATTATTGATCACAAGTTTGCTCTTTTGTAAACTCTAACTGCGTGTAACCTCAACTTGCTGTAAGTGTGTTTGTAGAAAAGCCCAAATACACGGAGTACTCTGAAGCTGATAGCGGCAATCGTCGGATACAGACTAGGGCCTACTGAGTTTTGGACTCGGCTTGAATCAAGAATGGCTTACTGAAAAGACTGATCGAGCGAATCCTGGTTAAAATCTACAGTCGTGCTCGCTCGCATTGTTCCACAGCTCAGCCGCGTCCTGGCTATGTTGACGGACATGAACTTGAGGAATTTAGTCCCCAACCGAAGCATTGACACGTGATTCTTAACGTCACCAAGAATTAAAGCACTGCACGAGCTCTGATCACTCGTCAATCATTCGCAATCTGTTCTGTTTATACAATTTTAGTGTTGAATATATATATATATATTTATTTATTTATTTATTCAACACCAACATTATATATATTTATAATTTTATACATATATAGAGAGAGAGGGAGAGAAAGAGACAGACAGCTAGAGAGACAGACAGAGAGACACAGACAGACAGAAGAGACAGAGACCAATTGAAGCAAAGGACGCAGTAGCTGCTTCAGTAAGTAAGCAGAAGAATTAAATCGTGTGGCCCTATAAAAATGAAGAAAGCAGTCTGCTGCTGCTGCTCGGACTTCGCTCTGTTAACAGCGAAGTGGTCCATTCATTTGGAACATTTATATAGCGCCTGTAGTGGATGACTTCTGCCACGGCTAAGGTGCTAATGTATGCGTTGCAAAGCTTATATCGATGTGCTTATGCTATAGGTGATTTCCGCTGTTTGGTGGTCATTCCATGAGAGGGATGGGATAATGTCTCTGGAGGAGAGTGGGAGAGAATGGAAAGATGGATGGATGGAAGAATATATTTACATGGATGTATGGATGGATGGATGAATGAATAGATGGATGGATGGATAGACGGACGGACGGGTGGATGGATGATTGAATAAATGGATGGATGACCGCATAGATGGATGGATGAATAGAAAATTGATGGATGGATGGACGGACGGACGGACGGTGGATGGAGAAATGGATAGAAAGAAGGATAGATAGATAGATAGATAGACATACAGACAGATAGATAGATGGATGGATAGATAGATAGATGGCTAGATAGATAGATGAATAGATAGATAGATAGATAGATAGATAGATAGATAGATAGATAGATAGATGGATAGATAGATAGATAGACATACAGACATACAGACAGACAGATAGATAGATGGATGGATAGACAGATAGATAGATAGATAGATAGATAGATAGATAGATAGATAGATAGATAGATAGATAGATAGATAGATAGATAGATAGATAGATAGATAGATAGATAGATAGATAGATAGATAGATAGATAAATGGATTGATGGATGGGTGGATGGATGGACGCACGGACGGACTGATGGCCGGATGATTGGATGGATGAATGGATGGATAGATGGTTGGTTGATTGAATGGATGGATGGATGGATAGATAGTTGATTGGATGGATGGATGGATGGATGGATGGGTGGATGGATGGATGGATGGATGGATGAAGAGATGGGTGGATGTAGTGGTTGTTATTTTGGCGTGGATTCTGTTTCTGCTCCGTCCATTTCCGTTGCAATTATCCCTTTTCCCATCTTCCATTGTCATTGTCATCGATCGTCCACTCCCGCATCTCCGTCTCTTTCGGCCTCCTCAGCATCCCATCCATCCATTCACCATTTTGTCATCGCAGATTCATACATCTTCGATTACACCTCTGTCGTCTTCGCTTCCCTCCTCCTTCTCCTGCTCCTCCTACTTCTCCTCCTCCTTCTCCTCCTCTTCATCTTTTTACGTATCCTTCTGCTTACTTATGCTCCTCCTTCTCTCAACTCCTTTCGCTCTCTCGCTCTCGCTCTCTCTCTCTCTCTCTCTCTATATATATATATATATATATATATATATATATATATTTATATTTCCTCTATCTCTGTCTGTCTCTGTCTCTCTGTCTCAACCTCTCTTCCACCCTCATCTTTCCCATTTCCTTTGATTGACTTTTCCACGAACAACTCCTACTTTCTTACATAGTTGTGTGTCCATGTCTTGCATTTCGTCTCTGAGTGTTTGCTTTTCTAAATGAAGGTCATTCCGTCTGGAATCGATCAATTAAATATTCAGTGGTTTTAAACACATTGATGTCAGAACGAATAGTTGCTTCCATCTGGAAACTCGAGCTCAGTAGATGAGTATGTTAATAAAAAAAATCATTAAGTAATTAAGAAATAAATTAAGCAAGTGTGTAGGTGATTGAGTAAGTTAGGAAGTAAGTAAGTAAGTTATTAAGAAGTACGTTGGTAAGTAAGTAGTAGTCGGAAACCGTCTTACACATCGGTTGGCAGCTGTGGCGTCATCTTGTCTCTACAGCATCTGTCTCCATCTTTGCTCCTCTTTTACTCTGTTACCTTCATCATCTTACTTTCAACAATTCCTTCTTCCTCCTCCATGTCTCTTTCTCCTCCAGCCCATCCTCACCTTCCTCCTCCCCTTCTTCTTCCTCTTCGTGAATTAAAACCCTGGGGTCACATAGAGTGCATTGTGGCGCCATCTGTATTGTTCACGTATTACATCCAACCCCTAATCAACTGGACATTGGTCTCTCTGTTACCTTACTCATTTCCACCCTATGAGGAGGTTGGGAGGGAGGGAGGGAGAGAGGGTGGCGGCTTCTACCCTTCGTCTTTCTTCTAGCCCATCACTGACATGGAGTTCATTTCATCCCATATTCCTCCTCTTCCTCATTCTCTTCCTCCTGTTCTTCATTGTCTCTTACTCTGACTTTTACTTTGCTTCTTATTCCTCTTTCTCTTCCTACTCCTCTTATTCCTCTTCCTTCTCCTCTTTCTTCCTCTTCCTTCTCCACTTTTTCCTCTTCCTCCTCATCTTTCTTCCTCTTCCTTCTCCACTTTTTCCTCTTCCTCCTCCTCTTTCTTCCTCTTCCTTCTCCACTTTTTCCTCTTCCTTCTCCTCTTTCTTCCTCTTCCTTCTCCACTTTTTCCTCTTCCTTCTTCTCTTTTTCTTCTCATCATCCGATGTTACTAACCATGAATCTGCAACCGAATAACAGTCTCATCACTTCTCATTAGTCATTCATTTCGTTCCTCCACTCTCCTTCATATCCTCATCTCTTCCTTTATTCTCTTCCACCCACTCCACATCCTCCAACTCCTACACCTCCTCCACCACCTTCTCCTCTTCCCCTTCATCCTCTTACTATTCCTTCTCCACCTACTCCACCTCCTCCACCTTCTCCACCTCCTCTTCTTCCGCTTCCTCCGCCTTTTCTCTGATCATCTTCTCTGCTTGTTCTTACCGCCTTTCCCCTCAATCTTCCTCCTCCTTCCGTCTTAGTCCTCTGTCTCTTCCAACCTGGAGTGATAGATGGAGAAGCCTTGATGAGGTCCTGGATCCATTCAACTCTGCTGATGTTGCCGATGGCCTGTCATAGCCTTTATAAGGCGTCACTTTGCATTCTGACCGTAGAACAATTTAAGCAAAACATTTGCTTAAGATGCAGCGACCCAAAAGTGGGTCGCTGCATCTTGTCAAGTGGGTCGCCATGCTTCGGGTCTGTTTAAAAATAGTACCATTAAATTCAAAAAACAAAATGAAACTGTTCTGTTGACCTTCTTTGTTGTATTGTTTACTATGGTATACTCCAACGAGTAAAGTCTAGTCTAGTATCTTCATTCTATCAAGTATATTCAATGCATGCATTGCAAATTGAAGTTGAAATGCCAATTAAATTTTAACACAATATTGTTCGCTTTTGTGAGGTGGGTCGCGGGCATTCAAAGATTTTCGGAAGTGGGTCCTACGACCAAAAAGTTTGGGAAACACTGGATTAGATAACGTTGTCCGTGTTGTCAGAAAATGTTTTCGTTCTTTGTTCTAGATTGGATCCACGAAATCCCGTCGGATATTCCTCCTGGATTGGCTCCAGGCTCTACCACTCACTCACTCCATCAATCCATCCATCCATCCATCCACGTTCGTCTCCTCCTTTCATCTATCCATCCGTCACTTCCTCTGTCCGTCTCTTTGTGTGTCTCTCACTCACTTTGTCTGTCTGTGCGTCTGCCTGTATGTCTGTCTGTGTGTCTGCCTGTATGTCTGTCTGTGCGTCTGCCTGTATGTCTGTCTGTGCGTCTGCCTGTGTGTCTGTCTGTTTGTCAGTCTGTCTGTCGCTCCAATTGCCTTCCCTGTGTCGTCGAAATATTCTTCCATCCAGGGAAACTGTGTCGCTGATGCCGTGAAGGGACAGGGACGTGGGACGGGTGGGTGACGTGGAGTGGGGATGAGAAGGAGTGGGGTGTGGATGGGTGGCATCTGGGGGCTTATCGTCGGTGTCTCTGACTCACTCATTGTCCGTTGGACGACGACCAGGAGGGTCAATAATTGACGATACGACAAAGACGACGAACGATGAGGAGGAATAGGAAAAGGAGGAAGAGGAATAGGAGAAAGAGAAGATAATACGAGAAATAGGAAAAGGAGGAAGAGGAATAGGAGAAAGAGAAGGAATGCGAGAAATAGGAAAAGGAGGAAGAGGAATAGGAGAAAGAGAAGGAATACGAGAAATAGGAAAAGGAGGAAGAGGAATAGGAGAAAGAGAAGGAATACGAGAAATAGGAAAAGGAGGAAGAGGAATAGGAGAAAGAGAAGGAATACGAGAAATAGGAAAAGGAATGAGAGGAGGATAAAGAGGAGACAGATGAGAAATAAGAAGAGAAATGGGAGAATATGGACGGATTTAGAAGAATTAGGAGGAAGAGGAAGAAGATTAAGAATAGGAAGGGAGTGGAGGAGAGGAGGATTAGGAGTAGAAATGGGAGAAGGAGGAGGATAAAGAAGAAGAGGAGGAGGAGAAAGACGAGGAGGCATAAATGGAGGATCGTGGACGAATCATCCACCCTTCCGCTGATGTTCACCCTCTTCTACCCTATGCCAATCATCTATATCCTCTTTTCTCTCTTTCTATCTCTCTCTCTCTCTTCCTACTCTTCCTCCTCCTCCTCCTTCCCTCTTGTTCTTCCTCTTCTTTCTCTTCTTTCTCTTCCTTCTGTCTATTCTTCGCCTTCCTCTTCTCCCTCTTCTTCCTTCTCTACCTCCTCCTCCTAACTCTCCAACCGTGAAATGCATCCTCCTCCCAATAATAAGTGGAGTTTCCATTCCTTAGAGAGAAAGAGAGAGAGAGAGAGAGAGAGAGAGAGAGAAAGAAAGAGACAGACAGACAGACAGACATAGAGAGAGAGGGGGAGGGAGGAAAGGGGAGAGAGAGAGGGAGAGAGAGATAGAGAGAGAGTGAGAGGGAGGAAAGGGGAGAGAGAGGGATAGAGAGATAGAGAGAGAGAGATAGAGAGAGAGAGAGAGAGAAAGAGAGAGAGACGGACAGACAGACATAAAGAGGGAGAGAGGGAGGGAGGGGAGAGAAAGGGAGAGAGAGAGAAAGAGAGAGAGCGAGAGAGAGAGATAGAACGTGCCTAGGGTTATTAACGAATCGACCAACAGAGGGTGAAATGGACGGAATCAACTGAGACGCATTGTTAATGAAATAATGCATTCGGTCTCATCATCATCTCCCTGACACCAATTGCAGCCGCAGCAGCAGTTAACCCCACCATTCAACCCTGGCATCTTATGACGCGTCTCTTCCATTGCTAATCCTCTAAGGTCAATTCTCTTAGATCAAAGCTTGGACTGCCCAGCACGGTGGTCACTCATTCTAAGCTACAAGAAGGCATTGCTTTGGACAGAGAGATCATCGAAGACTTGGGAACAAATCGTGTTATTCTGAGTAGGTCATCAATGAAGATTAATGATGACTTAGAAAATACTGTTCACATGACAGGTTAAAATGGTAGAAACCAAGGCCAACTTACGAAGAGCAGTTCCACAATTGAGACAATAAGTTTCAATTACTATAGTCGATCAAATTTATAAGTTGTTGTAGAAATTCAGTGATAGGAATTCAGTTTTTGATAGGTCAAGGAGGTGTTTATTGACAGCCAAACAAGACTATACTTTATCAAAGACAACAGACAACGGTTGCACAGATGAGTTGTCAAATGAGTTGTCAAATGAAATGTAGATTTCAGTACAGAGACGATGTTATTTCAGTGAATGATTCTCCAACAAAGCTCCTAATGATGATTTATACAATTTAAACTAATTAAAACGGACCAAACAGAGAATCACGTGACAACAAAGTGCTAAATGAATGATAATTACCATGTAAATGAACTGATCGAGTCTGTGAGGCCTACTAAACCAATTCATAGTGTTGGCCATGTAAACGATCCCAGACCCTGAAGAAGAATATAATAATCGACACTCAATTACAGCAGACAATCGAGAATTAAGAAGATTTTGACAAAAACATTAAGACTAATAATGTCTTCGTGTCTTTTGTCAAAATCTGGCTTTCCCCGCAATTCTTATTGCTGGTCGTCTGTCTTGATTGTCTTATTGATTGTATTGATTGGTTGATTACTGTTGGACGTTGATGATTGATCAGAGAATAATCTAACATTGAAACCAAGCGACGCAAATTTTTAGAGCGTCCAGGAATTAAACGACAAGTACATTGTTAATGTATGCATCTCTACTTTTTCGTTAACTGAATTAACCCAGTTTAGAAATGTCTCTACCATTTGTCAGCACTATCTACCGATGATCGAGTATACAGACGTAATGAATAGGATATTATTGGACAAAATAATATCATATTAACTGCTATTAAGTGATACTGTAAATTGTCACTAAGTCTTGTCTAAGTTTTGGTGCGAAGATGTAGAAAGAAACCTCACTGGGTTGAAGCATTAGCGATGTGGTCTGTACTTCTTATGTCTAGCGAAAATCTCCTGCTTGACTATCTCACTCACATTGTTATGTTGCAACAATACTTTTATATCGTCATTTCATCTCATCGAAAAAGTTATTGCCACAACTTTCAAATCACCAAACAGATTTCAGTTATGCTTACTATACTAAACAAACAATACAGTACAGCCTCATAGTGTCGTAATCGTAATCGTAATCTCCAAACTTCTAGATCGCTAGTCGATAGCCAAGCGCATGTCGTCATCTTATTCACACACGTCACTTTCAGTTGGACACTTGTTTCCATTCAATCCATTTTGTAGCAACACAAGTGCCCCACACTATACTTTGTTAAAAAAATATAAAAAATCGCCATTGTGTTTGCGAAATACAGAGATACGAAATACGAAATATTTTAGTTCCTTGTGTCAGAAGATATGATCCATTGATCAACAAACTCCGTGACTTCTTGCTATATCTAACCATTCATAGTGAAGCCCCATAAAACACAGAGTTAACAGCTAAATAGCGGTGCTAAATGAATTCAATGAAAAATTTAAGAAAAGAGGCAATACCTGTTAAGGTTATGACGAAAGAAACTCCAAAATAATTTTAATCGGAATCAGTGATTTATGAAAGTTCCGAGCATCGGTTCAACTGAGCCAATTACTTCCACTCACTCGCTTCCAAATAAACAAACATCTAATCGTCTCAATAGTAAGTTGTAACGACGGCCTGTTGACCAACTGACCACAACTGACCACTGCTGACCACTGCTCCTCAAAAGGTAGCAACACGAAGCGGAGAAAGAAGCATTCAGTCGCTCGCAATTCCGTCGACGCTTCGCGAGGCGATTATTCAGGTCACGACAGGGCAGAACGATCTATTGTTTCCGCCGGCATACTACTCCGCAGTCCTACTCGGGCATCCATCCATCCATCCATCCTCTCACCACCTCTGCAGAAGCGGTAGGAGCAAACGAGGAGGCTGTCTCTTGAGCCGATGCTGAGCCGATGTATCTGGAGGCGCGATCTCATTTCAATCAGGAGCGCTTTGGCCCCAAAGTGACGCTCGAAAGCTTTCCATGTCGACACAGGATTTATGACGGACGTCGCCAATGCAGACCTGGAACTACAACAGAAGCATTGCCTATGCTGTTGCTGCTATCATCATCATTACCAGCGGCAGCAGCCTGTTGCTGATGATGGTGGGTTTGGATGAGGGGAGGATGCGGGTGGGTGGCAAGGGAACGCGGGTAATGGTTGGAGAGAGAGAGAGAGTCTGGTTGTCTGGAGCCAGCGAAGGCAACAGAGGGTGACAGGACATACACAGTAGACTGACAATGGATAGACGACGCAGGATGGGATTAGGAAGAAGAGAAGAAGGAGGAGGAGGAGGAGGAAGAGGAGGAAGATGAGGAGGAAGTGGAGGAAGAGGGGGAAGAGGAGGAAGAGGAGGAAGAAGAAGCGGAGGAAGAGGAGGAGATAGTGGAAGAAGTGGAAGAATAAGAAGAGAAGGAAGAGGATGGGAAGAAGAAGGAAGAAGAGGAGGAAGAGGATGTGAGCAAGAGAAAGAGGAGAAGAGGAGGACAAAGAGGAGTAACAGAAAGTGGAAGCTCATAGGAAGAAGGAATAAATGCAGGATGAGCATTAGTCAGAGCGTTGTAGAAGTTATTCGAAGGTACTGATTGAGAGAAAGAGCGAGAAAGAGAGACATACGGACAGACAGACGGAGAAACAGTGACAGAGCTAGTTAAAGAGAGAAACAAACAGAGAGACAGAGCGACAGACATTTAGACAGATACAGACAGACATAGAGACTTATTGAGACAGAGACAGAGACAGAGATAGAGAGAGGAGATGGAGACGAGAGAGAGAGAGACAGACAGACAGACAGACAGACAGACAGAGACAGAGACAGAGAAATGATTCCCTGAAACGTGTGTTTGTTGTTCGTTTGTCTGTATACTCGATCATCCAATGTGTTCGTCAATATTTTCCTTCATTTCTAAACACCCATAGAATCCGTCGCTGTTTTCAGATCAAATAAAACGCAAAAATTCTATTAAACATAAAATATTGGGAATCAGGATCAACGACCCATAAACCAGCGACGACTGTTTGTCGCCTTTTATCAACAGATCATCATATGATATGTAATATTACATGTATCCGTCCCTTCTCAATCTCCCTTCTTCCACTCCCGCCTCTAAGGGGAAAGCACCTGCCCTGCAAATGCAGCGGTGCCTAGATTGAAGAGTGGAAAAGAGTTGTTGCTTTGACAATCATTCTGTATTATATATGCAGCTAAGAATTTCTATTCTCTGGCGGATAAAACTAGAACGCAATTAGATATTCACTGTATTAGAATCTATCAATCCATCTATCTGTCTATCTATCTATCTTGGTAGACAGACAGATAGATAATCATTGATGAACAAATAGATAGAATGAGAGAGAGACAGACAAATAGGCGGACAGACAGAAACAGACAGAAAGACTGAGTGGAATAGTAAGAGATATAAATGAAGCTGAGGATGCTTCTGTCTACCCAGTGATTGGCTCTAATCCTTTTCTTCTAATAAACGCAATCCATCGACAATACAAGAATCTATGATTAACTCTAAACACAAAGCACATAATCCATATATACATAATAATATTATATATATATATATATTGTATATATATATATGCAGCCTCAACTCATAGAAACCGTGCATATATATACACATATATATGTCATATAATATTATATATATATATATATATATAATCCATCTTTTTGCGACATTGTTGAGTGTAGATATGACAGGTGGGCGTGTCTTCCGTTGTCTCGTCGATCAGACAACGATGACAACGTTGTTGCTCCGTTGCAATTGTTGTTGTTGCTGGTGGTTTCCCGGCAGAGGGCTAAGTGGCCCTCAAGCGCCATCTGTCGTCTGTTTACCCTCTCTTGGGGGAGAGACGAGGCCATCATGGGTGACGAAGGAGGGGAAGGGGAAGGGCAATGGGGGATGCGGTGCTTCACCCCACAATGTCACCGTAATACGGTCGTAAAGTCCCCTTCACTATCTGTATGTATGTCTGTATGTCTGTCTCTTCGTCTCTGTGTCTGTCTGCCTCTATGTATGTCTGCCTTTCTGCCATAAATCGGTCACAAAGTCCTCTTCACAATCTGTCTGTCTGTCTGTCTGTCTGTCTGTCTGTCTGTCTGTCATGACTGGTGTCATCCTCTGTCGTCCTTTGTATCAATTGTTTGCCCAATTGCGTCATCACAACCTTTGAACTCATTGCCAAAACGAGAGTCTATACTGATATAAACCACTTCTTGTATTACTCTGGTGGTGTCAATCCCAAGTCTGGATGAAAGAGGAGGGAGACGACAATCATCTCTGTTTGGAGAAGACGTCGTTAAACAGAATCCATCGGTCGTAATTACATGTTTGAAGGACAGCGAAGGCAAAGTAGGTAAGGAGGAACGAAATGAAATGAATTGAAATGTATAGAGATTATAAAAGAAATGGAGATAGACAGAATGAGAAGGAGGAGGAGAAGGAGGAGGAGAAGGAGAAGGAGGAGGAGAAGGAGGAGGAGAAGGAGAAAGAGGAAAGAGATGGACAGATATAGAAATAGATTTAGAGGCAGAAAATGAGACAGTCAGAGACAGACAGAGACAGACAGAGACAGACAGAGACAGACAGAGACAGACAGAGACAGACAGAGACAGACAGAGACAGACAGAGACAGACAGAGACAGACAGAGACAGACAGAGACAGACAGAGACAGACAGAGACAGACAGAGACAGACAGAGGCGGCGGTTCACCCGCAATGTCATCGTTACTCTGTTTGCATGTCTGTATGTATGTCTCAAATAGAGACAGACAGAGAGATTGATATATATATATATATATATATATATATATATATATATATATATAGAGAGAGAGAGAGAGAGAGAGAGAGAGAGAGAGAGAGAGAGTACGAGTTGCTCTTTCAACACTCCTTGTAAAACTTGTGTCTTCTGAATCAACCATAATAACAAACGTCGTCGTCGTCGTCGTCGTCGTCATCTAATTAATACAAATGACAATAATTCTCAGAATGGTAATCAAAGGTGGAGCAGCGACGACTGGCGGTCAAACTTTACGACTCCACACTCGCCGACCCCTCCCTTACACCCACCCTCCCTTACACCCACCCACCCTCCCTTACACCCACCCTCCCTTATGCCCAAATATATATATATATATGATGCATATATATATATTATGTCTCTTTTTTTATATGGGTATGTTATTGTGTGAAAGAGAAATGGTAATTAACAACGTATTGTTTGCAGGTTGCAATACAAACACTAATTAACAATGCCAATTATTGAGTAAATTTGCCAACGAAAGACAATCAACGGGTGAATGATTTATGGAGCGCCACAGTTGAAGAATATCCTTTAGACAGAAAATTGTATGTCCAGCTATAATAACATAATAGACCTAGTCATATGGTAGGATTTTATATACACACGTAGTCTGAGCTTATTAGTTTATACATGTATGTATGCATGTATGCATGTATTAGTGTGTTGTATTACATCGTATTTAAGACGCTCTAAATGGCCCTGTGTTTGTGTGTCAGACTGAACTAGCCATGCAGAGACGCTCCTTAGGTGTCATTTGAAGCTGATTACTTAGTTAGATAGACAGACATTTGTCCTATTTATAACCATAAGAGTCACTGCTGGCAGGCCAGATATAAGCCTTTTATATATCTGTATGCCATGCTAATTTCCACCATGCGACTTACGCTTCGATTTGAAAGTAGCTATTCCGTTTGCCTTTAGACAGCCTTCGTCGTGTTAATCAATATCCATAGATTGCTATTTATCTGCCAGTGATAAAAATTATTTTCTTTTAATTTCAAACTGATAATCTCCAGCCAGATTAAAAGTGTAATACGAACAAATGATGAAAAAATGATAACATGAATCGAATCGAATTCGTTCATTACTCTTTTAATCATCTTAATTGACAAAATCCGTTGCATAGCGAAAGAAGATCTGGTCAACCTTAGGTGAATATGCTGTAAAACTTAAGTAACAATACTCGTCTGGATAAAGTCATCGAAGAATATCCTATATAGGTCGGCGACTGCTCGTCAGCGGAGGCTTCATTCGACATTTCAACGACCATTAAGCTCTCTTTCTTCTCTCCATAAAAAACGGCTTTCCATTCGACCTTAAAAAGTTACATCTCTTCGTCGTCCTGAGATGAATTTCATGAATATTCACATCAACGTCTCATGCATATTCATGATTAATGTCGCTGAAATTGACAGCATATGAGACGCCGCCAGGTGCGCTTCTTTGCCCTCAATGGCGAAGAGAAATTGGCTCCCAACTGTTACTCACCTTATTATACATCAAGTTACCTATAGCATGTCTATCTATCTGTCTGTCTCTGTGCGTCTGCCTGTCTCTCTGCCAGTCAGTCTGTTTGTATGTCTATCTGTCTGTCTGTGGGCCAGTCTGTCTGCCAGCGAGTCATTAATTATTGATGCCGATCTTGACCACATGTAGTGGACATATCTGGGCGATGTCCAGCGTGTGGTCGGTACATTCATTTTGTCTATAATGGAATGGCCCCAGTGTCTGAATGACCAGTCAGTCGATCGGTCGTCTGGTCCACAAATTAGTCTGGTCAGTTAATTTAGGAACGATACATTGGCACCACCACCACCATCATCATCATCAGCAGCAGCAGCAACAGTGGCATCAATTGGCATCAGTGGCGTATTGTTCCATGGCCTCCTCCTCCTCCTCATCGTCATCATCTCATGACTTTCGTCTTCTTCTTCTTCTTCATCATCTTCTTCTTCTGTTGAAGAGAAGAAATAAATGAAGAATTTATTCGTGCCTGCAATTCATATTTCTTATTCTCCACCTAATGAAAATTGATTTAACTTCGCAGTTGGCACATAAAACATTATGCAACACGTAAATATATAAATATATTTGCACGTATTTATATATACATCCACACATCATTCAAAATATATTTATATACATGTATATATATATATATATATATATATATATAGAGAGAGAGAGAGAGAGAGAGAGAGAGAGAGAGAGAAACAGAGAGAGAGACATAGAGAAGAACAAAAGAGACAGAGACAGAAACAGAGACGGAGTAGGAGAGTGAGAAAGAGAGAAGCAATGGTGACAGGCAAACAGACGTACGAGAGACAAAGAGAGACAAAGAGTAAGAACTGTAAGGGTCTTGGGAAGGAGTGAGAGATATAATTCTAGAGAAGCAAGAAATAGGTATTGGAAAAGGGACATCTGAAGAGATGGAGATTTGCGCTATAATCTTCGTACAACATTGTAGATACTTTGATCAACACCATAAGAAAGATTTGCTGTTCTGACCTTCTATAGACTCAAGAGACCTCGTGACTTAGTAGACACATATTCTCGTCTAATTTCATTTAATGAAATTGGTTCTAGAACAATCTAATTGGTTTATATTTTTCTTAATTATTGCGCTTTTCTAACTCTGTTAATTCACTCTATTTAAAAATTCAATGCATATAAAGTTATATGGAAGGCGGAAATTAATGAACACATTTTTTATATAGTGAGTAGAAAAGACAGATACAGAGAGTAGAACAGACAGATACAGAGAGTAGAACATACACATACAGAGAGTAGAACAGACAGATACAGAGAGTAGAACAGACAAATACAGAGAGTAGAACAGACAGATACAGAGAGTAGAACAGACAGATACAGAGAGTAGTAAGACAAATACAGAGAGTAGAACAGACAGATACAGAGAGTAGAACAGACAGATACAGAGAGTAGAATAGACAGATACAGAGAGTAGAACAGACAGATACAGAGAGTAGAACAGACAGATACAGAGAGTAGTAAGACAAATACAGAGAGTAGAACAGACAGATACAGAGAGTAGTAAGACAAATACAGAGAGTAGAACAGACACATACAGAGAGTAGAACAGACAGATACAGAGAGTAGAACAGACAGATACAGAGAGTAGAACAGACAGATACAGAGAGTAGAACAGACAGATACAGAGAGTAGAAAGACAAATACAGAGAGTAGAACAGACAGATACAGAGAGTAGAAGAGACAGATACAGAGAGTAGAAGAGACAGATACAGAGAGTAGAACAGACAGATACAGAGAGTAGAACAGACAGATACAGAGAGTAGAACAGACAGATACAGAGAGTAGAAAGACAAATACAGAGAGTAGAAAGACAAATACAGAGAGTAGAACAGACAGATGCAGAGAGTAGAAAGACAAATACAGAGAGTAGAACAGACAGATGCAGAGAGTAGAAAGACAAATACAGAGAGTAGAACAGACAGATACAGAGAGTAGAACAGACAGATACAGAGAGTAGAACATACACATATAGAGAGTAGAACAGACAGATATAGAGAGTAGAACAGACAGATACAGAGAGTAGAACAGACAGATACAGAGAGTAGAACAGACAGATATAGAGAGTAGAACAGACAGATACAGAGAGTAGAAAGACAAATACAGAGAGTAGAAAGACAAATACAGAGAGTAGAACAGACAGATGCAGAGAGTAGAAAGACAAATACAGAGAGTAGAACAGACAGATACAGAGAGTAGAACAGACAGATATAGAGAGTAGAACAGACAGATATAGAGAGTAGAACATACACATACAGAGAGTAGAACAGACAGATACAGAGAGTAGAACAGACAAATACAGAGAGTAGAACAGACAGATACAGAGAGTAGAACAGACAGATACAGAGAGTAGAACAGACAGATACAGAGAGTAGAATAGACAGATACAGAGAGTAGAACAGACAGATACAGAGAGTAGAACAGACAGATACAGAGAGTAGAACAGACAGATACAGAGAGTAGTAAGACAAATACAGAGAGTAGAACAGACAGATACAGAGAGTAGTAAGACAAATACAGAGAGTAGAACAGACAGATACAGAGAGTAGTAAGACAAATACAGAGAGTAGAACAGACAGATACAGAGAGTAGAACAGACAGATACAGAGAGTAGAACAGACAGATACAGAGAGTAGAACAGACAGATACAGAGAGTAGAATAGACAGATACAGAGAGTAGAACAGACAGATGCAGAGAGTAGAAAGACAGATACAGAGAGTAGAACAGACAGATATAGAGAGTAGAACAGACAGATATAGAGAGTAGAACATACAGATACAGAGAGTAGAACAGACAGATACAGAGAGTAGAACAGACAGATACAGAGAGTAGAACAGACAGATACAGAGAGTAGAAAGACAAATACAGAGAGTAGAAAGACAAATACAGAGAGTAGAACAGACAGATGCAGGGATGGGGAAGACAAATACAGAGAGTAGAACAGACAGATACAGAGAGTAGAACAGACAGATATAGAGAGTAGAACAGACAGATATAGAGAGTAGAACAGACAGATACAGAGAGTAGAACAGACAGATACAGAGAGTAGAATAGACAGATACAGAGAGTAGAACAGACAGATACAGAGAGTAGAACAGACAGATACAGAGAGTAGAACAGACAGATACAGAGAGTAGAACAGACAGATACAGAGAGTAGAAAGACAAATACAGAGAGTAGAAAGACAAATACAGAGAGTAGAACAGACAGATGCAGAGAGTAGAAAGACAAATACAGAGAGTAGAACAGACAGATACAGAGAGTAGAACAGACAGATACAGAGAGTAGAACAGACAGATACAGAGAGTAGAACAGACAGATACAGAGAGTAGAAAGACAAATACAGAGAGTAGAAAGACAAATACAGAGAGTAGAACAGACAGATGCAGAGAGTAGAAAGACAAATACAGAGAGTAGAACAGACAGATACAGAGAGTAGAACAGACAGATATAGAGAGTAGAACAGACAGATATAGAGAGTAGAACAGACAGATACAGAGAGTAGAACAGACAGATACAGAGAGTAGAATAGACAGATACAGAGAGTAGAACAGACAGATACAGAGAGTAGAACAGACAGATACAGAGAGTAGAAAGACAGATACAGAGAGTAGAACAGACAGATACAGAGAGTAGAAAGACAAATACAGAGAGTAGAACAGACAGATGCAGAGAGTAGAAAGACAAATACAGAGAGTAGAACAGACAGATACAGAGAGTAGAACAGACGTGTACAGAGAGTAGAACAGACAGATACAGAGAGTAGAATAGACAGATACAGAGAGTAGAATAGACAGATACAGAGAGTAGAACAGACAGGTACACGGAGCGATCTCTACGTGTGGGTTTGTGTGATGATGACGATTGTAATGATAATGATGACGTTGATAACGGCGTTGATGATGATATTCGTATCGTGTGCAAAGAGCAACATTCGACAGCTCCGTTCTAAATTTCCCAGGGGGTTCCACACGTGCTTTTTATTCGACCTGTATGAAACGCGCGATAGATGCGTAGGCACGTTCCTTGTTTTCTGATGGCCTCTCCACCGACGGAATATTTAGGTCCTTCGGCGGTTACTAGAGGGCCTTGCAGTGACGTACCTTTGAGGTATCGCGCCGTCATATGTAATCTGGCCCGTGGAGACTTCCGGTGTTGGAATCAGCATCAGATATTTATTTCATTTATGTTTAAGCAGATGATGGAGTTTTATCAGCTTCTTTGGTCGTTGGGGGAGTATCGTTCTTCCAATAGGACCCTTTGGGGTTAGCACCTCGGGGAGCTATGGGGAGGCAGCCGTTTTAAAATGTAAACATTCAAATGTTCGATGGGTTTTAGTTGTTTGCTTTTAATTGGTATCATTTATCTCCTGCAATCTCGCTGAAAACTAATTAAATTTTATTTTTTTGAATGTTTCAACTTGTTTAGGTATGACTCTGGGTGTGCACGGAGTTTATCATACAGTACAACTCTGTCTGTCTGTCTGTCTGTCTGTCTGTTTCTGTCTGCCAGTCACGTGTAATCGGCACCATGCATGTCTTACCTTTAACCCTCACAATATGCTCACAATATGAACTTAGCTTTCCATCGATTTTGTTTTACTGAGCTTCGGTGAATAAAAAACTTCTCGTGACTTAATTTTTGGGCACAGTTTTAAATCTAGATTACTTGCTTTGTGAATGATAATATTTGCCTATGGCGACAAATCACAGCTGTGTCTGTGTGAAAGTGTATGCTGGAAAGTGTGTGTGTGTGTGTGTGTTTGTATGTTGGTGTATCTATTTGAGGACCGTTGATATTAAGTCATATTATGTCCGTGACACCCAAGAGAACCACTCTGCCAATTTTATCTTTCAAATCAATCAATCAAAATTCGTTTATTAGAAAATCTTTTGACAGACTCAACTCTCTCATCTGCCGGTCCAACGCTTCTCTTCTCCTCTCTCCTCTTCTCTTGGCATCTTCTCCTGTCTCCTCTTCTCTTCTCATCTTCTCTCTTCTCTTCTCATCTTCTCCTCTCTCCTCCAGCATCTTTCCGCCACTCAAAACCACCACCAACAAAATCACCAACACCACCATCACCGTGGCATCACGTAATCTCACCACGCACTTGTTAGTTTGAATTAAATAAGCACGTAGCCTTGACCTCCTGCTTCCTCGTACTAGAACAGCTCAGTCTCGATCCTTTGCTTCAATTGGTTCGTCTTTCTGGAACGAGCTTTTTCCTTCGAAAATTCTATCTTGTATTCTCTCATGTATACACTTCCTTCTTCTCGCGGGGCCTTGCGCACTGGCAGCGCTTCTGAACGGTTCACCCTACTAGAGGCGCTCTAATAATGCTCTATGAATATGGCGGTCTCGCAGTAATTCCACTGTGTTATTTTCTCACGCAACCACGCATTCGCTACAAACCTCATAAAATGTTTCCATCTCTACTTCTCCTTCTCCTATGCGGTGACATTTCTTTGAACCCCGGCCCACTTTCTACATACACCTTCAACCTTTGGACACTCAAGATCCGCTCACTTCTAAATGAAAAACATTACACTGCACTACATGACATAATTTCATCATCTAACCACCGCCCTGATGTAATCGCCTTAACTGAAACTTGGATCACTTCTTCTGCGACTAACTCTCAACTTTGAAGCTGTAGACCTGACGGCTACTCTCTCATTAGCTCACCCCGGCAGCCTAAAGCTTCATCCAAACTTTCAACATCTAAACTGGGAGGCGGGATTGCCTTCCTAATACGTGAACCAGCCGATGTCCTTGCATCTCCCACATACTCATAGAAAACCTTCGAATCATCATCTGTCACCATCAAACTACCGACATCTAAACTAACAATCTACTATATCTACCGATCTCCGACTTCATCAGCTTACTCTGCAAAACCAAGTGTTTTCCTTGAGGAATTCAATTCATTTCTATCTGTTGCTGTAACCACACCCCATGAATTTGTCCTCACTGGATACTTTAACATCCACGTCGACAACCCTGGCGATCCATTTGCATCCCAGTTTCTTTCCTCTCTAAATTCTTTCAATCGAATCCAACATGTCTCTTTCCCTACTCACATATATGGCCACACCTTAGATTTGGTCATTACTTATGTCTCATCCGGCCTATCACCAATCCTCAATAGTGAACTCAACTCGCCCTCTTATCATTATCCAATTTTCACAAAGCTCAACATTGAACCATCTTCTCGCCCTTCACCCAAACTGCACTCATTCCGCCGCATCAACTCCATCGACCTTGATGCATTCAAACTTGACCTTGAATCCTCCTCCCTGCTTCTCAATCGTCCAACAGATCTCCTGTCTGCATACAACTCCACCTTGTCTGAACTCATCAACAAACATGCTCCAATCATCACAAAGCCTGAATCTCATGCAAAAAATCCATGGTTCAACTCTTTTCTGCAAGCTCTAAAATCATCGCGCCGTCGCCTGGAACGAGCATACAAACGAACACACGACGTATCCATTCTCAATAAACTAAAAACCGTAACAAACAGATACCACAGCCAACTTCTCTCAGCCAAGAAGCACTACCTATCATCTCTCGTTCACTCAAGTTCATCCAATCGTCGAAATCTTTGGAAAACTGTTAATAATCTTCTCCACCGTGGCTCCTCTAATTCTCTTCCAAACTCTATTCCACATGCAACCATTGCCGACTCCTTTGCATCTTTCTTCACCGACGAAGTATCCTCTCTCCGTCTCTCGTTACAGACTCTCCTATCACAATCCTCCTCCTCAGACGATGACGGCGACACAATCCTGCCACCTGGTACATCTTTTGACATATTCGAGCCTGCAACTGACGAAGAAATCATGACCCTCATCCAAGCCTCTCGAAACAAACAACGTGACCTCGATCCAATTCCAACCTCCTTAATAAAAGACTGTGCAACTCTTCTCGTTCCTACAATTACGAAGATCATCAACCTTTCTCTATTAACCCGGCACTTTTTCTATGCTTTTCAAGGACTCGATTGTTAAACCACTCCTCAAAAAACCATCCTTAGGCAAAGAACTTCAGTCCAACTTCCGGCCAATTTCTAATCTCCCTTTCTTATCCAAACTCTCGGAACCTGGTTGTCCTATCTCGTCTCAATGGCTGCCTAACCTCAAACAATCTCCCCAATCCAAATCAATCTGCATACACCAAACATCACTCTACAGAAACACTACACTACTGAGGTGTCATTGTACAACAAAGTTGTTATGGCGATAGGTCGCCAATAAGTGTCTTGCCTATGCCTCTTAGACATTTCTGCCGCCTTAGACACCATAGATCACGCCATTCTTATCAAATGCCTTTCCTCTACATTTGGAATCTCTGGTACTGCCCTATCCTGGATCAAATCATACCTTTCTTCACGCTCTTTCACTGTCAATGCCTCTGGTCACTCATCTAGTCCTCACAGCCTCACCTGCGGTGTTCCTCAAGGTTCTGTTCTTGTGCCTCTTTTATTCAGTCTATACACTTCCCCACTCAGCAAAATCATTTCCTCGTCTTCTGTAGATCATCACCTTTACGCTGATGATACACAACTGTTTTATCTTTCTCTCCTCAATCACTTACAGATGCATTAAATCACATTCAAAACACCATCGCCCTCATATCAACTTGGATGACCACCAACCTGCTAGGTCTAAACCCTTCAAAAACAGAATTTCTCATCATTGGCCTCCGTGAGCAATTGAACAAACTTACATAACCCTCCGACCTTCTTCAAACGAACCCAACTTATCATGTGCCTTACTCTTCTCCTGTCCGCAATATTGGAGTCATCCTCGATAAGAACCTTACCTTTTCTGATCACATCACTCAGCTATCTCGCACCTGCTATATTCACATCCGCGACTTTCGTAGATTGCGCCCAATTCTTAACTACAAGACTGCATGCACAATAGCCACATCAATTGTTCACTGAAAGCTAGATTATTGGAATTCTCTCTTTCACAACATTGATTCCTCACAAATAAGACGCCTACAAACTATTCAGAATGCTCTTGCCCGCGCAGTCACTAAAACCCCAAAACACCATCATATAACCCCTGTCTTAAAATCACCTCATTGGCTAAAAGTGCCTCAACGCATTCACTACAAAATTGTATCTATCACCTACAACGCACTTCAAATCTTTCAACCCTCTTACATTCGTCAACTCCTTACAACCCAACCGCCCAGATCAATTCGCTCATCGTCATATCTTTCTCTATCTCGACCTCTAGTGTCATCGTCTCTGAAATTCTGCAACCGCTCCTTAGTCTATGCTGCACCAGCACTTTGGAACGAACTTCCAAAAGAACTCCGTCAGTTTGCTCATCCCCACATTTCACCTCCACATGTAACCTCTCCTCCGCTTTCATTATCCTCTGCTACTTTCCATTCACGACTAAAAACCGAACTTTTCAATGTGTCCTATCCAGATTCTATTCCTGTGCCACCACATGACCACCCTCATCATCGACTACCACCATGCTGTCTCCTCGGCTTGACTCCCTGGATTTCGACCCGGTACCGAAAGGAAACGAGAGGATTGGCTATTGCGGACTTGATTTGGCATAGCGCCGGTGAATAAGCTGATCTCCCTGACGTGGCTTTTGTGGGCGCTGAGAAATTTTCGAGGATTTACATTACATTACATTACGTTACATTACATATCCAAATTAGTGGTATTTTTGTCGAACACTGTCATCTAGCGAATGGATCTGAAATCATCGGATCAGAATTAATCTGATGAACCATTCTGCTCAATATATCTTTATTTGTTTTCAACAGTCGCCAGGGGCGCTGCATGATAAGACTTTTCTACCTAAGCGAAAGATCGAGACAACTAAACATCAGCCTTCAATCAGTCACACCATTCAGCCAGTCAGCCAATCATCAAGTCAGGCATCCAATAAGCTACCCAGACCAACCAGTTAACCCGTTGACCCTGAGCGTCACATGTCGTCTAAACGCAGCAGAGTTGTTAGTGGTGATAAATGCGACTTTTTCTCGTTTGTTCCTATTCTGTTAGTTTACAAT
>OY365814.1:34836145-34963645 GCA_959347315.1 Bimastos eiseni | reverse complement strand
TGTATGCATTCACGTACTTACGCACGCACACACGCCCACACGCCCATACATCTGTATGTATGTATGTACGTACGTACGTATATACGTATATATGTATGTATATATGTGTGTATGTATGTATGTATGTATGTATGTATGTATGTATGCATGTATGTGTTTATGTATGTATGTATGTGTGTAAGTTTGTATGTATGTATGTGTGTAAGTTTGTATGTATGTATGTATGTATGTATGTATGTATGTATGTATGTATGTATGTGTAACATAAATGATTCTGTCAAAGGGTCGCATATGGTGCGCGCGACACATACTGCAGAAATCAGCGCAGCCGCAGAGGCATTTGGGATAAAGCTTCTGCTGCTGCTGCTACTGACACTCTAAGATTACCATGACGACCAGCTACACTCAGCGACTCACATCTAACCGGTTCTTGTGGAGAGAGCATCGTTATCATCGACCGCATGCAATGGAAAGGACGATGTGACAGTTGAGACATGAAATGACGTAGTCTCTGCTTCTCCTCTCGAATCACAGACGATGTATCTCTCTCAGACTTCTGCAACTTAGATATCATACAATCTTCAACATAACTACGTTGACTGGCGCTATATAAATCACGTTTTGCGATCGGGTTATGTAAGAAATTGAACAGTAATTGAAACAGTCAGCAGCTTCACTGCTGTGATTTTGGAACGAAATCTAAATACACGGAGAGCGAATTGCGAGGACTAGTACTCCACGTAACGTTAGGAAATGAATTGAATGAAAGCGGCGCTATAGAAGCCAACTAAGATGACGTTCGTTGATGAACCGGTGACGTCATCAGCGGTTGAAGAGTGGCATCAGCTGAACTCAACGAACTGTTCCATGTCTGAGGACGACGATGCGTTCTTCGTCTACAGATTCAGTCAGAGTGTCATGTTCTACGGTCTGTCTGTTATCGTTCCATTCGGTCTTCTCTCCAACTTCCTCAGTCTCGTCGTCTTCATGACTTGTCCCATGAGGCGCCGTGCCTCCAGCTGGTACCTGGCTGCTCTCTCCCTCTCTGACAGCCTCTCCCTGCTGGCCATTGCCCTCGACTACTGGCTGAAGAACGATAGAGTCGGCCTCCAATGGATGAGAACGTCTGAGTTCACCTGTATCGCCGTCACCTATCTCTCCTACACGAGTCGACTCCTTTCTGCCTGGTTGGTTACGACGTTCACGGTCGAGCGGTTTATTGTGGTCGTTTACCCTCTTCAGAGGTCATCCCTCATCTCGATTCCCCTGGCGCTGAGGGTGATTGGTTCCGAGGCTCTGGCGTGTATCCTTCTTTCCTCTTTCACACTCTTTACGATTGGACTGGTGAAAGACGAGAGGAACCCGAGGCAACACGAGTGTGACGTACGAAGAGAAAGAGCGCAGACGTATCTCATCTGTAATGTTCTCTTTCTCATCTGCGGATCCATCGTCATTCCTATTCTCATGATTGTCACTCTCAATCTGGCCATTCTCAAGAGATTCTTCGAGGACGATAAGGACCTCACTTCCGCTGGGATTTCCCCTCATCACAAGGAACTCTCTTCCGATAAGAATCAGCGAATACTTAACCTTCACAAAAAGAATGGCCATACACACATCCTCCATCTCCATCTTGCCTACGATCATCACCAGCATAATCCCTCTTCTCCTCCTCCTCCTAATCTTCCTCCTCCTCCTCTTGCCTCTCCTCGTCCTAAATGTCACCATCATCATCGTCATCAACTCAGCAGCAGCAGCCACAGTTCATCCTCTCTTCGCCGCGACATTACAACCGTTCTGATCGCTGTCTCAGCAACATTCGTCATCCTAAACGTTCCATACTGCATCTGCTGGTTCTCCGCCTTCTTCCTCCTCAACTTCCGGCACGTCGACCTTGACCGTGACCTCTCCTGCGCCGAACACGTGACGAAATTGAACCTCTACGCGGCCAAGTACATCTCCTCGGTTCCCTATTTCCTCAACTATGGACTCAACTTCGTCCTTTACAGTCTCTGCGCTCGATCATTCCGCGCTCAGCTGTGGCGAACCGTGACGTGTGAGGTCAGTGACACGTCAAGGTCACGCACACGCTGTACCCATCATCGTACGGATTGGAAGACGAATGGAGGATCAAATACGGTGGATGATTTGGATGGGACGACATTTGACCATGAAGAAGTAGCCCAATGTTGAACGGTGACAGCCACGGATGTGTGAAAGACAATGAAACACATGTATCACAAGGTATGAGATGAAGAAGATGAGAAGGAGACGAATGGAATTACATGGAATAGAACCAGATGGAGTTAAAGAAATAGGAGAAAGGGAAGCAACTGCGATTGAAACTGATGGAATATGAACAAGTGAAGTTGGATAATTGGCGTTCGAAATGAAATGTTACAGGTGAATTCTTCAATTCTATAGGTGTAAGGTTGGAACAGATAGAACGATAGGGATGCTGCGATAGGTACACAGAAGAGAGACGACGGCAGAATGAAGGACAACTGACAGACTAGTAAAAGAAGTAAATGTGCGGATGGATGGTCCTGAAAAGCGATAAGAGGAAGACGATGCAGAGAATGGTTGGAAGATATCAAGAAATTGAACAACGAAGAGATGCAAGAAAATGAGCAGGAAATCACGAGACCAAAACATCTACATATATTTAGAGACAAATTGTCAGACATGCAGTAGACACCAACGATTGCTGAACCCACGGAATGATGGAAGGATGGCTGACGGTAAGTACAGATGGAATTGGGGCAGATGGGACAGTAACAGGTGAAAAAGAAACAGGTGGAATAGGAACAGATGAAATTGGAGCAGATGGAATGAATAGGAATTGATAGGTGGAATTGGAAGAGGAGTCATGAAAGCAAATGACATAGAATCAAGTGAACAGAGCAGGTGGAGGTGGAATGGCCTGGAATGCATCAGAGAAGAAATTCGTTTGGAAGGAAGCAATTGTAACATCTGGACATTTTGAAAAGAAGCAGAGCGATAAAAAAACCTGTTTAGATTATGGAACAGTCGACAGCAACGATGAATATAATAAGATTTTCCTCTCTATTCAATTTGCAATTTTTTTGCAGGTGGCGAATCAATTTATCTCGTTTGATTGAACTAGCGATTAAGGAGATAAATGAATGAATGAATGGAATGATCTTTTGGTTGCTACGTAAAGTGGTTTAAATGTGCGTCGTTGTTAACATAATCTCTATTTCTAAAGCCAAGCGTGGGGCACCTGCTTATTCACGAGCGCTGTGGATATAATAATTATATATGTGATATGTGTGTTTGTTTGTGTGTACGTGTGCGTATGTGCGCTGTATGTGTGTGTGTATGTTTTCCTGAATTGTAGTTATATAAATGTGTGATGGCGAAGGCTGGTGGATAGCTATACATTGCGCACATTGTATCGACAGCGCCACAAAGCAATTGTGCCAGAAAATCACTCAATGTACGAATTGGAACATCTACTAAAAACCTTTTGTTTCTACGACAGTTTCTACGTCAAATAAAATACAAATAAACAGACCGATATTTCCTGTTGGTTCATTATTGAAAGTATACTCATACGTCATCAGATGAAACTCGCTCCAGTTCTCCTATTCACTGAGGTGGCTGAAAGCACATGCCCTGCAGACGGACTGTATATTCTTTGGAGGCCTTTGAAAGATCGATTGTGTGTGAGATGTTTCGTCATCGATTGTTCTCCGACACAAAACATCGAATTCCACTCCAGTTGCATATTATCAGAAACTCAAACGGATCGACAGTTAAAGCAAATCTTCTGACGACGAACAGTCGATCGCTCTTCTACATACAGGCCTGCATGTACCTCAGCCTCAATGACATAAAAAACCGGTCATTACTTGTCTAGTGTGAGAAGTGGCGTCGCTTGGATTAGAGGCCAGGGAGGCAGAGAATATATTACGGTGGTAGGAGAGGGGCTACTATCTCTCCTCCCTTAATTACCCCAAGATTTTGGTAAATAACAATGTAACAATAATCATTTGTTGGTGACGATAATCGTGCAAAAGTGGTACAATTCAAAGCCGGAAGTCACCGGCTAGATCATAATTGCAAATGTAATTGAGAATTTATACAGCGCCTCTCACGGAACTAGCTACTCAGAGGCGCTGTATATGTGTCATTTTACGCGGAGTACGTTGTTTAGTAGACAAGACATCATAGGCCTTCATACAGTCGGCTAATGCAAGTTTATGCAATAAGTATTACGCGAGAAACTCCTGCCACCGCAGAATGACTATAGCAAGCTGTAAGCAGTCTTTGCGGTGCACGTGGCATCTTATGAGGGGCGCTATATAAATTCTCTGAGTACATGAATGAATGAATGAATGAATGAATGAATGAATGAATGAATGAATGAATGAATGAATGAATGAATGAATGAATGAATGAATGAATGAACATTTCGAACGAGGATTTAATGCAATGATGAATCGCATGCAGAAGTATACGAACAAATGGAAAACTTTCTGATAATAAGCAGCATAAAATTGCCATTTCTATAGCACCAATTTGGTTAGAAGGCAAAAGGAGGGCATGTTCTCCTTTCTGGCCTCATGTCCTCTATCCGGCGGCAAAATTATAAATCTGGAGAATGTCTGACGTTTTTATGTTTTTTTGCATTGTGTTATTGGATTTTGTTCATGACAGTTTTAACGACTTCAAACACGGACGTTGAAGGGATAAAGACCACCAGAATATATATATATATATATATTTATGTATATATATATATAATCATATATGCGCGGCATCTTTGGTCATTGTAGTGATACGACACTTCATCTCTCATCCGTCAGCGGTATGTAAGCCCAATAGAAGCCCACGTGAAACCCCTAGGCGTCTACGAAACGCGTTTTATCAGAGACGTGTCAGAGCCACACTGTAGATAATGGATTTTCTGCGGTTGCGGCGAATATTTTGACGGACGTTTTAGCCGACAAAATGACACAATAGGAGGAAATTCTCTCAGCAAGCGATTATTTAGCAGTGTCTTTTTACCAAACCGTTGAAAATTGTCGTGTTTTGGTGGATAAATGTAATGAAAGTTTTCATTTCGGCTACACAGTTTTCCCAGATCTCTGAGTTTTCATTTTTGTCATATTTGTAAACAACGTCGCCATTTTGTTTTCAAAAGTCGTAAGTTCATTTCCATATTCCTGCTCTTAAAATTATTAATTATTAATGCATTATAATTATTGATAATTACTTTGCAAAAATATCCGCTGTCGTGATAAGGGCCCTAATGAAAATTCGTTGTTTTATGACAGTTTCTAGGGGCGATGAGATTTGAAGCCGCATTAATGATCCACCTGCCTCCGACAGTCCTGCTGCTAATTAATTGAATCCAAATAAGGTTCCTGGCCACGACGCCCTCGATCCAGTCTTGGCTGGACTGGAATCCTGGATACAACCTGGTGTTGATCTGCTAGTAGACCGTAGTCTCGACACGTTGAGCAAAACTAAAGCTTCGAAGTTTCAGCCACTTTAAACACAGACACCACTATATCAGCAATCAATCAATTTTCGTTTATTCAGATATCATGCTGGCAGCAGGTATAAATGCAGGACAAATATAACTGTAGATGTTTTTACATAAGTAAATAAGCAATAAGTAAGTAAGTGTATTGTTTATCACATCAGTTGCCGAGGGTCTGAATTTTCAAATTTGAACAAGGGTGGCTGAAAATGTTTCGCATGGCCAGAAATCCAGACTAGGGCTCAATTGTAGAGGGTAACTCTGAAATTGGGTGCCACTGGAAGCTGATCTGGAGGTTTGCTTAACTCCAACGTAATTTTTTAGAATTAACTGGCGGGATTGAAACATGACATGAGGGTTGAGCCCTCCCAAGCCACCTAATTCAATCGCGGCAGTAAGTACAGTTGCTTAAGCGCACTCTAGTGTACATACATATTAATGACAAAAGCAAGCGGAACTTACAAGCCAGTTGCCAACAACGGCACCCATCCCTCATGCCTCTAATGGCGTTTGCTGTTACAGTGAACATGCCAGAGAGAATCATCTACAGGCAAACCCCGACCGAATCATACAGTAATGTAGGCTACAGCATAGGCCTACAGCGACCGTATAACCATGTTCTGTTCTATCTTCTATGAATTAGGTTCCGTTGGGTCAGACAGACTGAGACAGGTAGTCTAAGTCGTGCTGGTCTGAGCGTCGGGATAAGTGAGTAAGTATGTAAGCATTTACTTTATTGAACGGCCAGCAAATGACTTGTCCATTTGCATAGCGACACTCATACTGACTTCGTACTCCAGATTTTGCTCGGTTCGTTTAAGGGCGAATTGGTTGATGGCGTTGCTCTTAAACTCGAAATTTACAGAGCGATACTCTAAATATATGCGCTTTCATCCAATCAAAAGGACAAGCCGTGGTGAAGGATTTCGCCAGATCGATTCTTTTTTGATCAATGAGCAGGAAATAGGCCAAATAAAAATAAAATATAAAAATAAAATATAAAAATAAAATATAAAAATAAAATATAAAAATAAAATATAAAAATAAAATATAAAAATAAAATATAAAAATAAAATATAAAAATAAAATATAAAAATAAAATTTAAAAATAAAATATAAAAATAAAATATAAAAATAAAATATAAAAATAAAATATAAAAATAAAATATAAAAATAAAATATAAAAATAAAATATAAAAATAAAATATAAAAATAAAATATAGAAATACATTCGCTTTCGAAGAACATTTAAAATTTTACAAGAAGTGTATGCATGCATCTACACATGCATTCAGTTTAGATATGTCAAAACATTTTTTAAATAGCGGAGCAGCGCAATATTTTCCAGGAAGTTGCGGACCAATGTTCCGAAGACGCCTGAACGAAATGAATTTGAGATTATGGAGGGGCTAGGTGAGCCCATCCCCAGAAAATTTCGCAAAGCTAATTCTTAATTGATGCATTTTTAGCGCACTGACAGTAAAATCAATTTTGAGATTTACTATTAGTAACGGACAGAATATAAGACACCCGTTGAGTCTTATATGTTGCGACAAATTTTTACCTTTAGGCCATTATTCTCAATTTGTGTAGTATTTGAACCTATTTAGACCTTTCTCAGTTGTGTGGAAAAACATCGTCGGTGGGAGAGAATGATCCAGGAATCCAGGGATGGCTCTGTGACACCTGTGATTTGATTGAAAAGCAATCTCAGCCGCGGAGTTGGCGTTTTTGGAGGTCCATTGTGGTTGGGAACAACGCATGCATAGTCTATATCCTGCTCTGGGAATGGGGCCCGGATGACCTGCGAGGAACTAGTCGCGCTAGTCGATATTGAATCGACTGGACAAAAGCTGACGACATCTGCTGAGGGGGACGAGAGGGTAGAATGAAAGAAATGGTGTGTGGAGGAGGCTGTAGGAAAACCCTCGTGAGCGCTGATGCAGAATGCAAAAGCTGGAGTAATCACGGCGATCCGTTATATATGTCAACTGACCATCCGATACACGTCAGGAACAGAAGAACGGCTCCACGAACAGGATAGGTGATAGAACACAATGCGGATAAGAACAACGGTCGTGCAAAACGACAGACACGTAGAAAGGACTGAAAAGGACAAGAATGAAAGAAGAGGACAAACAGGACAGAAAAGAACAAGCAGAAGGAATGCCAAGGACAGGAAGGGGTAAACAGAAGGAGGGCAGGAAGGAAGAGGACCAACATATGGATGCGATGAGAAAATTACTCAGAGAAAATGAGTGAGATGACTGACATTAACTGACTGATTGATTGTCCTACGACTCCGATGGAAAAGAGAGGAGAGAAGAACGCAAGGAGGAAAAGGGGAGTGGCAGAAATGACAGATCTCTATTTCTCTTAATTCGTTCTTATTCAGATACACACAGAGCGTGCTGTATCCTGTGGCTCAAGAGCAGAATCATTATTGCATGGCAGAAGGTCACCGAGGCGACGTCCAGAGGTCATCCAATTGCGTCGGGGTCAAGTCCGTACTCGATCAAAAATCTCGTTACGTCTGCTTAACAATCGTGACTTGAGTAGGTCACTCATTCGTCTCTGTTGTCGACATTAACTGGCTGTCTCCCTGTTCCTTAAACTGTTCCTTTGGCTGACTTTATATCCGTTAATCGTTCTACTCTGCTAACCGGAACATTTGTTTTGACTGGCTTTCGTACCAAAGTGTACCTTTACTGGCTTTCTCTAAACAGTATTTATTAATTTATTTATTAGCTTTTTCTCATAACGACCACTCGACTGTCTATATCTGGTTCATAATTCCCGAAATGCATATTACTTTCATCTGTGAGTAGTGCCATGTGGCTGGCCAAGGGTATGGGCCTATGGCATTGTTTTGTCTGCGTAAGTATTGCTGGTTATTTCTGCTTATTGTTTGTCCGTCCGTTTGTATGTTTGAGAATCTCTTTCCGTAAGTGTAGAATTCGTCACTTAATCGCATCTCAGACTCCAGGGGATGTTAACAATACTGGACAAAAGTATTTTGATACCAATATCAATACTTTTACTTAAAAGTATTGCAATACCAATACTTTTCGATGAGCAAATTTCCTGTTTATTCACACAAAACATGTGCTAAAGAAAAAGGAGTATAATTGCAATGTTAATTTTACATACAATAAAGCAGTATAATTACAATTATTATTTTCACATATCAATGATCAGTATAATTACAATAATAATTTTTACAAAAAAAAATCAGAAGTACTACAATTATAAAATGTGTACTACTCAAGCGTGCTACACGATGGCCTATCGGTAATGTGCTTGCTCGCGTAGCATGCGGTTTACTCCGCGTAACGACCCTGGGCAAGTTGTTTGCGCACACGTGCCTCTGTCACCAAGCAGTAATTAAGCTGCGAAGTAAACGGCAAGTCCTGCGATATCACTGGCCTCGTGTCCAGGACCTTGGGATTCGTCCATTGCCGGTTCAAGGGCCTAGGAAAAGGAGATGAGCACCTCTCCAACATTCCGTATGGAATGTAGGCTGACTCTACTACTAAAGGATGTGCGTAGAGGGGAAATGCTATAATTATATCCGATCGTTTCCCTATTTATAGATTCCTTCCATTCATCCCATAGATCGTAGATTGCAACTCCAGAATTTTCTGAGCGCGATGATTTATTGCTCACCATTTCTTAATGGCAAATATTTCAAGTGGAAGAGAAATATTATAATATTTTATTACGGTGAAAAAAGTATTGGTATCGCGTATCGTTTACTGGCTAAGAAATGTATCGCGATAAACACGCGATATCGACCAAATAAAACTATCGCGATACACGCTGCGATACTGCAAAAAGATCGCCGATACCAAAGTATCGCGATCCTTTATCGCGATGTTAACAATACTGTCAGACTCTCATACTTCCGCTTTAACTTTAAAACGCATTTCAGTTCATGCAAAACAGCATCGCAAGTCAAATCTAAAGTTAATTTGGGTCCATCCATATATTACGTAAGCCAAAAAAATCGGAATTTTGATACCCCCTACCCCCTCTGTTGCACTGCGTACATTTCGTGGACCCCTCCCCCATGCGTACGTACATTTGAGCTCTACCCACCCCCTTGCAATGGTTAAATAACTAAAGACATACGTAGCACATTGATTTTACCACAGGGTATTCATTTTTTTAAGCATCATATTTAACAGTTTCAACTTGTTAACTGCTATGAAGAAATAAGATACTACCAATACCTGCATTTTAAAGTTTTAATGCTACATAAAATTGAATAAGCAGGAATATAGTCTGTGATTGGGCTTACAGTTCTGATTTTAATATTCCGTATTGTGTACTTCATAATTAGAAAATTTGTATTTGAGTATGTACACATTTTCGGGACCCCTCGCTCTACCGTACGCAAAATGGTCGAAATTCGAATCCCACTCCCCTCGCCGCGTACGTAATATGTGGACGGCCCCTTTCTAATATTAGAAGAACGGCTATATAGACAATACATACGCCAGGGTGGGAGAAAAACACGAGGACTACACGCCATGGAGAACTACGATAGAGCTGGATTACATATATACCGGGGCTGGATTCACGGACGGCTGGGTTACTGATTGACCCAGTCTTCAGTCACGCTCCACTGTTGACGGTGAATGGATTAATTTCGATCGCACTGACCTCCATCACTCGACAGTCGAGACCATCGCCAAATGCCCAAATCAATTACGGTGTCATTAAACATCTGGGTTTCCTCCTACGAGCGTCCACCCCACACCTCCACGGGCAGCCAATACTCTCTGTCTTCCAAGACCTACCTGCAACTCGCGGGACCAGAGGCGGCGATTTCAGGGGCAGGAGGGGACACGTTACACGTTTCGCCCCCACGTTTTCGTTTTATTTTGTATGGGTTGGCCGTAGAAGTAAAATTTTCGTTTGTTTTGGGCCTAAGTTTCGACCGCAGACGATTTATCCTTTCTCTAAAGCTTCACCAGGTTAAATTTGGTGGCATTCAGAAGCTACCCCAACACCCGACCCGTACAAAGAATCGTATGATGAAATGATGGGGAAAGTTAAAACGATAGATTATTACAGAAACAGTCTTAGAAAATAGAAAAAATATAATTATATGCTTAACCATTTGTGGTGGCGACAAGAAGTTCCGAAAAAACTTGGTCGCCGACATATTTTTGCAACCAGAATGAAACGTTTTAGATAATGAGATATGCAATTAACAAAAGATTAAAACCTGAAAATTCAATTATGCTTTCAAACAAAATAGGCGTGAAACTAAAAGACCACACAGCACGAATTTCAGTTTTTGACGATGCTTTAGCGCAATCTTCCATGTCGCACCGAGGTATTTTTAGCATTCCGCAAATTCTTGTTATGAGAAAACAATCAGTCAAAACACGGAAACGCTGACATATTAGATTTGATTTGAAATGGATATTTTTTATAGAATTTATGAAAAAACTAAGTTAAACTAATTAAAATTACTTTGGCATCTCCGGCACTATCTTCAACTGGTGTAAAAAGTAAGTAAGTATGTACTTTATTGAACCGCTTGCAAACGCACTGCGGGCACATCCTAATATGCACGGTCAAAAGTGTACACAAAAACCTATCAAGCAATTACATAGCAATTAGACATCCTCAAAGTAGTAAGAGTAAAGTATTGTACACTCATAAAATAATCATAACTAGCAATTACAAAACAGACATCCTATGAGTAGGCCTAGCTAGAGTAAATAGAAATCAAACAAGAATAGGCTTAGTTACACTCACAATAGGAATAGATTCAATTGTATAGCATTAGAGTGTTTAAACCACATCGAGTTAGTGCGGGGTCTCTCGATTGTGCGCTCGAGGACGGAGTGAATACTATACGTAACAATCCCTAAAGGTGGCTAATGACAACTTAGAACATGGCAAGGATTGTGTCGCACAGAAGAGAAAAAGAGAGGAATCTGCACGACCACAGAGGTCGTCAAAAGTCACCTGTTATAGTAGACCTAGCCCATGCCCTATCTCTCTAGTCGCACTCAACACATTTTAATTTAATCGCTTTAATTACTTTGTATCATTCATCGCTTCTGTGCTCTTTGGTTGGACACGGCTCTGTCCTAGCTAGGCCTCTGCTGTATTAATTCATTGCCATCACAAGGAGCAAGAAATAACTACAGCCCCCAGATCAAAATTGTGTTGTTGACTTTACTGCTGCCTGCCGGGGACAAAGTTGGTGACCAAGCTTGCAGAAGTACGCCCGTCACTGGACGTCCGTGCACAATGCACGGACGTCCAGTGACGGGCGTACTTCCATATGGTACAGTACCAGTCCCTAGCCTGGAAGAAGGAGAAGGGCGATGCTACTGCTCAATAAGGGCGATGCTACTGGTCATTGACCAGTAGCATCGTCCTTGCAGATTCGGTTAAACAGTTAAACAACAAGTAATTTATGACGTAGACTACAATGGTGAAATGATCTGGAACGCTAAAAACGATGGTTTATCCAGGTTAAATAATTTTATTAATCCATGGAAAGACGATCTATAGGCCTAACCATTTGCGGTAACGTCAAGAAGTTCCGAAAAAAACTCTACATCGACATTTTCTTGCAACCAGAACGAAAATATGAAGAAATATGTAATAATCAACTAGTTAAACATAAGGAAACTGAATTATGCTGTTAACAATAACAAATCGACGTGGAACTAAAAAATAATCATTCTTCAACGAAGGCTACTTCAAACATGATATTTCAGATGTCAAACGTCTATGCCGCTCAACAACCAATCGTTTAACAGTTATCTAGGTCAGTTTCACATAAGCCAATCAATTTGTTTGTTCCAGCGTGTACATTGATCTCCAAAGATTTTAACAGAGGAAGAGGAACTACTGACGTCAAAACTGGGAATCTAGGTCGCTGATGCATGCTGGTCTATTGACGAGCAATACAACAAAATTGTCCTATCTCTGCTGGGTTACAATCGATAAGTTTAAAGTCATTTTATGCGAAAATTGTCATGATATAAAAATCGTAAATTTTTTTATTGGTAGTACATTATTCTAACAATATCGATGGCCACCAATTTGCTGACGTCTGCCTTCCTCCATAATTTATGGTCTTGAAGCTTGTAACACCACAATACATGTTATCATTGACTTAATTTACGGTTCGTTTATTCAGATTCTTACTTAGCTTTCCTCTCGTTCGTTCGTGTTTCATTGAGGCATACTAAGAGGTGTTTAATAATAATATTATTATTAAGCGTATGTAAGACTAGGAGTCTTCTGTATTGGAGTTCGATATCTTTGCATGCGATTATAAATGGTGCTGTGAATAAGTGTTTAATAACAAATGCTTTAAGTTCATTCGTTTTCTAGCATGGGATTTGGCTCACTAAACAAATTGATACCAGTTTCTATAACGACAACGCTGTACATCTTATATTGCAGAGATGGGAAAACTGTTTCCACTTCGAGACACATTAAATAAAGAAAACTACAAAGTTTTTCTTTGATCAAAACCTGATAAGAAGTTTTTATTTTGATCAAAACTCAATCAAAGTGTTCTTTTGATCAAAATCTCATTGAAACTTATACTTTGCATGTTCCACAGACAGTTTTCCAGGCAACAAAAGCTAACAGGTGCTTTGGAATAACTGAACAATATCATGCAAACAGCACTTCAATTATTGAAGTTCAATATAAAAATTTTGCATCAACTTATACCAAAAGAAGAACTAAAACTCTAAGAAAACAAACGGCAAACCGATTTTTATACAGAATCACAGATGAAAACTTGTATTCAAATAAGACTAATAATCTGTGAATGACTTAGGATACATGTGTTTTGTATCAGATCTATTCTACCTGTAATTTAAAAAAAACTTCATTGGACATCACAGAGGAAAAGGCACAAAATGCTATGGCACTTTCTAGAAAAAACCTTGCCACAACCGATCACTACAACTAACTGTTGTCAATGAATACATCAGAATGGAAGAATTGGAGAATGGATAAAGTGACATTAATCCATTCACTCCTCATTGACACAAAAGTCATGATGTACTTCCGGCAAATGATTATATAATGAGTAAAGGGATGCATTTAAAAAGGAATAATGACCAAAGTCAATATTCAACACCCACTGCCGTGCAGGATGTTAACCAAAAAGACAGCCTTAGAGATTTTGGGATATAAAACCTTTTCGTCGTAAGAAAATGGTGTACAAACCTGGAGTATGTAAACGAGTTGACAGAGACCAGCAAACTGATTGAACATTTTGACCACCAGAAGATATGTTCCACATCTCTCACTTGAGAATAACATGAAAGCACAACAGCAGACAGCAACTTGCAGGGTAGGCTCACTTAAGAATCAGGGATGAATCGAGCGTCAATTTCCTGCCGAGTACCAAGTGAATAGCACTGACTCAGAGTACTTAAAAAGTCTCATTCTCTAGACTTTTAGCTTGACAGTTTGCTCAATTTTTATGAATTTTTCAGTAGTGCCTCCGGTTACACTAGGAAGTAATAACTAGCATGTACTACTAGTAACAGTATCAGCTTTTTGCACTTTATTAATGCTCTCAGACCCGTAGTTTGTCCGAGTCATATAAATGCCTAGCACTACGATACTCGGTAGAGTTGAATATCCGAGCCGAGTTTCGGTTCATCCCTATTAAGAATAGTTTCCTAGCAGAGAGTGATTCTCAGGGAAAACTTCTTTCCATCAATCATTCCAACAACCATCAGATCCGGTTTCTCAGAGATGTTGCCCATAGGAAAAAAGTCTTTTCCTGCCAGCTGTATGTGTCACTATATTCACAAGGTGTCAAGCAGCCTCAAATTACCACCCGGTACATAAGCAGATTTCACAGAACACCTCTTAAAACAACATTTATACCACACATATAGCGGAGTAAAAGACAGTCGTAGCAATATAAGGTACTTCACGGTAAAGTAAGAATGTAATCGTAATTTTCTTCTAATAAAATTCGAATGAGTTTCACTTGAAGATGTGCTATGTAAATAAATAACTGATTACAAATTACAATTACCTCCAGTAACAATAAACACAGAAGAGAAACAAAGAAGGCACTAAATCTGCAGAACTCACCACAAAACGTTGCATAGCCATGCATCTAATAGCAACTCAAATCCTCAAACAATCCTAAATGACTAACTGTTGTGTGTATGAAAGAGCATTGTCTTCACATGTAACAAACACAACAGCTGAATCATAATGGGGCTTGGGTGGGAAGGACGGCCATCTACAGAGGTCAAAAAGGGGTCACACACAAACGGGTGACATACACACAAACCTTCAGATATCCATTTGCTCAGAATTGCAGAATATAAGTCAATAACAATAATAAAGTTAGATTCAATAAAGCATTGGTGCAGTTTTCTGTCATAATCAGGTTAAATATTGACAATGGTTAGCAACTGAACTCATGGCAACCTAACGCCTTACAGTCTCAAGCCACACTAATCAGACAATTCCATGACTGCAAGCCACATCACACTTACACAGCAGTGAGCGCATTCACATTAGCACCAACACAGTTACTGAGCACAGCATGTTTGGCTGCAAGCTCTAAAACAACTCCCACCTACTAACACATAACATATTGAAAGGTCGGAGAGAGTTAATCAGCAACAATCTTATTGCTAATTAACTATCAAATCAAAGGCACATTGTTATCAACATCATCTCCGTCACAATTGTCCGTTAGCGGCTGTTGTTAGAAATCGAGCAATGTTCCTAGAATCTGCAGTTTCCATGACAACAGACTGGGCAACTGGTGCACTACTCGTCCTTTCCCTCCTCTGACACCTCAAGAATTGGCGTCGAATCGCTGTGCGATCGACCCATGTCTCCAAGGAAACGCTCGGCCGAGGAAGCTTCGGAAACGATTGCCGTGGTTTCGTGATCTCTCCGATCGAGCAGACCTGTGAAATCGCAGAGAAAGAAGAAAGATGAACAGAATATAAAAACACAGCAAACATTCACTCGACCCTGCAATAATCCTTTATTTCAGTCTCTCAAAAACATACCATACGATACAATGCGTAAAACTCGGGCATAATAGTACATAAGACAACACAATACGATCAAAGACAATAAAATAGAATAAAATAGACAACGCTATTCAGGTGGTTCTCAAAGATCCATGGAGTCAAATGAAGTTGATTGCAATTTCAAATTAAACAATACAAATAATTCGGTTGGACCAGCCAAGATGAAATGACGACACTGTCATTGATGATAGGAACAAACCGATCAGCTCAAACATCTTTGTCAATTTCAACAGAGTCAGAGTTTTATGAGTTTAATTGTACCAAGCTTCAAATAATTTAAAAAGTCTTATTCTCTTGATTCAGAGTTTGGGAGTTTGCAAATTTTATGAAACATTTGGTTTTGCCTCAATTTATCCAATGAAATCGAAAGCTCTAGTAAGTTCTACAAGTAACAGTATTTGTACCTTTAGTTAGGTCAATTGTCGTTTTGTAAATAAAAAAATCCGATTTTCGTTTTAAAAACAGAAAATCCGAAAAGCAATTTTTATTAAAACTCCGCCAAATTGTTTGAGTCCGAGTAATGACGAGTACTACAAAACTCTGCCAAGCCAAGTTTCGGTTGATCCCTAATAAAAGACTAAAGGAACAGATGAGCGTAGAAGGCCATTACCTGTTGCGATGTCAAGAGACGTCATCTCATTTGCCGAAGCCGAGTCAATGCTTCCGGCCGCTGCACGATGCGACATCGCAATCGACGGATTTGACGCCATTGAGTCACAAGTGTCAACTGTGACGGAAGTCGAGGTGCCGTCGCTGACGTTGACTGTGTCTATCGATCCAAAGACAATCATTCCGCTCGCCATCGTTGTGATCGAATTCCGGTGTTGGGACGAATCTGTTGCGAGTTGATCACGCATCAACGGAGCAACTGAACCCATTGTTCTGGAAGCCGGGAAAGAACGGAAGTCATGGCGATGCCTGGAGGAGGACACCCAAGGACTGGAAGAGGATCGGGAATTCATGATCGCATCCTCGTACGTGGGGAGGGTAGCGGGAACGGACGGGGCGAAGTCGATGTGTGGGATCAGAGCCTCTCGATCTTGGTCGTTGAGGTGTTGGCTGGAGTAGTCGCAGTGGGAGGGAGGCCCGGGAGCCGGAGCACAGAGGCGGCTGTTCGGCCTGAGGCGTCGCTTCAATAGGACGACCCCCATTATCGCCAGTAGAAGACTGAGAACGCCACAGGCCGTTGAAATGACGACGATAAATGAGTTGGTGTTGAGCGAATAGGAATCCGTTGTTGCGTCGCTCGCTGGGGAAAACAATAGAAACAACGAAGGCTTTGGTGAATGCAACAACCAACCATTGTGCAACACGGTTGTTGCTTTGCTCTCTGTCAATGACCTCAGGCTCTCATTGTTAACAATCGTAACCACTTGTAACTGTATTAAATTTTATAACTGCATGAATCACTTTAAAATCTTCTAGTTATTGGCGACTAGTATGCAAAGCCTTTTTAATAAAAGAGTTCAGCAGCAACCACTTACTTATTAACTGAACCAAAATCAACTTTCATTAACTGCACCAAATTATGTGAATAGTGAGAGCTGATTTAAAACAAAGACAATGACAACTAAATCAATCATCACTTCTACTATCAATACAATTATTTAACAAATATTATTTCCAAAATAAATAAATCCACAGAAACAAAACAGTCACAGGCGTCACATATAAATTCTACCATAAAGTAACAATTCGAGAGAACAGATAGACATGCCTCTAAGGCAGACTGGTTTCTCGCCAGACCACTGTCCACCGGGAAGACAAGTCTGAACGAGCGCAGACGAAGGGTTCGGCTCAAAGTTCTTGCGACAGACGCGATGAACCTCGGTTCCAACTCGGAAGAAGTCGCAGTGACTCGGCTTGCACATGTAGAAGCCGTGAGTGACTGGCTCTGGCTCAGCACAGTAAAGATCTAGATGGCAGAAAGACATTGTCTACTCATCAATGCGTCTCGAAAGACGACCGATTAATCGACTGTAATTAGTAACATCTATTATGCCAGGGTCTAGTGCAGAAGGCTTCAACTAATGGCATCAGGTCAGAGGAGGTTGTAAAGTTACATTTGCAGATGTTCTTCATAGATGACTGGTGCTCTGAGTTGAGGAACCGAGTTCGATAACCGTATCCTCGAAAGGTTGACGTATAGTGAAATGGACGCTGCTTGGCTCCGGTAATAATAATTTGTCATCATTCGCTTATAATATGTTTATAATCATACAGCAGTTTGAAAGTTTAAAATTAAAGGAAAATTACTAATAATATCCAAAGAATCAATTTACAAGTCTGTAACACATTTCATAAGTGCAACTTTAATAACTTAATGACCAATCATACATACATACATTCACATCAACATATATATTTTAATTAATATAATAAGTATACATGTAATTAGGTGCCCTATCTGGTGACCAAGTAATAGTTGATAAATTACTTTGCTCAGGGTCCCAACACAAAACCTGTCTGAGAGGATGAAATTCGAACCCACGTCGTTATCTCTGAAAACATTGTAAGTAATGTTACCAACTAAATGAACATCAAGTCCCAAAGACATCGGAAGACACAAACGAAAAGGAGCACCCAAATAATTTAACCTGCTTGAACACCGGAGACATATAAACCAAGAGGGAGATATACAAACCGAGAGGTAGACATAGAAACCGAGAGGGAGACATAGAAACCGAGAGGGAGATAAACAAACCGAGAGGGAGACATAGAAACCGAGAGGGAGATAAACAAACCGAGAGGGAGACATAGAAACCGAGAGGGAGATAAACAAACCGAGAGGGAGACATAGAAACCGAGAGGGAGATATACAAACCGAGAGGGAGACATAGAAACCGAGAGGGAGATAAACAAACCGAGAGGGAGACATAGAAACCGAGAGGGAGATAAACAAACCGAGAGGGAGACATAGAAACCGAGAGGGAGATAAACAAACCGAGAGGGAGACATAGAAACCGAGAGGGAGATATACAAACCGAGAGGGAGACATAGAAACCGAGAGGGAGATAAACAAACCGAGAGGGAGACATAGAAACCGAGAGGGAGATAAACAAACCGAGAGGGAGACATAGAAACCGAGAGGGAGATATAAAAACCGAGAGGGAGACATAGAAACCGAGAGGGAGATATAAAAACCGAGAGGGAGACATAGAAACCGAGAGGGAGATAAACAAACCGAGAGGGAGACATAGAAACCGAGAGGGAGATATACAAACCGAGAGGGAGATAAACAAACCAAGAGGGAGACATAGAAACCGAGAGGGAGATAAACAAACCGAGAGGGAGACATAGAAACCGAGAGGGAGATAAACAAACCGAGAGGGAGACATAGAAACCGAGAGGGAGATAAACAAACCGAGAGGGAGACATAGAAACCGAGAGGGAGATAAACAAACCGAGAGGGAGACATAGAAACCGAGAGGGAGATATACAAACCGAGAGGGAGATATACAAACCGAGAGGGAGATAAACAAACCGAGAGGGAGACATAGAAACCGAGAGGGAGATATAAAAACCGAGAGGGAGACATAGAAACCGAGAGGGAGATATAAAAACCGAGAGGGAGACATAGAAACCGAGAGGGAGATAAACAAACCGAGAGGGAGACATAGAAACCGAGAGGGAGATATACAAACCGAGAGGGAGATAAACAAACCAAGAGGGAGACATAGAAACCGAGAGGGAGATAAACAAACCGAGAGGGAGACATAGAAACCGAGAGGGAGATAAACAAACCGAGAGGGAGACATAGAAACCGAGAGGGAGATATACAAACCGAGAGGGAGATATACAAACCGAGAGGGAGATAAACAAACCGAGAGGGAGACATAGAAACCGAGAGGGAGATATACAAACCGAGAGGGAGACATAGAAACCGAGAGGGAGATATACAAACCGAGAGGGAGACATAGAAACCGAGAGGGAGATAAACAAACCGAGAGGGAGACATAGAAACCGAGAGGGAGATAAACAAACCGAGAGGGAGACATAGAAACCGAGAGGGAGATATACAAACCGAGAGGGAGGCATCGTGGACCATAGTCCGACCAGTATCCGGACACTTGGCACGTGATCTCCGTTGCTCCGACGGCCTTGAAGCCATCCTCACATTCGTAGGATACAGTGACGCCAATGCGAAAGTCAGGGTAGAAAGACTTTATGATCCAGTTGCCATTCTCAATGTCCATAGGCTGGTCACACGCCGTCCTACGGACTACAGAAGTGCAGGCACAGATCATGAATATTTATTAGCAAACACGAACTCAGTGATCCTGAATTTTAATTACAAAACACAAACATTCAAAGCTCATAAATAATAATTACAAAACACACACACATTCTGAGCTCATGATTATCAACTGACAAAAACATTCAAAGCTTAATAATATTCAGCAGCAAAAGCACACAAATTCAGAGCTTATGAATATCCATTAAAACAAAAAAATGTTAATTCTTACTCTGATGCTATTAGTTCATAACTAAATTAATAATGATGTATAAATTATATACATTAATTTGTTCACAGAGAATTTGTTACCTACATTTGTATAATGATGGTGAAACAATAAAAAACTGTGGTTATGGTTATTAGCAAGCACAAAATCAGAGCTGATGAATATTTATTAGAAAACACAAATTCAGATAACATAAATTGCAATTGACAAACATTCAATGCTCATTAATATTCATTAGCATAGGCACACAAATTCAGAGCACATGAATATTCATGAGTAAATATAAGCAAACATTAAGAGCTCAAGAATATTCACCAGCACACACACACACACGTTCCCAGCTCATGACCTTAGTGAAGCACACAGAGTAGTAACCTACATACATAGAGGAATGTATGTTTATATGAGGCTCATGAATATCCATTAGCAGACACAGCCACAGTCAATTAATATCCGTCAATTCTAATTAGTAGCTTCAAATAATTTCATGTGGAACTCATGAATATTCGCACGCATGTGAACACACCCAGAGCAGAATAAAAGCTGATCTCATAGAAATACACTGTCAAAGCTTCCACCACTACCTTGAATGTAGTAGTGCCAGTCCCAAATCTGGAGAAAGAAGGAGGGCAATGCAAGTCATCCATGTAATAAAACAGAGCTATTAAACCACAGCCAACAAACAATGTCCTCAAACGAATGACAAGAAGAAGATGAAACTGGAGAAAAGACTTACCGCATTCCGTAAAATTCCCTTTCCACGCTCCGTCGGAGCACGTCAGAATGGAGAAATTCACCTCCTTCAACCGGAATCCATTATTACAGTAATAGAACGCTCTCACTCCGGTGGGATACTTCTTCCCGGTGACGGACAGACCGGCCTCCCTTCCGAGGAGACTGAAGTCGCCGTGCAGAAGAGAAGGAGGCGTGCCGCAGTAAATCTCCTCCGGGAGACACCTTGGCCCCTGCCCTATCCACTCACCCGACACGCAGGTCACTCGCGACGACCCCTGCTGGTAGAAACCGTAATCGCAGATGTAGATGATGCCGGTGTCGTGTGCAAAGGTCGCGTCTGGATCGTAGACGTAGGAACCGTTGTCAAGCAACGCACGGGCGCGGTCCACCGCGGGCGGGCGGGCGCACCGATCGGAGGACAGCCTCCGTCTGCAGGCCGGTCGCTCCCCGACCCATTCCCCATCGACGCAGGAGAGGACGGTCGACCCGTTGTGGGCAACGACGTAACCGTTGGTGCAGTGGTAGGCGACCCGCGTTCCGGATCCCGCACGGTCGGAAGCGAGGATGACGCCATCTGGGGAGATGACTTGGAAGAAGCCGTCTAATATTGGGGTCGGCCAAGGACAGTCTTCAACCGCTAGAATAAACAGAAGAAGAAACCTCAATTAATATCAGGCATTGTGTCTGTATGTTTATGAGTATATTATTCGTTGCAAGAATTTATATAGCGCCTCTTCGAGCCATATATACTCAGAGGCACTCAATCATGTGCGCAAGTAGGGCTACACATGTGTAGGCCCTATGCATGCATGTAAGTATGTGTGTAAGTATGTATGTATCTGCTTCATTCCCTGTTCTCATACATTTCTTCAGTATTTTTCCCATTATTGCTCTGTCTGTCTCTCTGTCTGTCTCTCTGTCTGTCTGTCAGTCCTTTGACCATGTTCCTCATCCCCGTCTCCAGAACGCCAAAAGCCGACAAGAATCACTCTGCTCTAATTGATGACATGGCAAGGCATAGGGACATAGCACTTCAAGCATCGTCTGCCCTAAGGCCATCACAACACAGATTACACTTATCCCAATCACCCAACCTGCATCCTCTACCCACCTTCCATCAGTCCTCCTCCCAACATCCCTCCCATCTTCATTCTGTCCTCTTTCCAACATCCTCCTCTCAGCATCCTCCCTTTCATCCTAACATCACCATCCGAACATCCACCTCCACCCCTTCTTCCAACTTTCAACCACCTTCCTTCTGTCCTTCTCCCAACCACCTTTGTTTCCTCCTTCACGCTTCCTCCCATCCCCCTCCGATTCCTCCTTCAATCCATCCACCTCCCAACATCATCACATTCCTCCTCTCAGCATCCTTCCAGCCCCCTCCCATTTGCCCAAATAATCTGCCATCAATGACACCAGAATCCTAACCGCATAGACAATCGTGGCATCAACAAACATTAAACATCGATTCTAGAATAATAAGCAAACATGCTCAAAGACAAAGCCAAAAGACAATGGCACAAGACAATGCCAAAAAGACCATGGCACAAGACAATGGCAAAAGACAATGCCAAAAGACAACAGACCTGTACAGGTGAGTGAACCAAACTCATCAAACGGTCTCCACTGTCCGTCATTCGTACAGATGAATATCGGTCGAGCCGAGCGTGGATACAGATGAAAACCCGGGTAACAGTAGACGGGGGCGACGGACCCAGGCATGTATCCCTCTGTTTTGTATTTGGCGAACCCGTTGACAATCGATGGCAGCCCAGCACACCCTCCAATCCCTGATCAAAAGAAAAGATCAAAATGTATGATTGACAGAGAAAATACATTCAAGAATTCATTCATTTGTTCATTCAAAAATTTACATTGCACCCTTTCAATGCAAGTACTCTAAAGCACTCGCAACTCCAACCAAGACAAACAGGTAAGTCTTCAAATGACCTTTAACCTCTTTACTGGGGAATAAATTTTTTTAATTCTTTCTACTCCCGTGTAATTATTTTTAGGTCTATTGATAAACGTAGACTGATATTTGCAAGTGCATAAATGCAACAGTCCATCACTGCTCGAAGAAACCTAACAATAAACGTATTTAGTTTTAAAATAAGCATTATTGCTGAACTATATTATGATTTTCAGACAATAAATGATGTAAAATAGGCCAAAATGTGACCCATCTCTTGACCACACAAGTGGCAAAGGATTTTCGGCAATCCTTGCTGTAATCATTATTTTTCTGAAACAGTAGCATGATTAGAACTAGGCTACATTTAATTTTCTATCATGATCACTGTCTAAATTGGACAAACTATTGTCACTTTCAACAAAAAACGATGTATTTCGTCGCAACGTAAGTCACATTTAGACCCAACGACCACGTAGGATAAGCAATGATCGCGCAGCGATCATCTAAATGGTTATGACATAGGTTTCAAATGGGTTATTTTTGATCGGTCAACCCAGCAAATGATGTAACTTTTTATATAGAAAGCCGTTACCACAATTGCAAAACTATAATCTTCTGCTAATTGTGGATAGGACGAGTTGATACTGGATACGCGGTGAGTAAATAGACGCATATGGTTATCATGAGATAACTCGGGGTTCAAGGTGCACAGTGACTTACGTTGGACGAGATATCTCGGGTTCACGGTAAAGGGGTAAAGTATAATTACACGATTTAGGAAACAGATGTAACTCCAGAAAGAAAGGTTATTCCAAACCCTACAGTCTACCACAGAGAATGCATGGTTTTGCATAGCATCTGTACAGCAAAATTAAACCACAAGATGTATGATCGCAGGCAATGAGGTAGGATGTAACGAATTAGTAGTGCAAGAAGATAGAGCCAGATTTGCTGATGCTGAGGGCTTTGTAGGTCAAACAAGCCAAGTTTAATATATATTCACACTAGACAAGGAGACCAGCGCAGCCGAAAGAGTAGGACTGAGGATCATGTTAGTAGCGGGGCACGCAGCACTACGCTAGATAATGAGTTTTGGATGCATTGCAGCCTCTATGATGTATCAGTCGACCATGATATGACGCATGACTTACGTTCACACTTGGGTACATCCCTCATGCCAAGACTGTCGACCCACGACCCATCCATCTGGCAGACAATGACCATCACGGTCGACTTGGTGTTCTGGAACCGGAAACCGTCTACGCAGCTCACCTCCACTTGCTCCCCAGCCGTGAAGTTGCTCTTCCACTCGTCGATCTCTCCATGATCCAATATCGGACGATCACAGGCTCCTAAAACACAACGATCGGTCTTCTTCAGTGTCACATGACAACCGTATTACTATCTTGATTTAATGGCCTGAAAAATCAACATCTTACCACAACATGAAAAAGTTCAACAACAATTAAATAAACACACAATTAAATTATATTAAATTTATAACCACTTTACATCAAGTCAATCAATTTGAATGAACTCCAAACCATAAATGGCAAATATAATCCACAGTCCAACTGTCAACATGACAGCGCTATATAAATGTGTCAATGGGAAGATCTGACTGTCTAGGGAGAGAACTATTATGTCATCATTACAGCTGCCAACTGATAAATATTCATTTATTCGATAGTCCTTCAGGCAGCGCATTGCTCTCTAGAAATTTGAGGTGACACATTTGTTATAGGCATCGAAGGCGCGAGCATCGTATATTGAAAATTTCGTACCGAAAACACCAACATAATCTGGCGAGTCATTCTCTGCGGTTGGTCGTTCCGAGAAGATCTGATAATCGGTTGTAGCTGCAGCAGTCCATAATGTTTTCAGATGACAAACACAGCCCCATAGAAAGCCCAACTGAAGCGATACCCGGATGAAAGGCAACATTCCGTCCCAAAACAAAGTTAAATCAAAGCAAACGATTCACACACCACAACATAAACATACCAAAACTTGTTACCATTTGCACGCTAAAGAAAACTATTAGAAGTTATCAAACGGTACATCGCAAAGAATACTTTAACTTAGGAAACTGTAAGTTTAGCTTAAGATGACAATGGCTAACAGCTGGTTCTCTAGTCACCAGCGGCAAATGCGAAATAAATTATATAGCGCTTTAAATTTTAACAATAACAGCTATTTGTAAATTGCAGAGGTGCAAAAAACAGACTTGAGAAGTTGTTTTTTGGTTTTATTTGGTTCTTAGTTTTCCTTTGGATTTTGTAACAACAGTTTTGTTATAAAAGCATCAAAAACAGGAGGAAAAAGAGCTCCAACACGTTTTTTATAATTAATTTAGCTTGATTTCGGACCGAATAAGTATAACACACAATTAATAATATAATAGTAATGTTAGTAAATCGAACACAAATATTTTGAAAAAAAATAAAATAAAAATTGCCATCTTTTGTATCTTTTGTTATTTGCTATAAAAAACAAAAAATCTAATTTAAAAAAGTCCAAAAACCCAACATGTTTGCAGTCCTTATTGGGCTGGCATATCCATAAGGTCGACCTGGGAAAGACTGAACGCAAAAAAACAGATGATGAGTCTCAACGATGAGCACATCGGCTGTTGGTAGATGAGACGGCGAGGCAAAGGACTGTATTCTTATGGCAAGACCAAGGCAATGTAAGTCGCCAACACTTCAAACCTATGGCACACACATGGCCAGTCTGAGTCTGGGCTGGCGCTAAAGAAATGCCTAAAAATCACAACAAATTGTAATGTCAACAAAGAGTTCCTACCTTGCTCATCCAGTTCGATATTGTTCGAAACATAGCTTATTTTCTCAGAAAGACTCCTGTTGAAAGTTTCACATAACCTCTGTCGGTGTCAATGGCTGAAGTGTCAATATTGTCTTGATCTCCTGTATGTAGAAAAGGCGCTCCATGGGATTGGAAACAATATTAACATTGAAAAGTAAAAGTAACAAAAACTTTTTACATGCCTCTGATGGAAAGTCTCACTCCTCACTTGGATAAAGACGCAGACACAACACTTGTTAATAAGCCTCAACAGAACATCTTCGTTAACTGGTAATACTTTTTGATATCTATTTAAAAGATCCTTTTCAGAAAAAAGTTAGGTCTCAAGTAAAAACTTTCAGAAGTAGTTCGTGAGGTAGACCTACAGGTGTCGTTATAAGCATACCTGTCTCAAACAGCTGTGACATAATTTCTACAAAATTGCATTAATTTAATAAATCACCTACACATCACAAAAGATCAGAGGGCCGTAGTATAATGGTGAACGCACTGGGGCGCAGAGCTGAGGAACCGAGTTCGAAATCGTATATACCATGAGGTTAATTAGTCCAACTTTCGCTAGGCGTCGGCATTTGTAGCATTAACGGACGCGACCTCGGAAAGAAAGCGTTGGAGGTTTATCGCGATGGTCGCTAGAGTTCAACTAACTGTAAGCAAAAGGTGACAAGGTGATAGAAATGCACTAATTACTGGGATAAAGATACAGGCACAACACTTGTTAATAAGAAAGCCTCAACAGAATATCTTCGTTAACTGGTAACAGTTCTTGATATGTTTTAAAAGGATCCTTTTCAGAAAAAGGTTAGGTCACAAGTAGAAACTCTTCAGGAGTAGTTCAAGAGGTACATGTAATGCTGTCTTGCCTGTATTTATACAAGTCGCTCCATGGGATTCTGAAAACAGATGTATTGTAATACTCTTTTTAACAATGCCTCTATAGAACTCCTTACTTCGATAAAGATACCGTCACAACACTTGTTAATAAGCCTCAACGGAATATCATCATAAACTGGTATTACATTTTGACATCGTGTCATTATAAGTATACCTGTCTCTGCTCTTGGGTTGACTCTGGCGACGCCACCCACAGAAAATTATTATAGCCATAACCGTCATATGTATCATCATCGTCGTCATCGTAATTGTCGTCGTTGTCGTCGTCATCGTCATCATACTTTTCCTTCCCATCCTTTGTCTGCCCAGCTGATCGAATTCACACGAGATGCGTTGCTATGTCAACCGAATCACACGTCGTCGTCGTCGTCGTCGTCGTCGTCGTTTCCTATTATACACGAGCAGAAGGTGCCATTAGAACGACCAACGATGACCACTCGATAGGTCAGTGCGTCAGTTCGTGCAGGATTAATGACCATTAATAACAGGACTCTTGAGGGCGCGTGTCGCTTTAATCCTTGTCTCGAGTACAAGAAACCAAAGGAAAGCGTCGTTAGGTCGGTTTACTCAGCAGATGCCGCCACTAGTTCACAATGCCCTACTCTTATAATGATGCGTTCCATCGGGACTTCGGATTGGTGAATTCTCCCAGTTAACTGAACAATATTCACCTGAACTACATTGCGCAACCTAGTATAAGGACAACATTAGACGTCTGTTTGACTCACAAAAGCTCGTATTGCTTTTACATTATTCGTAAATTGTGTCATTATGTACGAGAGGAGGACTATTAACATAGACTAATAACAATAATTTCCGTTTAATCTCAAACTGACAAACCGCCGTATGATTACAAACATAGTATTAACGAATGATGATAAGGTATTACAGGAGTAAAATTTAACCGTCGACAGCCATGCAAGGCGCCTATTGTGCCATACATCCTATTTCAACAAACGCCTAGCGAAAGAAGGACTAGTCAACCTTACGGGAGATACAATTCTCAAACGCAGTTCCTCAGCTCTGCGCCACAGTGTGCTCACCATCAGTCTACGGCCCCCCTGGATTTGAAATGGGGGACTTTGAGGGAGTATGGTGGTTGTGGGGAGGGACTTTGATATGCCTGTGACAGAATCAACAGGAAGTACACGTCATCTGAGACTCTCGAAAACATGCAACGCTTTCATGACCGTCGAAATCATATGCTGATATGATGATCACGATACGGTGTAGTTCCTCACAACCCAGATTATATTTATTCAACGGTTCGAGGTAGGCTAATATCGCCGTGCGCGCATGTGCGTGTGTAATGCTATGGACACGGTTTCATCTGGACCGTCCGCTGATCCAAGCGAGTCATTCATTGCGCTTTGATTGAGAAGAGAAAACGTGCTAGCGATTGATTCATGCGGCGATTGGCGGAGCTGGCAGCGATTGTCTGTCAGAGCCATTGTCTCTCGCTGGTTCGATAGACCTTACAGGTCAGCTGGAGTTGATGATCAAACCTGACGTCATCCCTGATCGATCACTTCTTTATTAGAATCGTCTAGAGCTGGGCCAATCGATGTTACGGACAGGACACCTGTTTGACGATTCTATTGACCACGGATGACTGGGTCAATGTCATGGCTCTGATTCAACCACAGTGTAGAGGTAAACATCAACATGTGCTCTGTACATATGGCTATTCTCAAACCGGTGTTAGCGCCCGTGAATAAACGTGTGCCCTTCGCTTGGCTATAGAGTAGCGCTTTGGTGGTAGTGTGGAGTCTACGGCTACGATTATGGATGACCCTGTGAAGTCTGAGTTACGCAAGTTCTGTGAGTCGACCTCGATCAAAGGAATACCGCGAGCTGTGAAGTCGACGAACGCAACGATAAGTCTGCTCTGGGTTTTGGCGATGATCGTCTGTCTCGTGATGCTCGTCTTTCAGTCGACCACCGTTCTCGTCAGATACTATAGCTGCGCCGTCATTCGCAATTCATTCGAGCGCCAGACCAAACCAAATTTTCCGGAGGTCACCGTCTGCAATCTCAATCCCTACGACAGCTTCGAGAACTTCGCGGAGACCTACCAGGACTATGTAGCATGGGTCGAGGCTCTGCTGATAGCGCACAACATCTCCGTGAAGGTGGACAGTGATTTCCTCGAGGAGCTTCTCTCAAAACGGTCCTACATCGCCAACAATCCTGCGTTCGACCCGAGAAGGTATGACCCGTCGACGGACACTTTCGTGACCACTTGTAACTGGTACACTTGGGACTGGAACGCGGATAACCAGGTTCCTTGTCAGGATACAATACTCGTTACGTGGCATCCGCAGTATTACAAGTGCTACACGTTTCAGCCGAAAAGCGAGAACATCAAAGGCCTCGTCGCCATCTTCTACATCCACAATTTTCCACCGACTCCGCTGGAGATCTTCCAGGTTTTCCTCGGTCAGTCGATGACGGCGGGCGTCCGGCTGATCGTCCACGCCAAGGACACCCAGCCCTTCCTCCAGAAGGGCATCAGCATTTCTCCAGGCGTCGAGGCAACCATCAAACTCGACCAGACGAACATCACTCGCCTTGATACTCCGTACGGGAACTGCACCAGCCAGCGATACCTCACATCGCGAAGGATCAACGTTTACACAGCCAGCGTCTGCCTCAGTCTCTGTCGCCAGCGCCAGTACATCGACATCTGCGGTTGCCTCGTCAACTACGAAGCGTTGTCCCAGGTTGACCTCGACCGAGCAGGTCACTCGTTCTGCAGCAATCTGACGGAGGCCAACGCCACTTACTACTCAGAACCAGACAAAATACTCCAGAAGGCCATCTGCGATAACTACACTTTCCCACACAACAACATCTGCGACTGTCGTATCTCTTGCGCCGAGACTAGCTACGACTGGACGGCCAGTCAAATCCAGTGGCCACACAAACCGAGGCAGCTGCCCTTCTACCAGAAGTACATCCTAACAAACCCGAACATCTACGGAAACCGGTTCGACATATACGGAGAGTTCCTCAGAGACTACACGGCTGGGAATCTGTCAACCGAGGAGGTATTGAACTCCCTCGAGACGACGGGTCTCATCGAGAAGAACTTTCTTCAACTGAACGTCTATTTCGATTCGGAGATCGTTCACATGCAAGAGGACAGTGCAGCGACGACCTGGGAGACTCTCATGTCGAACATCGGAGGAGCTCTCAATCTATGGCTCGGGGTCACCGTTCTCTTTGCCGCTGAGCTCATCGAGTTGACCTATGACCTCTTCCTTGCGTATCGTTCACGTAACATCAAAACCTCTTCGCAACAAAATCTTTCTCAGCGCGAAAAAACGGAAATAACTCACTTTTGAGATTCAAGTCCTCCTGTACCAACTTTAAATACTCATGGAGACTTGAATGTCGTAACTAAACTCTTCGAAGTAACTGCTGCGCACAACCCCTTCGAACAACCTCATTAACACAGCCCCCATCGGAACTTCCCCTCTCTATGTCCCCAGGATAATACGCTCTCATCTGAGTTTATGAGGGTGTCTGGGCGCCATGTCTGTCTGGCTGTCTATCTGTCTGTATGTCCGCCCCTCAGTCTGTAGCTATGTGTTACACGTACGTTATATTGCTTACATTGATAACCATTATGAAATACTGAATTTTTCTTCTGCCATTTGCTATAGTTGGTAGCAGTGTTCCCTCTAAGCTGTGCGCATGTGCACGGGCGCGCGCGCAAGGGTCATGGAGCATGCGCACACAAATGTTTTGTTGTTGCAAAAATGATTAGTCTCGATTTCTGTTATGAACCAACGTAAACCGAGTCTCCTAGTAGGCAACGGCCTACCTTGGACCTTGGACCTTGGACCTTGGACCTTACTCCAGAACAAGTGGTTCACTGGCTGATGCGCCTCTATCTTTATCTTAGACAATTAAGGGACTTTTCTTAGGTTAACTAGATAATCACTATATTCTTTAGATATTATATGTTCTTAATTTAACTATCATCGCATTTAGCTCAGACCTGCGCACAAAAATATGAACCATTCATAAATGTTGCACACGTAAAATTTCTTGCGCACACGATCTCGAAAAAATTAGAGGAAACATTGGTTGGTAGATCTATAATAATTCATATTCTACAATAGTTATTTATAATTGTTATAATTGTTTATTTACTTAAACTTAGCTTAGACTTAAACGTCAGTAGCGATTCTGTGTCATAGGAAAAATGACTGTTTTTCATCGGAGTTTTGTATCTAATTCGTTCGTCAAATACTTAGATTTAATCACTGACTTGAGCTTCGTCGACTTTCTTTTAGACACTTCTTTACTAAATAATCGCTAGAAACTACTTAATTTAGTCTGTCGTCGTATTCTATTAAGTCGCAACTCCGCATCGTTTAGACCTATGTAGAATGGAGATTAAATTATTTTTTATGACATTTATGATGATAAGAATTGTTCGCCCAACAACCTCAAAAGATAAACAGCAGATTCTCCGCGGATGTCTTGACAACTACACTCTAACGAATTATGACAATTTTGCTAGAAGTTAATTTGGAACCAAAACAGGACATCGTTTTGTAACATTAAATTTTAGTTGTAGCCTCTAGCACATAGACTTACGCAAGCACAGGTCTACAAATACACCAAATACTCGTAATAAAATACAGTGATAGGTCTCGTATTAGGGATGAATACTATGAGTGTGACATACAAAGGTTACATGTATGTGTTACAGGCAATGTGTGAAACTAGGGATTTTGTAAAACCATAACTCAACACTAATCATAACCTGCACTAACCCTACACAAATCCTAACCCTGACTCTAACCCTGATCATACCCCTACTCTAATAGGCAATAGCTGCTCTGCTTATGCCGGTGCCAGGTCAAATCCGGGGAGGTCAGAGGGATGGCTTACTATAAGAGTTCTCAATGAAATATTATGATCTTGTCTTTCTGATTGGAATTAACACCTAATTGAACATAAAACCCAAATGGACGAATAGACTGAATAGCGCGTCAACATGAAAATCATATCAATACATTTTTTAATCAAACCTGTCTTGTGCTATCAAGATTCTACCATCGCCTCATCGTATCAACGACAATCGACGAGATTCAACCTAGATAATGATCGAATGACAAGCGACCTCGTGTGATGAAGTATTTACAAGGGAAGGAATTCAGAGCTCATTTGACAATATTATCACTACTAATCATAGCAGTCACTAGATGGTGTCTAATATAAAAGAACATAAAAACCAAGCTATAATTATAATCAGGTCAACATCTTGGTGATTAGTTCACTAAGTGAGAAAGGCAGCTCATCGTTAGCGAGCTATTTGAAAAGATAAGACATAAGATGAGAGAGTAACGACACAACCAAATGGTGGTGGTGGTGGTGGTGGTGATGATGATGATGATGATGATGATGATGATGATGATGATGATGATGATGATGATGATGATGATGATGATGATGATGATGATGATGATGATGATGATGATGATGATGATGATGATGATGATGATGATGATGATGATGATGATGATGATGATGATGATGATGATGATGATGATGATGATGATGATGATGATGATGATGATGATGATGATGATGATGATGATGATGATGATGATGATGATGATGATGATGATGATGATGATGATGATGATGATGATGATGATGATGATAGTAGTAGTAATAATAATAATAATAATTTTAAAATGACAAACCGCAGAATGACTGCAGACACAGAACGAACAGTTACAGGTGAATGTAGACTGTTGAGATTTAAATCAACGATTGAAGAATACAATACAATAGTAATACAATACGATATTAATGCAATACAATGCAACTGTTATTTGAGGATGACCTGCTTGTAAAAAGGTCCGAAGTTCACATTGAAGCCAGGCAACCATTACGAACCACAAGGCAGATTGGAAGAGGTAATTTTTAAGTAAGGGCTGTATATATATATATATATATATATATATATATATGATGCAAAGATCATTGACTATATATATATATATATATATAATCAAGGATCTTTGTATCATAATAGAAAAGGCTGACATGTTGAGTCAAAACTAAATGAATGTCTATTATGCGTAGGTCTTTGTTATTCCTACATTTCACGCGACCAGAATGTGCAAAGAAAATTAAGAACGACATCCTTTTCTTATACTTCTAATCAGCTTACCAACGCCTTTGTGAAGTACAGAGAAGTCGCTATAGAAAGTATCCGCCATGTTAGGACAATAATTATGTATAGGGCTGCCTCTAACGAGTAGTTTTGGAGTCGAATATTCGGTCGAGTAGCTTAGCGAGTACTCGAGTACTCGTTAACACCGGAAGTGCTTAACACAAGCTGTATGGCTTCCATTATAGACCATGGATAGACTAAGTAGATCATAGCATAGGTTTTAACTAAAGCTCTGGAGTTAAATCTCAAATATAACAACTAACAAGCTACTGAACAACCAATGAAACAGAATTTTTTTGAAGTTTTTTGTTACACAGCAAAAATAAAATATAGGCTACAGAAAGCCGCCTGGCAGCCAACAGACTGCCTAAGAATAAAATATGATATGTCATCCTATCATGATGTCAGTAATTGGAAAGCTGGAACCGAAATTTCAATTTTCCGACCGGAAGTGGAAGCATGCGAGTACTCCAGCACACACACAAAAATTAATCGAAAAACTTTTGGAGTCGAGTACTCGCAAATGCTCTGGTACTCGCGACAGTCCTACGAATATAATGAACATGACTTTTATGCATGGTACCTTCATTGATAACAAATTTCCTATAAGCAATCCGAGTTGTTTGATGACGTCATACTACAGTGACGTAATTATGGATAAAAAATCTCGAATAAACGTATTTAAGCAGAATTGTCGACGTAATTTGTTTGTTATCGAATGGTTTTTATGGATACGTTGACCATTATGGACTCTGGTAACTATGGAAACCTATCAGCGGACATCTCATTTTTGTCAATATGATTAGGAATAAATGGTCAGCGAAAGTTATTCTGGCCAAGATTCGGATAACGTTCGAAAAGGAGAGAAAAGAGGAGGAGGCGGAAAGGTGATTGAGAAGACAGAGGTCAAGGTTAAGGTCGTTATGGATGGACAGGAGTATGACCAGATGGAGAGAAGAACAAATGCGTCAGAGAAAGAGAACGGAGGAGGAGGAGGTAGTGAGAAAGTGGAACTAGTTGAGGATGCTCTAGGAGGAGAAGAAGAGGAAGAGGAGAAGGAAGGAGAGGAAAAAGAGGAGGTGGAGGAGAAGGAAGGAAAGGAAGACGAAGACCGTTGTAGATGCGATCGTGTTAAAGAGCGCGAGGAATATGAGATTCCTAAGGAAGAGCTTCAAAAGGCAACCAGCGGGTATGTAACAGCGCAGGTCTGTCTCATATCTACCTTGATTCCAATAGTTCATGCATTGTCTGTTATAGAATTGACCATAGACCTATTGGCAATAGGCCTATTCTTTTCATAGGCCTCCCCAAGGCTCGCTTGTTCCCTATTATTGTAAACCGCGAGTTAGGACCACACTGGGTGTCACCGTGTCACTGGCCCAAACTAGATCTTTTGCCACCATTCATTTGGCCCTGTGTAATAATTCCCTTCCCACATACCTACAAGCTATCACGTTCTTTCTACCTCTCTTCCTGCATCATTACTCTCTGGGCTTTCGTACTGGGAGAGCTACTGAACGCTGATAACGGCGCTATATAAATTAATATATAAAATACAATGTGACCATGCATCGAATCCTGAGCTCATTCCGTCACCCACGGTGACCCACAGATCCCTATATCAACTCAACTGCTGTCAATTCATCCATCCATTCTGGATCCGTCATTCGTCCATCCGTCCTTTATCCGTCCGTCCTTTCATCTATGCTGGACTGTTTCCATCATTCCCTCCTCCCATCTCTCTTTCTTTTCTTCCATCGTTTCTCCGGAGCCGTAGAGGTTTAGTGAACATACTTGAGCTGAGGAACCAAGTTCGATACCCGTAAGGTTGACTAGTCCTTCTTTCACAAGACGGCGGTGTTTGTTAAAATGAGATGTATAACGTAATGGTGTCTTGCATGGCTGCCGACGGTTAAATTCGACTTCTGTAATAACTTGTTACCGTTCGTTCATTCTGTGCTTTTAATCATATGTGTCGTTTGTCAGTTTGAAATTAAACGAACATTATTATTATTATTATTATTATTATTATTATTATTATTATTATTTTTGCTATTATTATTATTATTATTATAATATATGTTTCACATATATTATTATTATTATTATTATTGTTATTGTTATTATTTTTAATAACTAATTTATGAATTATTATTATTATTATGTCACATATAGTGTTATTCATCATTGGCATTGCCAATGGATCTGTCGTCAGGCCATCTGGGTCGCCTCTTGTCAGTGGATTGTAATCTTGACATGGTGCCCTGAAAAGCAACCGCATTGAAACGTTGGATCAATGCCGACAAATTCTGGAAAAGGAAGTTTGTCTCTCGGGTGTCACCGGTAGTTGTCGAAAGTCGGCGTCCAGTCTCAGACAGAAAGGCGAGGCCCTCACTATTGAGGGGACCGAAGGTTTCTATAGCGATTGGAACAAAAGTGTATTTCTTCTCTAGCTCAGAATATTTTGTGTGTTTCCTTGTGGCTGCTATCTCCGCCGCTCCTCCGGCTGTGGAAGCTGTCTCGGGGATATAAGAAGCGGCCACTGTGTCCACCACCGTCGCGTCCCAAAGTAAGGCCCACCCCCCCACTCCACGGTATCAGGGTCTGGCCCATCCGGTCTCTTTCCATCTAATCGAGAAAGACCTGACGGTTCCTTGACCGCTGGATTACCGGCTCTGTTGAGGCTGGGATGGATAAGGTCGTTGATATTACAGTGTCTTGCTTGACGGCCAAAACCCAATGAACAGGACAGGCCATGTGCGCCTCTGGCAGAGACGAAGGCGCCGCATGCGCAGGTGTGCGACTCGCAGATGGCCACCCCTAATCGTAGGCCGACCGCCACCCTCACGGTATCGTCCTCCAGTCTGAGATCGCGAGAAACGAGCGGGAGAGCGTATAGCCAGTCCGAGGCGTGTGGTGACTGCAAGGCCCTTAGTCTCGCCTGGTCGTAGGGATCCTGTAGCTTTTCTTCTAGTGCAGACAGAACCGCGTTTAACAGCGGTCTGTCAAAGTGGGCTTGTTTATGGCCTGGCGTCGTCGGGGCAGAGGCTTCGGTAAGTTGAAGCCAGGTAGACATCGCCGAGTCGCATGCCGAGTCCGATTTCACCGCTACTGATTCTAAGATGAGGGACTGTATCTGGAGAGTGCCCGCGGCTGAAGCCAAAGAGGCGGGAAGTGCCAGCGAGGACGCCCTCCTAATTCCCAGTCCTCCCATTCTGATTGGGAGAGTGGCCTGACCCCATTGGTCATCGGTCATCGAAATGTTGAAGATTCGCTCGATCCATCCTCGCAGCAGATCGTCGTTAGCCCATAGACGCGGGTGGTCGTGGCAAGGGGTGCATCTCAATAAATGCATGAGTTTAGGCGAGCCAATCGAATGTCTAAGGATCAGTAGAGCGTCTTGTCTAGCGATTAGTTGCAACCTGTCGAGGGCAATTCTAAGGTCTGCCACACAAGTGTCGAGGGCTGAAAGCAGGGCATCCGTCGGGGAGAGCGGAGCCCCTAGGAGCATGGCCGATGATGCGTTGACTCGGGCGAACTGACCTAGGAAGCTTTGACTAACGTCGTTGATATGGGCGTCGGAAGATATGAGTTCGCATTTTTGCGGTTGAGCGCGAGGCCAAGTTGCAGACATCCCTCTTCAATCGAGTTAACATCCGCCTCCACCACCTTAGGATCTCCGCCCAAGGTGAGGTCGTCGAGGTATCCAAAGGCCAGTGGTGAAAGCAGGTGGTTAAGGATCGGCTGTATCGGTAGGCAGAAAAGGAGAGGTCCCAAGGGATCGCCCTGTTGCGAACTTTCTTGCGATTGTATCGTGAATCTCCCGAATTTCATAGATGTTATTATTATTATTATTATTATTCTTATTATTATTATTATTATTATTATTATTATTATTATTATTATTATTATTATTTCTTCCCTTATCTTCTCCCGATTCTGTATGCGTGTATTTAATCTGATGTTTGCTATAGAGTCCTGCCAAACATCATCTGGCCTCGTCCGTACGCTGGGGTCTTTGATCACCTGTTGCCCAGAGCAGAGAACGAGATTATCGACGAAGAGGCCTTCTATGCCACGGACCTCGAAAACGAAGACGGTATAAACCCCCGGACCATCTTATACATCACTTCGAGCAAACACGTATATTCAGTGACTGAATTCAATCAATCAATCAATGCAATTTATATAGCGCCTCTTCAGATATGTATTCAGAGGCGCTCCCGACCCAGGCCCAGTGGCTTAATGTATCGTAACACAGGTAAGAATACAATTCGTGCACCGGAAGCCCCTACAGTTACCTGCTAAAATTTAGTCCGAATAGGCTACTAATTTCAGGTCGGCAAAAATTCTGGTCAGTGGTCAGGATATCTTGACAACACCCACTTAAATTTGACACTTCAAACCCTGGATATATTCATTCATTTATTCAAAAATATTTATGGCGCCCTCTCAACGTAGCTACTTAAAGTTCTCAGGAGGTTAAAAGCGCTCTCAACTCCGGATAAAAGGTAGGTTTCAAAATGGCCATTAAAAGATACGCTATACAATTTAGGGAACAAGCGTAAGTGCAGAGAAAGAGAATTCCAGACCGTAGAGCCTACCACAGAGAATGCATAATTTTTCATGGCTGCTCTGAAGGTAGGCCTTAATGGAACCACAAGAACCTCCTCTCAGCAGAACAAAGGGAGCGACCACACGCATGTATATGCATAAAATTTTATATCTATACATATCAATTCAATTCAATTCAATATCTCATTATTAATCTCACCAGAAATAAACATGTGATTAAGATGCATACATTGATAATCAAATAACTGCATATAAATGTGCATATATACATGTATATATATACATAAATGTAGAATATGTATGCATAGTTTTACATACATAACAAGTACATATTATGTATTAGGTTCATAAAACATTCATGATGTCTGGGATACCGTGGAATTCGGGTTTGTCGGCATTTTCAGTGAATGTCGTAAATTTCCACAAATGTCTCGATTTTGGGAACATTTTTAAAAATTAACGCCACCCGACATTCGTAAGAAACGGCAATTAATTAAAATGAGGTAAAATAGAAAGTAGATATCAATAGATAGATGACGTTGACGAAATTGAACATCCGGTTGGTCGTAAACCTACAAATTCTGGGTCACTGTCTTCTGATGTATGTCATTAGTATGATTAAATAAAACATGATAATTATGATATATGACGTTACATTGACATCTCTGGTGGCATATATGGTACATTCACCGTGACAGTATTGTTACTTTGTATGTTGAGTTCTAAATTGCTTGTTCAGATCATAACAAATAAAAACCCGATTTCACGTCGATGACTTACCGTTATTATCACCCATGTTTACAAATTGTTTTTTCCGTGAATTTCCATGGAATCTAGTTTATACGTAGCCTATGTGAATATAATTATATGACTAAGACTAAATATATATCATATATAAGCTTACACACGGTCTTACTCACGATGAACGGAATAAAAGCGAACCTCTAGTAAAAGTGTAATATATAATTTGTCCAATAATGTGTGCATTTCAATCAAATGTGACTAAAACTTCAGTTTAATGATTATGAAGGACATCTCTTACATGTAATTGTTACAATGTGTGTTTACAAGTATCCTCCTTCGCCATCAACACACGCACCAAGACGCGCTCCCCCAAAGTCTTCATCACAACTTGATAAAAATCGTCCAAAGTAGGGCGGCTTGTATGCCTATAATTATGATAGGTTGATGCAGTTCTCCTACGTCGCATACCTTTGTCTTGTAAACTTTTTCTTTCATCACTACCCAGATTTAATGGATAATCGTGTTATAGAAAAGTTTTGCACATGGGACGAATTTGATAAAGTTTTAATCGATGCAGCTATTACTCAATGGAGTCTATAGACCTACGTATGCATCTTGGACTCTTGGTGAGTGTGTATTGAGGCCGACGAAGGACGTTTTAAAACATCTTGTGACTAATTAATGAGAAATGCGCTTCAGAATCATTGAACTAAAGGTTTGCCTTATTTAATTACAAATTTATAAATTATTGGAAAAGTTATTACAGTATTTCTAGAGGTTCGCTTTTTATCCGTTCACCGTGTATATATATATACATATATATATATACATATATATATACATATATATATACATATATATATACATATATATACATATATATATACATATATACATACATACATATATATATATACATATATATATACATACATATATATACATATATACATACATATATATACATACATATATATACATATATATACATATATATACATATATATACATATATATGTATATATGTATTAGGCCTATACCAATATAATAATACACGCAGATAATATTGAATATGGAATCGTATAGTAAACATGAATTATTGTATTTATAGCAATGGACATTTTACACTCAAAAGTTGACCTATCATTGATTGACTTTTGGGCAATGGATGAGATGACGATGATGAAGATGACGACGAAGACGACGTTGTTGTTTTGTTATTGTTGTTGTTGTTGTCGATGATGATGAGGATGATGACGACGATGATGATGATGATGCTCACGATGATAATGTTATCTTCTAATGATGTTCTAGATTGTGAGGAGTTGTATGACAGCGTTCAGAAGATCTATCTGGCTGCGTGTTATGAATTGGGAATTGTTCCTAATTCGATCTTCTTACGTCATCTACCGACTGAACGAATCATCCTACGTCACATGGCGATCAACGCAATCGCTGCCAAGGCCATCTCCGTTGCTATGATGGTCTCTCATCATTGGAATATTAGCGGTGTCGTAATTTTATCAACATTTATACAGAGCTCACAGAAAGGTTAAGTCATGAGACAGATAGACAGACACACAGACAGACACACAGACAGACACACAGAGACAGACAGACAGAGACAGACACAGAGAGAGACAAGCAGAAAGGGAGAGAGAGATACAGTAAAAGGCAGAAAGACAGACTAACAGTTATGGAAGGAGATATTTAAAGGATTTATTTGGTGGAAGGGGTTAAGCTGTGGATGTGGTGATGGAACCGTTTCTTACATTTTCTTTGTTCCATTGAACTTCCAGTCTAACTCAATTACCATTGAATTGGATCTCGAAGACAATCGATTGGAACCGGAAGGAGTGAACTATTTGTCTGAAATGCTCAAAGACAATTGCACTGTCCAGAAATTCGTAAGACAATCGATACAATTGCCATGGCAACAGCCTCGGATTGCTTTCTGCATACATTATTCATTTAGTACTATCATAGTGGTCTCGGTAATTAATTAAGTACTTAATTGCAATTTTATTATCACAGTCGAGTAGGCCTAATTAGTACTGCAGAAGGACTGCAACGACCTAGAATGGTGTTCTCGGAACAATGGGGAATTATATAGGCCTATTCAACATTCATAATAATAGCAGCAATATATATATACATACAAATACATATATATATATAGACCTATATGTATATGTATTTATATTGATCGGTGAATGGACAGGGTGATAGGATATGAATTGGGAAGATTAGGCCAATTTCTGTTGCTACAAATACTAAGTCACACAAATTGGCAGAAATAAGACATTGAATGATGGTCAAAGCCAAATACTAACAGGCTATACCTAATATCACTATTACTTCCACTGGCCTTCCTATTACGGCTACTGAAACCATATACCGCCTACGACTCTTGCAATAAGTCTACTGGTGTATCCCGTTGGCGGTCTTATCTTATCTGTTAAAGGTATAGTGACTTGATAACGCGGTTTATCAAGTATGCTATTTTGTTCAGGGTTGAGAGGTCACAATATCGGTTTTAATTTTCCACACCAGGGTTTGAGAGTTTGTAATTTCGGGTTTAAATGAATTCACCCAGACATGGGTTGAGTTGTCGCAGTAACGCCTACGATTTGTCACCCTCTCTTTTGCTGTTGTTGCTGCTCTGTAGAATGTGTCGGCCAACTATTTGGGAGACGCTGGATGTCGCAACATCTGTCTCATGCTCCAACAGAACCTCGAAATCACAAGCGTCGATCTCTCCAGTCAGTCATCCTCCATCCATTGCTCTACTTTCAAGTGATCAGAATTGTCTTTGTCCAAATACGTAGCCTTTGTTTGTCAATAACAGGGAAAGTCTTCGCCTCATTAAAGAAACACCAGTTTAATCATTAAATCGCAATCTAATAACCAACTATACAACTACACCACTTCTTCCACTATTGCTAATACAAATAATAATTATTGTCATCATCACCATCATTATTGTGAGAAATTACTTAAAATAATGGCAATAACTAATTCATGTCATCATTATTATTAAATTATTATTATTACTAATTACTATTATTACTAATGTTATTATTATTATTATTATTATTAATACCAGCATCATAGTTATTATTATTTATTATTGTATTGTATTATAATCAATAAGTTTCTTGTCTTAATAATCTTGTGACTTGTTTTGCAATTGTCTTAGGAAACGGAATAACAGACAATGCTGTTCCATATCTGGCTTTTGCCATCCTCGTAAGTCATTCAAATGCAATTAAGTATACATTACATTACATTACATTACATTACATTCATTATTATCGATGTCACTGTCGGCTTAATTATCTAATAACGACTAAAGACTTCTATGTGACATAAAGTCACTAAGAAAGTGACAAAACGTCACCATCATCATAATCATCACCATCGTCGTCGTCATCATCATCGTCAGTTTACGACGTTTCTTCGTGAGCTGCTGGCTCTGACTTTCTGTTGTATAGGAAACGGAGCGACTTCTGTCCATAAACCTCAGTCGAAACTGTTTGGGCGAAAGAGCGGGCGCCCCACTTCAGAAGGCAATTGGTAGCATTCAGTCAATAATTATTATTCTAAATTGCAATTAATAACTTCTATGGCGTCCGTTTCAATACAGCAGAAAGCATAAACCGATGTTGCATTAGTCACATTAATATTCTTAAGATCAGTCAGACAAAAGAACATTCTAAAATGATGAGCAATTAGGAAACGTTAATTATTATTATTATTATTATTATTATTATTAATAATAATAATAATAATAATAATAATAATAATAATAATAGAATAATAATAAAAGTGTAAAGCCATCAGACATCATCCTAATTTTCTTACGGTCTGCAACCAAATATTCTGGCGCTAAATAACTGTTGCGATGTTCGCAATGCGGTCGATTATTACTGATTAAGATGCAATAAACGGCTAATGGCCATAGTTGATTAATTATCTTTAATTGGTGTGTGTGTGTGTGTGTGTGTGTGTGTGTGTGTGTGTGTGTGTGTGTGTATGTGTTTAAGCTTCCAATGAGACGCTGCAGAGCCTCGATCTGAGTTGGAACCACTTCAGAGGACCGACAGCTGTCGCTATCATCAAAGGCATCAGTGTCAGTCAACAATACGCATTGTTATCACAATGATCATCATCACCATCACCATCATCATCACCATCATCATCATCATCATCATCATCATCATCATCATCATCATCATCATCATCATCATCATCATCATCATCATCATCATCATCACCATCATCACCACCACCACCACCACCACCACCACCACCACCACCACCACCACCACCACCACCACCACCACCATCACCACCACCACCACCACCACCACCACCACCACCACCACCACCACCATCACCATCATCATCATCATCATCATCATCATCACCATCATCACCACCACCACCACCACCACCACCACCACCACCACCACCACCACCACCACCACCACCACCACCACCACCACCACCACCATCACCATCATCATCATCATCATCATCATCATCATCATCATCATAGACAGCAGCCGAAAGTTATATGACCCACAGGAAGAACAACTATGGGAAGCCACAAGAGAGCCCATATGGTGACTCATATATGGGAACTCACGTGACAACCTACATGGAACCAATAACGTGTACGGCCAAATGTGAAGTCTGTTTGGGCATATTTGCATGTTAATATTCTCTGTCTATTTGTCCCTCTGTTTTTCAATCATACATTCATCCATTCTTCCAAACCCACCCACCCACTCTACCCACCCAACCATTCACCCACAATACCCACCCACCCAATCCATCACCCACTCTACCCATGCATCCACCCAACCATTCACCCAACCACCAAGCCACCCATCATTTCATCTATCAATGATATCATGATTCCTACCAGCCATCCATCCCACCATCCAATCACCTATCCACCTATTAATTAATTAATTCATTCATTCATCAATCAACCCACCAGTTTATACCATCCAACCGTCGTGTCTGCGTGTGCCCATAATCGTAGGCGAACGTCCATCTGACGACTGTCGACCTATCGTACAACGGTCTCTCAGACTCAGGTGCTGTGGCTGTCTCGCAATGTCTTCAAGTGAATAAAACCCTCCTTCATCTCAACATCGCCAACAATCGCATCTCAGCCAAAGGAGCCAGCGCACTAGCAAACGGACTCACCAGGAACGCCACTCTACTCACCCTCAGGGTAAATAACCGTCGATCTATATGGACAGAGATAAAGAAACAATCAGAGACATAGATACAGGGACACAGGAACCGAAAAGATTGCACACACACACACACACACACACACACACACACACACACACACACACACACACACACACACACACACACACACACATATATATACACACACACACACACACGGGGGTGGTAGTAGTGTAATGGATTACCCACTTGGCTTGCAGAGCCACTGCAGAGCTGAGAAACGCGTAAACCCCTTTAGGTAGACTAGCTTTTCATTCGCTAGGCGGCGGCGTTGATCTAATCACATTTATGACGTGATGGTCGCCTTGTATGGCTGCCGTACAGTTATATTTGATGCGGAATTACACCGCTGCTCATCTAAACAGCCACCGATAATTATTAGGTTGAGACTGTATCAGAGGCGTCAATCCCCTCTAAGTGATGGAGGGAAATTCCCCGGTCCATAGTGTCGGGAAGGCAACATATTCCCCCATAAGACTCACAAAATATTCCCCTTCTTGAAATTGGAGGCATTTGCCTCCGCCCCCTCCTATCCCTATCTGGACGCCCTTGAACTGTATTCGTGCTCTGCCCACTCACGTTAAATCCGAGTTGGAGAAACATAATATGCCTACGCTTTGTGCAATATGAAGCGGCGCTACAGAAGCGTCTAATTAATAATTATAAAAATTCCCCAAACAAGGTATAGTAATTAATTATTCTGATTGCTTGATATGTTGTAGATCGGTCGGAATCCGTTGACAGCTGTTGGAGCTCTTCATTTGCTCAACGCTGTCTCATCAGCCAACAATCAACTACAACAACTCGATCTAAGCGTATGCTTTACAACCAACATCACTCAGGAATATGCTTTTATCAATAATAATAATAATATTATTATTATTACTATTACTATAAAATGACGAAGCATCGCTCGAAGTCGCTGAGAAGTTGTGAGCTAAGGACTCCTTGCTCCTCAACGGCCAAATTCACAGAAACAGTCTAAGGAGAGGAGGAGGAAGAGGAGGAGGAAGAGGAGGAGGAAGAGGAGGAGGAAGAGGAAGAGGAGGAGGAAGAGGAGGAGGAAGAGGAGGAGGAAGAGGAGGAGGAAGAGGAGGAGGAAGAGGAGGAGGAAGAGGAGGAGGAAGAGGAGGAGGAAGAGGAGGAGGAAGAGGAGGAGGAAGAGGAGGGGGGAAGGAGGAGGGGAGGAGGAGGGGAGGAGGATCGAACCCATGCACTCTCAGTGTTACAAGCGCTCAGAGACAGAGAGACATACAGAGAACTAGAGAGACGGATTGGCACACAGGCAGAGACAGATGCACAGGTAACCACATAATCAGACAGATAGCCAGCCAGACAAACAAATGAACAGATAGACGGACAGAGACAGATGCTTTAATGAAGATATTGGAATGTATTTTCTAGGACATTTGTGTGAAGAGCGGTTTTGACGAATTGTACGAGAAGATCAGAGATGAATCAAAGACCAGAAGGAATCTCACAGTCAAACATGGAGGGGTTGTCGAGAAACCCAAATTAAACACACGATAGATGACGAAGACAGAAGCAGACAGTCAAACATTTCAGCTGAAATGAACAAAGAACGAATTATCATTAACAATGATGAAACGCTAATTAAATAGAAGTATTTGAGTCTATTGCGAGTTAGGTGAAATGCGCTATATATTTCGTCTTTTAATACATTCATAAATACATTACATTAATTCATTGAAAAATTTATCGTATCCCATTTCAAGGTAACTACTAAAAATCGCTCCAAACTCCACTGCAGACAAAAAAGGTAAGTATTCATATTATGGTCATAAAGAGCACCACAGTAGGAGTTAGGGAAGAGACGTAATTCCAGAGAAAAGCGATTCCAATCCCTTGCGCCTACCACAGAGAATGCGCGGATTTGCATAGCTGATGTACGGGTAAATAGAAGCACAAGAGCCCCCTCCTCCTATCAGCAAAGTAATCATACCCCATTGTTAATCCAGTTTAACCCCTCTTTGGATTCTGACCTGGCACTAATACTGATGAAACAATGTGGCCTTGCAGACTTAACTTGATATAGCGCAAGCGCTTATGTGGCCTCAAGCATTTACATTACACGACCATCTTGGCTTGTATAAGATCGTAACAATGATTAAGAATTGTTTTAATGCAACTATATCATAGTGAAACTCTGCAAGATATTGTATTGCATCAGAGTATAGTGTGAGCAATTAACTGCAAGATATGGTGAGAGAGAGAGAGCGAGAGAGAGACAAGACAGACAGACAGACAGACAGACAGACAGACAGACAGACAGACAGACAGACAGACAGACAGACAGACAGACAGACAGACAGACAGACAGACAGACAGACAGACAGACAGACAGACAGACAGACAGACAGACAGACAGACAGACAGACAGACAGACAGACAGACAGACAGACAGACAGACAGACAGACAGACAGACAGACAGACAGACAGACAGACAGACAGACAGACAGACAGACAGACAGACAGACAGACAGACAGACAGACAGACAGACAGACAGACAGACAGACAGACAGACAGACAGACAGACAGACAGACAGACAGACAGACAGACAGACAGACAGACAGACAGACAGACAGACAGACAGACAGACAGACAGACAGACAGACAGACAGACAGACAGACAGACAGACAGACAGACAGACAGACAGACAGACAGACAGACAGACAGACAGACAGACAGACAGACAGACAGACAGACAGACAGACAGACAGACAGACAGACAGACAGACAGACAGACAGACAGACAGACAGACAGACAGACAGACAGACAGACAGACAGACAGACAGACAGACAGACAGACAGACAGACAGACAGACAGACAGACAGACAGACAGACAGACAGACAGACAGACAGACAGACAGACAGACAGACAGACATAGATACCGAGTTCATTGCAAAAACTTCGTTATTGCCTAAGCTATAAATCTGCGAATGACTCTTTACACAAAACCTGGAGATAGAAATGAATCAGAATTGGGAAAAATGAAAAATGAAAAATGAAACAGATTGGAATTAACAACCGAGAGATCGATTTAAAATCCTCATCATCACAATAATTCTGTCACATAATGTCACGTTTCGACTCATTTGGTGGTTACAATATGTGCTGGATAAAAATAACTGAAAAGGTTAAAACAGATAAACAACAGAATGAGATTATCACCAATAAGCCCCAAAAAATATCACAAGCACCAATTCAACAAATGTAAATTAAGATAAAAGAAGGTTTAAAATATTTCTAAAAGGTTTAAGCCACTAGCATACAAAGACAGACGCATACAAACACATACATACATACATACATGCATACATATATACATACATACATAAGCTACATTCCAAAAAGCAGCAGAGTACAACAGAGGGATGAAAATCCGAGTTTGTGGTGAAGCATTTATCACTGATAGAAATCCCTCTGACCTCAGATTTAAACCCTGATTAAAACGAAAACTTGGTTCCAAAATGTAAACCATTTGATATCATCTTTTGATTATTAAACACAGAAATGAGAGAATTATTGGAAAAAAAGAAAATTGGAATGTTGTCAGTTTACAATAACATCTACTTACTTACTTACTTGCTCTCTTGATTAATTATCGCCAATCTGCATAGACACAGACAACCAAAAGTCGTGCAATAAGACAATGAAAAGTCTTACAATTATAGCCCTCTTCAAATCTGGATATGAAGTGGTTGTCAAAGTTGGAAAGAAACCATATCACAATTGCAAATGAATAAAACAACGACGAAAGTTTAACATCACAGAAGCAGGGTTTCGAGTGGATTAGAAAACGTTTCATCGGTCACAGTTGGATCCAGTAACAGTCAACCAGGAATCCTTTCCTCTGAACAGCTTTAATTGATACCTTCTGCATTATGACTATGGCAATAGAGCAGTCAATCGGTTAGAAGTCAATCTATCTATATATATAAGGAGGAGATTCTGTGAGTCTGTATGGCTATGCGTTCGCACAGTTTTAGAGCTATTAACTCGAAACCTTCACTGTTGGCTCGGGGAGCAGCTGGGACATGCAGTCGAGTGAACCCAGCGACAGCCCTCTTCCTGGTCTCCAGGGCTAAAAACTGTCTCAAGACTACTACTCCAAGGAGTCCACATAAAAGGAAACTTTCCTTCTTAGTCACCAGGAGTCGTACTCCACTTAACAAACCAACAAAACCTTGTAAAGACGAAAGACATAAGACCTGTGGAAGGATATCCAGGGGTCAAGTCCATTTTCATTCTCAATTATTCTTAACCCATGCAACGCTGGGTACCCCCCAGCTAGTAGGCTATAAGTCAATAGGTTATAAGCCAATAGGTCATACGTCAATAGATTATAAGTCAATAGGTCATAAGTCAATGGGTCAGAAGTCAATAGGTCAGAAGTCAATAGATTATAAGTAAATAGGTCATACATCATTAGGTTATAAGTCAATATTTCTGAAGTCAATAGGTTATAAGTCATTAGCTCAGAAATGAATAGGTCAGAAGTAATGCAAATACAGTGCAGTAGATGTCATACTATGTTAAAACACGATTTCCAACATCAATTGGTCAGATGTTCACATGCACAAAATAAACCTATTAGAAAACAACATCCTTATAAGGCAGGTTCAGACATTGTTTCTAAAGAAAACATTGCAATGGTTCATTGGTGAATCCAACATGGTAATACCATGATCTCATGGTAATACCATGGTCTCATGCAATACCTGTCGATTACCCTTAGCAACAATCACCTGATATCACCAAAATGATATACAATTTTGTCTGTTTTAAAACAGAGCATAAAACAAAGGTATTGTAATGTTCAGACATCAGCATCACTCCTTGACAACCAATAAAGTTGCCATGGAAACCAGCTTATCCACAGCCAACCAGTCAAAATACAAGGCTCAGACAGGTCAAGGTCAATGCTTCAAATCTGACAGAATTGTATTGCATTGGTCCAAAGTCTGTAGAGTCTATACTTAAAATCAACCTAAGAGATTCTCTTTGCAAAACCTCCAAAACAAAAGCTGCGACAAATGCTTTGCTGCCCTGAAAAAACTCTCTTCAAATAAATTACCTCTCAGTCGAGTATTAAAAAACATCACATCTGCCGAAAAACAATTCACCGGCACCACATTCCATCACCAACCTCCTCCTCCCAACTCTTTCGACAATTCTCAACCTGCAGATTAATTATCACAAAACAAACAGTGTTTCAACAGCGACTCCTCTCTGCTTCCCAATGATGGTCACTACTAAACAAAGTACAAATCATTTGGGTCTACTTCACTGAAATTCCACTTGTACTTCCTACAAAACAAAACATTAGGAAACTTGGTCTGACCGTGAAGTGCTCTTTACAAAGTGAACAATTCAGGTATAGATACAAGATCAAAAAAATTCTGAACAGAAGAAATTGATGTAAACAGACTCTATACATGGGATCCAAACTCAATGTAAAGTCTTCTTTTTCACTATGGTGTAAATCTTTACTTTCATTTCTCATACTGCTTCAGAGTTCCTTCAAGTTTTGATGCGATCTAAAAGCAGAAGAGAAGAAACTTATTTTAAAAATGTAAAGCATGATCTTAAATGGAAATGATAATTATTTAATAATTTCTCCAATATGAAAACACCATTTCTCTTCATAATCTGATTGCATTTCTTTCCAGCATCGAAGAAATGTAAGCTGCTAAATCTTATTAGATTATAATTGAATTTATTAATTTCTTTACCATTGACCAGAAGTCTGGCTCACTGGACAAATCCAAAAGAACCAACTTAAGGTATATGAAATGACAGCAATGTTGGTAACGGTAAGACAGACTCGTACTAGACATTCCTGACCTAATTCAAAGAAACCAATATCCAAGAAAGTGGTCTTCAAGTGTCTAGTCATTCAATTCATCTTATGGCTGAGGTGCAACAAAACCCCTGAAATATTTTATACTCATGAAACTTCCATCGCCACAGAATACCTTTTGCAATTCGTCCATGCATCCCTTAGATTATAACTGAGCTGAAGACATCCATTTCATGTTGCGATTAATAATCAACTAATTGAATCGTCTGATGATGACCTCTGACCTCTCGATAGAACTGAATCTGGCTCTGAAGGTAAGTCGTCATGTATCGATTGAAGTCGCCGACTCTGTATCGGTTGAAATGTTCGACTTCAGCCAAAACGGAAGATGAGACGACATTCGCTCTCTCCTGGATCGACTGAAGCTCTCCGTCTCCAACGCTTCCCGTCCGCTCTCCGACCTTTGCAGCCGCTGCCTGAAACGATCATCGATCATGGATCAAGGATAATTGATCATGGACAATTGATCATGGATCAAGGATAATTGATCATGGATAATTGATCATAACAACCAACTACCTACAATGCTATTGTGAAGCTAAGCTCTTTGCACCAGCTTACTCATAAGTGCTGATCAAGAATTCATCCAAGAACTGGTCACTTCAAAGCTTTCGAATCACAATCCAACGACAGGAGAGATAAAAAGCAATAATCACAACGCTCTTCTGCTTTTCTCTCTTTTGCGTATTATTTAACAAACAAATGTAACATCATTTTCATCAGTTCCTGATGCCAGCAATTTATCAGTGGTGGGTGCAAAGTGTCCCAGAATCGTTGCTTTTAATCTTTACGAATTACAGCACTAAAATCTTCATTATTATTTTAAGTATTATAAAATAAATGACCTCCATTGTCTTCGGTCATTCGTCAAGTCCATTGCTCCTCTCAAGGTCAGTCAAAGCGACATCATGTCTTCACTTCGATCGCTTGACCAATGTCAGCAATTTGAAATGTTTCAAGCAGAAGAGCGTTGTGATTAGTGCTTTTTATTTCAAGTGACCAGTTCTCGGATGATGTCATAAGGCTGACTTCTTTCCTTCTTAGGCTAGGCGATGGCGTTTGTTAAAAATGAGATGTATAGCGTAATGGGCGCCCTGCGTGGCTGCCGACGGTTAATGCCGACTCATGTAATAACTTGCCATCATTCGCTTTTACTATACTTGCTATCATACTGCAGCTGTCAGGTTGAAATTAAAACGAAGATTATTATTATTATTATCACTTTCATTGTCATCCCAAAGTAGTCTTTGTCCGCCTTTGTCTATTGTGTCCTGTTCAAATCTTGCACATATTGTGTGGGATTCAGTCGACTGGCATTAATTAGCAATAACTAATGATCCTTATTTATCAAAGGATGTCACATGATCGATCAGTTGAAAGGTTAAACTTAGAGAATGCACTTCGTCTTCACTCACTTTATGCATCGTTACAGCACCAGAGAAGCAGGAGATCAATCCTCTGTATTCCTGAATTCCTTCCAACAAGAGCACCACGTCATTCGAAGGCTAAGAACAAAACACAACTGACCTTAATGCAATGACCTAGATACAGCGACCTCAATTGGTCCAGCGCTTCCCCATCAAAAGACTGAAGCTGAATTCAGTGTATTTCCAGTCCATCCAGTTGGATGAAATTACACATAAAAAAATATTCATATAACAACAATAATAGTAAATAAATGAACAGAAAGGGGAGATATAAAGTAACACAGAATTCTTCTCAAATAAAAATTAATTCGATTTGTTAGATATTTCCTCTTAAAGCCTTTAATCGTTCACTAGCAATGTCTCGTCAACCTGACGTGTGATACTTTCGCCACGACCCTCCGATCAAATGCCCCGTCTACCTGTTTGGCAAAGAGTTGTCCGATATCTTCATAAGTCTTTCCGGTGTGACTGATGGCTAGTGTCAGATTCTGAGCAGCCGGTCGCTCGTCCAGTTCAAACGACTTGGAAAGAGAAACAAAAGTTCCACCAAGCTTCTGGAAATGCTTCCGGAAAGCTAAAACAAAGACACGACCAACACAGAACCTCACTCAAGATTGGCCACTCTCAAAATCGTAATCAAGTATTTATATAGCGCCACTTTAAGTGAGAGGCACTCCCGACCCTTTAAAGTTTAGACGTCATTTAGTTAAAATACTATAGGCAGAATTGTCATTGTTTGATTTGCCTGTTGATTGGTGATATAATTAGCAATTTTCAATCAATCATCAGTCAATTTAATTTGGTCTGACGACTTCTCTATAGCACCATTATACTATTAGTGTAAAGGGCAACTTATCATACTAGTAGTGTAAAGGGCAACTTACCATACTAGTAGTGTAAAGGGCAACTTACCATACTAGTAGTGTAAAGGGCAACTTATCATACTAGTAGTGTAAAGGGCAACTTATCATACTAGTAGTGTAAAGGGCAACTTACCATACTAGTAGTGTAAAAGGCAACTTACCATACTAGTAGTGTAAAAGGCAACTTATCATACTAGTAGTGTAAAGGGCAACTTACCATACTAGTAGTGTAAAGGGCAACTTACCATACTAGTAGTGTAAAAGGCAACTTACCATACTAGTAGTGTAAAAGGCAACTTATCATACTAGTAGTGTAAAGGGCAACTTACCATACTAGTAGTGTAAAGGGCAACTTACCATACTAGTAGTGTAAAGGGCAACTTACCATACTAGTAGTGTAAAGGGCATCTTATCATACTAGTAGTGTAAAAGGCAACTTATCATACTAGTAGTGTAAAGGGCAACTTACCATACTAGTAGTGTAAAGGGCAACTTACCATACTAGTAGTGTAAAGGGCATCTTATCATACTAGTAGTGTAAAAGGCAACTTATCATACTAGTAGTGTAAAGGGCAACTTACCATACTAGTAGTGTAAAGGGCATCTTACCATACTAGTAGTGTAAAAGGCAACTTATCATACTAGTAGTGTAAAGGGCAACTTATCATACTAGTAGTGTAAAAGGCAACTTATCATACTAGTAGTGTAAAGGGCAACTTACCATACTAGTAGTGTAAAGGGCAACTTACCATACTAGTAGTGTAAAGGGCATCTTATCATACTAGTAGTGTAAAAGGCAACTTATCATACTAGTAGTGTAAAGGGCAACTTACCATACTAGTAGTGTAAAGGGCATCTTATCATACTAGTAGTGTAAAAGGCAACTTATCATACTAGTAGTGTAAAGGGCAACTTATCATACTAGTAGTGTAAAAGGCAACTTATCATACTAGTAGTGTAAAGGGCAATGTGGCAATCACTCAACACGAATTATAAAGAGCTCTACCAATGTTTAAAAATAAAACGAATCATGGCAAAACAACATTCCAAAACCAGTATTCAAAGGACTGAGACCTACGACATTTAAGAGATACAAAGGAAACTAAAACTGATAATAGTCTAATTATAAGCTATGTCATCTCTCTGTCTGTCTGTCTGTCTGTCTCTCTCTGTCTGTCTTTCTGTCTCTTTCTCTCTCTCTCTCTTTCTCACTCTCTCTGTCTCTTTCTCTCTCTCTCTGTCTCTCTGCCTCTCCTCCCTTGACTCTATCTCTCTCTGTCTTGCTCTTTCTCTGTCTGTCTTCCTCTGTCCCTGTCTGTCTGACTCACATCCTTCGTGCTTCTTGATGCTGTTCTCTCCAATGGTGTTTAGATGCTTCAGATTATCATCAATGATTTTGACATGTCGTTGGAATCGGTCGATACGCGTTTCCCTGGATACAAAGACAATCAATGAATGACTCAATCAATTCATAGATGCATCGATTAGATAGAGTCAATCAATTGATTGATCAAATTCATCAGTCAATCAATCATATCAGTCATTAAAAAATCAATCAATCAGTTAATGAATCAGTCTATCAATCATTTTATCAATCACTCAATCAACCAATCGTATAATCAATCAGTCACCCTGAACATAAGAACTTTGAGAAACGTGAACAAACTCTGTAAATGTTACATTACAACAGAAATTAACCACATTTTATTCTGTAGTAATTGTTCTATGACAGCCGATGAAATTCTCTGACTTTTGCTAACTTTCCAGACGCTTTTGAAATTCCCTGTCATTCGTGTTTTCCAGATGAGTGGGAAACACTCCCAGGTGACAACCACATAGAGTCAAATCCAGGAAAAACATCGACATTTCATTCGGATAAAGCAATCGGACAAAACGTACGCATTTTTCGAATCGAGCGGAGGAGCTCGAATGGTGAGAAAGAATCGAGCGCCCGAGCATTCGTCTCTCTTTGCCTTTCGCTTAACGTCACTCCAGACCTTCAAAACAGAAACAAACAACTGATTAACTCGTATTCATAATCTCAACATTACAGAACACCACTCTTAAGCTAACCACAGGACAACAGCTCATTCAGGAGCACCAAGTCGTGTCAGGGCACCAGCTTATGCATGTGGGCTGAGTCAAGTCAGAGTGGTTGTCCACAGATACCAGATGGAGGATAAAGTCTAAATCATGCCAAACTGTTCTACATAATTACACAACAGACATCGTACCAAACAAGCACTGATTCCACTGATGTGTTTGAATGAAGGACTTGGTCAGAATATATGGCATGGCCAGCAGAGAAGTCAATGGATCACATTGATCAGATTAGAAATAGTTACCCTTGTCAAACAAGTTGACGAACAAGCTCCACATAACTGAAAGCACTCACCTATAAATATGTCATCACAGTTCGCACTATTACAGCGCCAGAAACCCGAGCCTGGAAAGAGGAAGAGGGCAACCTCAATGACCCTAGTTAACATGCATTGTTGTTGAAACAACTATAATACCTTTTGGTTTGTGCATGTGAGGAAATGCTTGAAGATGTCTGAATTGGAGATGACAGGATGTTGACAGATGCGGTCAATCCACAGCTGAAGATGTCGAAGGCGAGCATTTACAAAAGCATCTTCAAATCGACCTAAAAGACAAAAACAAACATGCAAAGCAACTCAGACACAAATAACCAATGACAAAATAACCAATGACAAAATAACCAATGACAAAATAACCAATGACAAAATAACCAATGACAAAATAACCAATAACAAAATGACCAATGACAAAATGACCAATGACAAAAATAACCTTTGGAAAGTTTTTACAAGTCTCTCAAGTCTTTTATCTTGAGTTGTGGCTGGGCTGGGAGCGCTACTGAGAATGGGCGCCATATAACTGCTGAGAATCAATGAATGAATAATAGAAATTGAAACTCACTAAATCACTTCTAAATAAACAACAATCTCATGACTTGAAGCTCTCATAGATGGCGTTAGTAATGCTCATGATTTTAATAAAAAATTGAAACATCGCCAATTTTTAGAATTTCGTAGGAATAACACGTGAGCATGGATAGTCTACTATTTAACTAATCAAGTTTATGGTTTGTCAATCTGAATTGTTTTGTGATACTACTGGTTACTGTTTTCCACGAAAAGGATGGCTTGACCAGTGGGACCATCGGTCTCTTCAAGTGTCTTTTTTCTTCCCTATTCTTCTCACTCCTGTTGATGCATTTTACTCACAAGTTCTTCTAATGAGATCAATAAAACCATATTGAAACATGAGAAATTGAAATCTGAAAAACAAACTGTTTGGAACTTGCCGACAAACTGTCTCTCAGGCAGAGGAGGAACGGTGAGTGTTGGGAACTTCTCAACAAGTCGATGCTGTATCCAACTGAAATGATTGTATCGACGACTCACTTGAATTCCACTGAACTGGAAAAAACAATTCAATCATTAAACGTGTATTACTATGACTAATATCACGAATATCCGGACGTGCGTCATCTTCCACCAGTGAGGGACTACTCGTCGTCATCGTCATCGTGATTATAAGCAGCATTGAAAATTGTTGTTCTACCCATCGAACCAACTTGGTCCAGAGACTCCCAACATCCATTCCATCTGTCAGCTGTCGACTGGAATCCGTTGGTTGGTTCCACGCTTTTGCGTGGGCCCACCACTGGTGACTCAATCAGCTTATTGTACACTGTTTTCTAACTGATGTAAAATATTAGTTAGTAACGACATTTAACATGGTTTAGGATAGCACAGAGAGTGCCTCTGAGTATACTTCTTGAAGGGGTGCTATATAAATATTACACTGCATTACTATTCCATTATATAATTATCTTTCATTATTAATTAGCAGATTCTAAAGCACACAAGTGTATAATGCATGAGGTATTTTTCTTCTGAACCAGACCATTGACCATCCATGGACAACCCTTCTGATATGACCTAGCACTAGTTATTAAGCAAATTCATTTAGCTTCAGAATAGCACTTCAGAGATTAGAATCTTATGATCATAAGGCATCGATCAATGTTACCTATCACGATCGCAACTTAGGTAAAATAGATCGCATGAATGATGATACAAATTATGATCATGCTGATGCAATTGATAAGACGATGATGATGGCAGTGATAATAAAATGATGACTATGATAAAAATTCTTTACAGATGGAATCAGTTGGTAGGATGTGAAGGTCTTTATTCCACGATACTTGGTCTCTTTCTTAGGGGATGTAATGGAACAGCCAAATGGCTGTGCTGGCTGCTTCCACATCACTCCCTCTGCACTCTCCTGAACAGCCACAGAACAGAAATACCAGGTTTAACTAAAATCTGCCACACTTATCATTCATACATGGTGGTCAAAATGTTTTACCCATCCAGTAAAACGTAGTCAATTTCTGTCAACTTGTTCATAACTTACCTTAACATATTTAATAGATATTTCAAATGTATTACACTATTACTAATAACAACAATATTATTATTATTATTATCATTATCAATGCAATCTTTATTAGTATGTCAATCTATAGAACATTGCTCACAAAATTCACAACTCAGCGCTCAGCCACGTGAGCACATCCAAAACTAACACAAAAAATTTAGACGTCAAAAATAATTTCCAAAAGAATTATTCCAAACTGACCAAAGCTTAGGTGACTCAAATTAATAGTTTTATCCACAAAAAAACAGTCCAAAGTTGATCTTAAAGAACTCACAACAATCACAACAACGTTTGACCCAATGGAATTTGAAGCCAAAGTGGAAGAACCGGATATAAACGCGTCACCACCAATCTTCGTGAAATGAGCAAAACTGGAAATACAAAATCAATAAAACGATATTCATTTGACACAAATATAAAGAAACAATTCTAAACACAATTCCATTTTAACAGTGATAACATTAAAAAGGAAATGTTTCCAAAGAAAATGAGCCGCAATGAAGGTCAACACAGACTCCACAGAGCAAATGTTTGTCGGAAGAGGTTCCAGAGCCTGGAAAGAGAAGACTTCATCCTCTCCATAATGTTGTTCAGAGCAAGACTATCTGAGGCAGAGAAAAGCAATTCCAGGCAGACAGAGCCAATCAACAAAACAGGTCAAGGTCACGTTGTACATACCAAATGGATCGTCTGTTGTACATTTAAAATGGATTCTACGATGTACTTATACAATGTACCTGTGAAATGTATTGTACAATGTACCTATTAAATGGATTGTACGTTGATGATCGATTGTCGTTCTTCTGCTGCGATTGGCTCATTCGTTTCTCGTTGATCGTCGCATAGAAAGACTCTCTCTGGTTGGGAGACACCTTTGAACCACAAACAAACAGAATTGTTACGCCCACATCTGGAATTGTCTCAATGAGAAATGATTAATTAATGTAATCAATGGTATTCCAAGTGGTATGTAGTGGTATACCAGATGGTATGTAGTGGTATACCATGGTATATCAGGTGGTATGGAGCGGTATATCAGATGGTACATAGTGTAATGCCAAGTGGCATTAAAGGAGGACAAACCAAAGGACAAGAGATGCAATAAATCATGATTTTCTAAAATTTATACAATACAATAAAAGTGCGACACAAGCACAACATGAATTAGTACGCTCAGTGTCGAATACAACACGAATACAACACAGGCGCAACATAATTGCAACACAAGTGCAGCTGCATCATTGTTCTCCGATGACAATGCCTTCCTTTCTTACTGGAGTGGTCGCAGTGGAGCTGGCATCATCATCGTCGTCATCATCGTCATCCCATTCGTCATCCCAGAACTCTCCATTGTCCTGCTCTGGACATGTATCTCGCCTCTGCAGCTTGGAATAGGGCGGCGGAGGCCGAGAATTCTGCGTCGTCGGGTTGAGGCTGATTGGTCGAGCGACGATCTCATTGGCGGATCTGGTAGGAGGCGGAGAGGAAGAAGAAGACAGGGTCTTAGATCGGAGCATGGGAGGCCTGGATACCCCAGAGGGAAGAACGACTGGAGCAGGAGGAACTGGAATGGTTGGCTCAGGATAAGAGATCACCTGGAATAAAAACATCAATCAATCAGTTGATCAATCAATATACATATATCTGCGACTCAGATCATCTGCGAAGACCGATCCTCGTGTGTGGAGGATGAGGTCGCATTTTGAAGAATGTGCTTTCTCGGCCTGCGGTGTTGGAATGGTCTCTAAATTGAAAGTGATTCTGTTTTCTAAGGTTTACCCTGTCTGCCAACTTTCGTTTTAGGTTGTACAGCGCCGTTGTAGTGGTTAGGCTCGCGTTTACGGCACCTTATAAATCGGCGTAATTATTATTATCATATCAATATGTATCAATCAATGTATCAATCAATCACAATAACACCAATCAATAAATTAATATACATCAATCAATATATAAATCAATTAAAATGTAAACTCAATAAAACGAATCAGTCAAATTGCTCAGTTACACTAAACATGACAACCTTGTGAATGCAAAACGCCAACAGTTTCACCACCAGATGACAATTAAACATCACCAACAATACTCACAAAAAGCGGATCAAACACCACAATAAGATCAAAGATTCTTTGGGAAGAGCGGATCAAACACCTCAATAAGATCAAAGATCCTTTGGGAAGAGCGGATCAAATACCTCAAGGTATGTTGCTGGTACCAAACCCTTTCGACCGGAGGAGTTGACTGCCTCCCACCATCCATCTCCAACATTCTACAACATTTAACCACAAAATTAATAAACTAATTATGAAAAAACTGAATAACAGGACATTAATTTTCAATCAATCAATATACATACATCTGCGACTCAGATAAGAATGGATCCCCATTACCCACCACCCACCACCACCACCCGACCAACGTTCAATTTACTGAATATTTTTAATTTTAAATAGGTTTAATGCTATTTTATTCATTGTACACAAAATAACAAAGTTTCTAAAAGCTAGTTCCAGGTTTTAAAAAGTTGACTATATGTAACGTTGAAAAACTTATCGCTGGTACATCTTCAATGATTACCTGATCAACGACCGTCAGGGTTTCATCTGCCAGAAACTGGAGTTCACCAAGACTCTCACTTGCGAAATCGAACAGAGCCTTTACCTGATTAAAAATGAAAGATTTCTCCCAATATTTTCATCTCAAAACAAGAATATGGCTGACCACAATATCAATATTTGTCAGATTTTAGTCCAGGAGCAATACACAAAAACTTGAAGGAGGGTGGACATTTCTACTAACAGGTTGAATTAAAGGACAAAGATAGAACTACTGAGATGACAATTAAACAAAAAGCGAATATAGACACTGATGATACAGAGCGAGGAGCTCTAATGGGGCAGAAGTATGAACCATGGGAAAAGCAGGCATAAGAAGACTGGATGCTTTCAAATATAAGGACATGGCAAAGAATGGAGGGCACATAAAATAAATGAAGAAGTGATGGAAAGAATTGGAGACGAAAGAACTTTACTACACACAGTAAGAAAGAGAGAAAAATATGGATTGGGCATACACTGAGGAAGACTCACTACTAAGAACGGTCATCGAAAGACAATTGGAGGGAAAGCGCAGAAGAGGAAGGCCAAGACAGATGACGATACACTGGATGATCACATGCGGATACGGAAGCTTAAATAGGAAGCTCAACAGCGAGAGGTGTGGCGACGCCGGACATTTGAACTTGCCTAAGAGGAAAAGAACTTTTTGAATAAGTAAAAAGGTTTTGAAGTGGTTCAGAAGACGTGTATCTAATCTGCGTTGCAATTACGAGAGATTGTCTATCAAACCTAACGTCTCTAAATTTGCAGGATTTTTAAATCAATAGATTTTTAAGCTTTATGGGCGTGAGTCACTGACTTGGCGAGGTGTAGGTCTATTTATAACTGGGCTCGTGTAAAGCAACGATCGTTGTTTTTCGTAGTTTCAAAGAATCGGAGTGGTAACCGAGGGAAAGCTTTAAGAACAGGATAACAAATAGGCGCATACGGAAGGTAATCTTGTGAACAAATTCGCGGCTAATCGTCAGGACATATGCTACGTATGATGAAATAGATAAGTAAACAGATGCCTACCTTAATACCTGCCATCGTTTTTTGTGACCATCGATATAAATGCAATGAATATTACGTCATGAGATACTCATATTCTTCGCGCGATCTTATAAAATACTTTTCTTACGTATTATTATAGGTTTGTGACAGTTTGGTGATTATTATTATTTCCCTTCGTTCCTCTGCTCGCGGACTTCTGGTGGTTCATCGGATGCGGTTTGCCACGACCCAAACATCACGACCAATCACCTACCACCAACTAGAACCGACCCTCCTTCCTCTTCGGAAGGATCTCTCTCTCTCTCTCTCTTTCTCTGTCTGTCTGTCTCTTTCTCTCTCTCTGTTGTGGCTTCCAGAAGCGCTTTAAGACTTTCCTTTTTGTTTAGCTTTGTGTTGAGTTGCGAGCGCCTCTGATTTGAGCGGCACTTTACAAGTGCTCCATTACATTATATATTATGCTAAAATGCCATTTGAGAGGTGTTAACTTAACTAATGTAAATCTCATTAACCCATTTGGTCCAGTTAGAGAGAGAGTCTTCAGACAAGACCGTGCCTGCAATCTTGACCAGGACCATTCCAGAATGCCCAAATAGGGTTCTTCTCTCCCAGCAGCAAATGTCCATTGACATTGGATGAACCAATAACAGATCTACAAAGAACCCACATGCGAATATGGCTGTTCGAGGGTAAATTGCCAGGAATATGGGATGCATATTCCCACATGCCACCCTCACATAACTCCATAGCAACAGTTGCACAGCAGCAACAGGGTACAATAGATCAAAATTAATGCCGTGGTAAAAGAATCTATGTTCTGGTCGTAGGCTTAAAAACCTGTCATAAAATTTGTTAGGGTCATAAAACTAGCCTTGCGCTGGTTACCTGTGTGACTGTGCCTTGGTTGCAAAACCTCCGACGCTAAATGTTTGCTGCAAGACCCTTAGAGGCTCATTTCGAGACCATAACAGTTCCTATATTAATACCCTTAATACAGGGTCCATTGAATGATTCAGACATTCTCTCGATATAACACCAGAATCTGCCAACATTTGCGTCTCTTTCATTGCATTCGACTCCATATGAGATGAACTATGACACAACTCAAAAACGAACACTAGTTGATTTGTAAAAATCACATCTCATTAATGCGTTCACAAGGTCAAAGGTCATGACCTCTGGAAGCTCATCGGATTGGTCACAAATATCCAAAGAGCCTCATAATCATCATCATCATCATAACAGACGTGACCCTCTCTGCGCACAGAACTATGAACTATACGAATGAACCCAAAAAGGAGCTACAGCAATGGCATCCTGGTTACAATACACATTCTGTAGAGTAATCGCTGTTAATAAGGTAATCGCATGTGTTTAAATATCACCAGTTATGTACACTATGATTAGTTTCATCTGGATGAAAAGAAATCCTTGAATGAAAATGAGAAGAGAGATCAATTGTTCCTCTTTCTTCAAATCTTGGCTCTGTTCTCTGTTTCAAGTCCACCAACCTTCATCCAAGCCTAATGAACCATGACCAGAGTAAATGAAGCATGCTCAACTGATCATTGTCAGTGAACCATGTCCAAGCTCAATGAATATGTGGCCAATATCAATGAGTAATGTCCAGTTAATTAAGACCAAAAACCTTCTAAAACTAAATAAGAACAACAAATATTCTTCCTTCGAACTGCCACGATGGTCAAAATCAGTGAAGTTAATGATGGCATCAGTTACTCTAATGACTTCTATAGCACCCATAAATAAACCAAGGAAACTCTACACACATGTGCAAGTCATCCGATAACATACTTTCAAAGACGAAGGTTTCCATCCAGTTTCAGAAACCCTTATTCCCAATTACCACACGAAAGCAGTGAGCTTGTCAAACCTCACATAACTTTGGTCAGTTTTTCTTCAAGTGGTGGCTCCATATAAATTTCTAATAACGATCATGAAATGTGTAAAAACGCAATTAACATTTGTGTCTGCCTTGTTCTGACCATATACACAACTCAACAGATGTTGGCATACAATTAATACTATCGTAAAATACTTCAAACACGCAACATAAATCCTGATAAATAATAAATCAAGTTGCCTAAAGATTACGGATTGAACGAATTCTGCCAGATTACAAATTACAGATTACAACTGAAGAAGACATGGAAATACGCACCAAATCAAGTTGCATGAATAATATAATACATTTTTTCCGACTAATTTTGCTTAACAAATGCTTCAATTTGACTGAGAGTGAGTAGTGCAACAGTGGGTCAGTCAATCAGTCAATTAGTCAGTCAGTCAATCAAGCTCTCAGCCAGCCAGTTAATTGGGAAATAATTGTGAGATGCCCTATCAAAAGTAGGCGAATGTCGCAACTCAGAATTTTGAGGAAATGGTAAAAAATAAAAAAAATGGCCCGAACACAAAATTTCATCACCCAACTATTATTTTTGAATGGAGTAGTAACTTTGTTACTCAAATTTGATTAAGACTGAAAATTAATCCTTTGCATCAATTCTGACAGTTATCTCGAAATCGTGAATTGCGACATCGCCTGCTTTTGACGAAGAGCATCTCACAATTGCTATGCATTTACCAGCGAAATAGTTCAACCACTTTGCAGCAAAATATGGCAGAAACACTGCCTTCCAATATTGAACAACACTCGACAACCTACAGCCCTGGAATTCATCCGAAACCCTATAAACACAAAGAAGCACTGCTTCCACATCAGACGTAGAACACAAGCATCTACCCAAACGCAGATAAAAATATTATGCTCAGATACATCCGAACGTGGTTTGTATGAACACAGAATACAAACAAAGACAGAATGTTTGTCAGAAGAAGACGACTCTAAAAGGACTAGAATCAAATCAATCATCAAATCTAAACGTGAACCATTTGATTAGAAATTGTTGGCGTTTACCTGCAGTAGGGTAATGTGCAGAAAATTAATGAACTATCTGTGGTAATAATATAGCACCACAAAAACAATATCAACTATCGGTAATTGGACACTAATTCCACAGAAAGAAACAGAGAATTAAATCATGGGCCACCAAACATAGCTGAAAAGGTCCACAAGTTGACCAGTGACCTTCATCATTATTATTAATATTAATTAGTAAATTCTAGTGCACCAATTTAAAAAATTAATTTCTAATTCACCAAAACCAAGCCCATAACCAGATGAATATCACAAAGATCAGTCCAGAAGACTGAGAGGCTCAAGTAGTTTGAAAGAAGTGAGTTTTGAGTTGGTGCGATCAACAGTGCATTGTTCAGAATGTTGGTCTGTAAATTTATAGGTTGGGGTTCAAACCCCAATGGGGCAAAATTCTGTCAATATTTCTGCTCCACCTGTTCGCCTCCTTATCCACAATAAGCAGAATGACCGTACACTGTCGGTGGGAAGATAGACGGCGAAGGAAGAGGACTGGCAACCTGCCTTCATATGCAGAGGCTAAGAAAATGAAGTCACCAATACTTCATACCCTTGGCTGCCTCAGGGTTAGCTTAAGCAACCATGTCCGTCCTTCTTTCACATTTAAGTTCACCAACCTTTCAGCAGCATGTAAAATTACAAGGTCACATTACATGCATTCTTGAACATGTAACATGTCCACAACGTATGCAACACAATCATGACCTCAATTAACCTAAATTACTCTGATTGGCTATGACATTCGCATAATTAGTTGCTATGGTTTCAAATTCCATGCGACTAGCACACACTGTGAAGACATTGGTCGCTGCAAATGACACCAAAACCAACTGGACAGAAAAATCAACAGACAAGAATTTGAAGAGTCTTGAAAAGTCGTAGTCGCAGTCGTAGCACCTGTCGAGATAAGTCTTTTGATAATTGCCGGAGAAATCCGAAGTCGTGCGACTTCTGAGTCGCTTCGGAGTCGTAGTCGAGGAAAGTCGAGTCAAGCGTCATCTCAGTCGACTGCGACTTTGGCGTAGCTATCCGGGTAGAGACCGGTTCGTCCGTCCTTTCGCCCCCTACACCAGCCCTGGTCGTCGCGATCCCCGATCTTTTCAAAGACCTCACCTGCAAACACAGATTGTCATTTCAGGCGATCATTTAACAATAACTAAAAAGGGTTTTTCCCGAGATATAAGTGCCGTCTACATAGTTCGGCTGTAGTGCCATGTCGCCTCTCTACCCTAAGGAGTCCGGGTAGCAAAGGATAGAGAGAGGAGGGAACCATCGGACATTGTATGCTAAGATCAAGAAAAGTGAAGTTGCTACCATTTCAAATCCATCACTGTCTCTCTGTCTCTCTGTCTCTCTCTCTCTCTGTGCTTTATTCTTGTGTCCTAAACTTCAATTTTATCAAGGATTAATTTAGCTCCACTGAGATTTAATTGAAATTATTCGACGCTCAATTCTACCAAGATGTAATTTTCCTCAGGATTCGATTATTATTTCTGAGATTCAATCCAATACACTGTATTATTTCATCCATTGAATTGAAACAATCCCTATTATTATCATTGACCTGATTTAAAAGACAGCTCATCTTCTTCCTGGCCATTGTAGTCGTAGAGTGCTCGCACCTTCATTCCGCTCGTCTGCTCCGAGTAAGTCGTCAGTTCATCACCAAAAGGATTTTGCTCAGCGCTGAAAGCAAACACCAGTATTATTATAATCATGATTATTACTATAATCACAAAACCTTGCTAGAAAGATCAGTCCTTTAGGCTCACCAAAAGAGGAAGGCATCGGTATGAAATGTTAGCGACTACATTTTCTTAGCCTTGGCATACGGGGAAGGGTAGCCACTCCTCTCCCCTGCCATCTCTTCTTCCCACTGACAGCATACGATCGATGTACTCATCCTGGTTGAGTTGGATGGAGCAGAACTTTAATCATTAAATCTCTGTAATGAATGAATAAATAAATGAACCTTCTAGAAATGACCAAACAATCTTCATCGTCAATTCTGCTCAGTCTTAACCAGAAAGTTACTCATCAGGGTAAGCCCTGAGGTCTCAAACCTTAACAAGTAATCTAAACTACATCATGCAGGTCATGTATCCTAATTAATAATAATAATAATAATAATAGTATTCACTTATTAGTACAAACTGACCTGTAGGCAATAGAATAGAAGAGCAGTTTTATATAGCGCCTCTCTAAGGTCATCTACTCAAGAGGCTAAATGATACAGCAAAAGATTATATCACATCAGCCATCAATAAACATTCGAGTGTGTGTGTAAGTATATTTATACATAAATATATGTATCTGTAGTAATTTGTCTGTGTATGTATATTTGTAAGTAGCCATATATGTATGTATGAATGATTGCATGTATGTATGTCTGTGTATAATTGTCTGTAAATGCATGAATGTATTGTAATTAAGTAATTCTAATGTGGATTTTAAGACATTTTATTAAATGAACATAGTATATGTTGCAGTCAAACAAAAGAATCTTCCTGTTCCATGGTCTGAATAGTAAGTTACACTAACAGGTGACATTTAACATTTCACAGATACCAATGAATCTAAGATTACTAGAAAACTGTAACCAAGCACTCTCAATGAATATCAAGCGAATAATAGTCTACGACTCAAAACGAATCCATCATGAAGTTTAAACCAGGCAAACAAAAGAAATTAGAACAAACACAAAATGACAAAACATCCGAAAAATCGAATCCACAACACCACAGACATAAAGAAGAAGAAGAGGAGCATTTATTCCCTGAGCATCAAGTGTTAGCAACTTCATTTTCTTAAGCCTTGGAATGGACTCCTCTGGATGCTCCATATCCTCCTCATCCGCATTTTACACATATCTGAAATACTGGGATGATATCTGGAAGGGATGCTGGCACGATGGGCTACTTCAAGTTCGTAAATAATATTAGTAATAAAAAAATAATAATGACAATTATAATAATAATAACAGCAACCTCTAACAATAACATGCTTCCAGACTATTGAAAAAGAATACAAACATGCAGTAAGGATGAATCACCAAGTAAGGACGAATTACCAAGTAAGGACGAATTGCCAAGTAAGGATGAATTACCAAGTAAGGATGAATTACAAAGTAAGGACGAATTAAAAAGTAAGGACGAATTACCAAGTAAGGACGAATTACCAAGTAAGGATGAATTACCAAGTAAAGATGAATTACCAAGTAAGGACGAATTACCAAGTAAGGATGAATTACAAAGTAAGGATGAATTACAAAGTAAGGATGAATAACAAAGTAAGGATGAATTACCAAGTAAGGATGAAATACAAAGTAAGGATGAATTACAAAGTAAGGATGAAATACAAAGTAAGGATGAATTACAAAGTAAGGATGAATTACAAAGTAAGGACGAATTAAAAAGTAAGGACGAATTACCAAGTAAAGATGAATTACCAAGTAAGGACGAATTACCAAGTAAGGATGAATTACAAAGTAAGGATGAATTACAAAGTAAGGATGAATAACAAAGTAAGGATGAATTACCAAGTAAGGATGAAATACAAAGTAAGGATGAATTACAAAGTAAGGATGAAATACAAAGTAAGGATGAATTACAAAGTAAGAATGAATTACAAAGTAAGGACGAATTAAAAAGTAAGGACGAATTACCAAGTAAGGACGAATTACCAAGTAAGGATGAATTACCAAGTAAAGATGAATTACCAAGTAAGGACGAATTACCAAGTAAGGATGAATTACAAAGTAAGGATGAATTACAAAGTAAGGATGAATAACAAAGTAAGGATGAATTACCAAGTAAGGATGAAATACAAAGTAAGGATGAATTACAAAGTAAGGATGAAATACAAAGTAAGGATGAATTACAAAGTAAGGATGAATTACAAAGTAAGGATGAATTACCAAGTAAGGATGAATTAAAAAGTAAGGATGAATTACAAAGTAAGGATGAATTAGCAAGTAAGGATGAATTACAAAGTAAGGATGAATTACAAAGTACGAATGAATTACCAAGTAAGGATGAATTACAAAGTAAGGATGAATTACAAAGTACGAATGAATTACCAAGTAAGGATGAATTACAAAGTAAGGATGAATAACAAAGTAAGGATGAATTACAAAGTACGAATGAATTACCAAGTAAGGATGAATTACAAAAGTAAGGATGAATTAGCAAGTAAGAATGAATTACAAAGTAAGGATGAATTACAAAGTACGAATGAATTACCAAGTAAGGATGAATTAAAAAGTAAGGATGAATTACAAAGTACGAATGAATTACCAAGTAAGGATGAATTACAAAGTAAGGATGAATAACAAAGTAAGGATGAATTACCAAGTAAGGATGAATTACAAAGTAAGGATGAATTACAAAGTAAGGATGAATTACCAAGTAAGGATGAATTACCAAGTAAGGATGAATTACAAAGTAAGGATGAATTATAAAATAAGGATGAATTACAAAGTAAGGATGAATTACAAAGTAGGAATGAATTACAAAGTAAGGATGAATTACAAAGTAAGGATGAATTACCAAGTAAGGATGAATTACAAAGTAAGGATGAATTACAAAGTAAGGATGAATTACCAAGTAAGGATGAATTACAAAGTAAAGATGAATTACAAAGTAAGGATGAATTACCATGCAACAGACGCTGTGAAAATAAACAGCAAACATTTCCAAAAGACAACTCTAATGATCATTGATATGCAAAATGCTATGACATCTGGAACATGCAGAAGAAATGAAGCCCACAATGAACAACTCTCTGTTAGCCTCTCTATCTACATGACTATGCCTCTGTCTGTCTGTCTGTCTACCTGAGTCTGTGTGTCAGCCTGAGTCTGCCTGTTTGTCTAAGTCTATGTGTTTGTCTGCCTGAGTATGCCTGCCTGTGTCAGTCTGTCTGCCTAAGTTTGTCTGTCTGTCTACACGAATCTGTCTGTCAATCAACCTCAGTCTGTCTGATTCTATTTGTCTGTCCGTCTGAGTCTCTCTGTCTGAATAAATCAGCCTGTCTGTCTGAGTCTGCCTGTCTTTCTGTATGTCTGAATATGTCTATCTGAGTCGATATATATGCCTGCCTGAGTCTGTCAATGTTTCTAATAGGTGAAATCTTCATGCAAATGTCTGCATGCAATTGATGATCAGCTGAGAACCTCATGGGTGCCATGGGATGGTGGTGATGTCGTGCTGGAGTGACTGGAGTACCAATCGGAGAAGGTGAAGACGACTCGAGATCATCCTCAAAAGGATTCAACAGAGGATTATAGTCCGCTTCTCTGCAAAGCAGAAAAAAAAGTCGTAGCCATCGCGCTCCTCCTTTGACTCGCCGTGAATTGCTCATAGCTGCGAATTGCTCACTCGATGTCTGTACGCCAAATGCCCGAATCAGAGAACCGAATAATCATCTACATATATTAACCATTCATTATTTGTTTTTAGCATCTTCAACACCAGCGCCATCGCTATTTCCACTATCAAACATTTGATACAGAGTTATCTCAATAGATGTGTGACATCAACGCAGTGCACGAGGGAGCCAGTGCATTGCATCTAAAGCCAAAGACTGACCTCTGTATGATGCTTCGAGACATCATAGGATGCGTCTGCTGTGGCACTGGTTCCCTGGCGAAAGTGTTGTTCTTGACGGACGAGGCGACCGGTGGCGCCACCATCTGAGGAACGTCGTCGCTGCTGCTGGACACGGGAACGTATTTCGTCTTGTCTTTGCGAGTGAGTGTCGTCACGTCACTCGAGTATTCCTGAATTCAAATGACGAGCAAGAAAATGCTCATGCTCAGATGTTCAATGGGAGTCGCGGCTTGATAATAAGGACTCGATTTCTACTCCACTTTAGAAAAGGAATAACACCCCTCTATATGCTAATTGGTTACGATAGAACAGAGATGTAATGTAATTATGCATGTAAATATGTTCATATGTATATATGAGCTTATGTATGCAAGTACATATGTGTGTATTTTGGACGGCTTTGAATAGTGTATGTATGATGTATATTTTGTAAGTGTAGTATGTATGTAAGCATGAATCTGGACAACTGTTGCATTAAAATAATATAAACTCTTTTAGGTACCTCAGCAAAGAACTGCCAGTCCAAATAAAGTTACAGCCACTGTGACCTAAGACTTATTCAAATGATTACAATGTTTCCCAGTGTTGTATGCAAGACTTGAAACTTCAAGACCAAGACGAGACAGAGACAGTGAGGTACCAAGACCGAGACACTAGGTTCAAGACAGTACGAGACAGTAAAAGACAAGTGATACTATATAAAATGCTGTAAAATACTAAGGTTTCAGTTTTGGGGAATAAGGTTTATTTGTAATTTCAATTTGAAACTTATAATGTATATAGTACCAATCCCTGAAAACAGTTTCTATATTGCCGCGCAAGATTTTAAGACAGTTCACGCGAAACTCATCGAGACCGCTTGTTTGAGACAGAACAAGACATTCACTTCAAGACAGTTTCTAAAAATTCGAGACACTACCTCGAGACTGAGACCGAGACAGCAGGCTTCCGAAACACTAAAAAGCTGTCTCAAGACGTCTCGAGACCATAAAACTCTGATGTTTCCAATACGGAAATTGAAGTCACATGCAAGAAACTGGAAGAATTTACCTACTACAGTATGAAACATGGTAATACCATGTTTCATAATACCATGGTGATAACACACTAATAACATGACAATGCCATCCCTGAGAGATGACTAGCTTCTCTCCATCGGCTTCTCGTACTTCAAAGGTGTTTCATTTTCCGTGGGGTTTCCTTGCAGAGAGCACCTCTAAACGGTTAATCTATGAAAGGCGCTATATAAATCTAAGGATACGATAGAGTGTTGCCAACCTCAAACTCTGGCCACACCATCTGCATATCGACTCCATGGTTCTGTGACCACCATTTGAGATCCTGAGACGCGTCTGAGAGGTCAATTGTCCACCTACATCGATGGTAGATGCCCGATATACTACAATGGACAATCAACAGATGCTCACTAAGAAAAGAAATGCAATGCATTCAAGTATTAACTAATGACACACATTCAATTCAGATGCATTGGAACAGAAAGAGAGAGAGATAGACAAATGCAATGAGAGAGAGAGAGAGATAGACAAATGCAATGAGAGAGAGAGAGAGATAGACAAATGCAATGAGAGAGAGAGAGAGATAGACAAATGCAATGAGAGAGAGAGAGAGATAGACAAATGCAATGAGAGAGAGAGAGAGATAGACAAATGCAATGAGAGAGAGAGAGAGATAGACAAATGCAATGAGAGAGAGAGAGAGAGATAGACAAATGCAATGAGAGAGAGAGAGAGAGATAGACAAATGCAATGAGAGAGAGAGAGAGATAGACAAATGCAATGAGAGAGAGAGAGAGAGATAGACAAATGCAATGAGAGAGAGAGAGAGAGATAGACAAATGCAATGAGAGAGAGAGAGAGATAGACAAATGCAATGAGAGAGAGAGAGAGATAGACAAATGCAATGAGAGAGAGAGAGAGAGATAGACAAATGCAATGAGAGAGAGAGAGAGAGATAGACAAATGCAATGAGAGAGAGAGAGAGATAGACAAATGCAATGAGAGAGAGAGAGAGATAGACAAATGCAATGAGAGAGAGAGAGAGAGAGAGAGATAGACAAATGCAATGAGAGAGAGAGAGAGAGATAGACAAATGCAATGAGAGAGAGAGAGAGAGATAGACAAATGCAATGAGAGAGAGAGAGAGATATGCAAAGAGAGGCAGACGTAAACAAAGAGGGAGATATATATATATACAAAAAGATAGAAATACATTAAGAGAAAGATAGACAAGTATACACAAACAGAGAGAAGGAGACACATAGAGAGAGTGAGAGAGAGACAGAGAGATATGCAAAAGGAGAGACAGGAAGACAGACAGACAGCGAGAGAGAGAGAGACGAACTCGGTGATCGTGGTGAGGTCAAGGCATGCATGAATTCCGATGAGAATGTCTTTGAAGTATCCGAGTCGTTTGTTTTCGAATGCCTGTGTCTGTTCGAAGACTTCCTTGATGTCGTCGATGTAGATGTTCTTGTAACACGTTAGGTCCTTCAGAGCCTCTTCGTATTTCTCCTGCAGTTGGTCCATCTCTTTCCGACATTTCTCCAGCCGTTCCTGAAGCTTCCTCGCCTACAAAGGAAAATAAGAAGAGCGGTCCATTAACTTAACCCAGTTTAAACTGTTCAGGGATGAACCAAGGATGTCAATTTCCAGCCGAGTACCGAGTATTACGAGTGAGTAGTAAAGAGTGAGAGAATATTTAAGTCTTATTCTCTTGATTTTTAGTCTTGCATTTTGCACAATTTTTATGACTTTGGAAACCTATTGATGATATTCTACCACTTGCTGCATGGAGTGCTTGGGTATGTTGAACAAACTGTGGGCTATTTTGGATGAAAACATTGAACTTCAATTATTTGTATTTGTAATTTTCAGTATGAAATTGATTAAGTAAAAAAAAAAAATGTGATTCTTGTTTTGTTAATTAAAAAAATCTGATTTTCGTTTTCAAAATCGAAAGTGATCAGATTTCCAATTTGTTTCATTAGCTGACTTATCACTACTTGGACCCATTGTATGTCCGAGTCCGAGTAATGCAGAGTACTATGATACTCAGCAGAGTCGAGCATCCGAGCAGAGTTTGGTCATCCCTAAGTGTAACTGATTACACAACTGGAAAATGCTTCCTAAATGGGTTAGTTAAACTGGAAGCCTTCCCACCTGGTCGTCTGACTGTCCTGGAGCAGCAGCCTGAATGCAAAGAGTCTTTTCTGTCTTACACGCGTTGTGGAAATCTTTTTTCGTCTTTAATACTTTGCTCAACTTCTTTGCCCATGGCTTCTGAGCCTAGAACAGTTGAGAACAAAATGTCAACTATTGTTAAGATTTTATCCACGAATACAGGACAAGTAAAAAGCAAATACTCAGACAAATGATAACTACACATAACATGATCACTTATAAAACTTTGAAATCGTGCATTAGCACTAGTCGGCCCAGCAGAATGGAATAAACTCCTGGACTTTATTTGTAAATCTCAAACACTATTGCTCTTCAAAATTAAGACATATTTGTTCAAGATTTCTTATGACTAGACTTTTCTGTCACGCGCTCTGTGCAAGATTCATTTTGTTTTGGCGCATTATAAATGACAGTTTATTAATAATAATAATAAATTACACCAGCATAAGCAAACACCAACATCCATTGTTGCCTGAAGGAACTTTTGTTGCTGGGTGATTTTGCAAAGTTTCATCAAAGAATGCCTGCTAAAGCAAGACAAACTACAGACATATCAATGCAAAACACATTTTGGGCTTCATCAAACTCTATGTTCTCTGAAGACAAGACTCAAGAAAATATTAATTGAAGCACGGATCGTTATTACAGCTGTACCGATAGCACTTTTTGTCGATTATGCCGATACCGATTATTCATTTGCTGATACCCGATTATTTAGCCGATGATTTCATTGTGTTTCCCAAGATATGCGGTTCCAAAAGATAGACCTACTGCTACTGCCTACTGCTGTGATACAACCAAAACACATGCTCTGTAGGATACGTATACATGTAGTTGGTGACTAATCCTAGGCAGACAATACAGATTAGTCACACCGCCCGCCGTCAAACTGTGCGCAGGGTAATTAAAGGCCAAGGAACGGCTGGCCAATTCAACCAAAATGTTTCGGGGAGATCTGATCGGCAGCTAGCGTGTATTCATTAGGCATGCCTCCACGATGTACATTCATCGGTTTCTCTGTTGAATTGGCTCGACGACATGATATGGGAACGGAACGAAATGCCGTCCTTCACAGACCCAGTGATGTTGCTGTCGTCATTTTGCTTTTATAGACTGAAAATAATATTATAAAATATAAAAAATGTTTAATGTCGGCGCTGATTATCTTGCCGATATCCAATACTGCCGATATCCGATACTGCTGATATCTCTATAATCGGCCAGATTATTCGGCCGGCCGATTAATTGGTACAGCTTTAATAATTATACCTAGATTTGGACATTAGAAGTAGTCAGGAGATAATACATTCAGTCCCATATCAATGAACAAGCTAAACATCTGTTGAACTTAAATATACATTGATTTGCTTAATTGCATATTCATGTTAACAAGAGTTGTTTCCATCTGATTGGTTGAGGTATTGGTATCGATCAGGCATTTCCGATCTAACATGACTTGCCTTTTTGAAATCATCTTCAAATTGTTTCGCCTCCTTACATCCAGTCACCATCTGTTTCTTATAGTTGTCCGACTTCCACTTCTTGACGTCTGCGTGGACCTTCATCAGGTTTTCCTGGATCCTCAGGTGGATCTCTCCCATTGACTCCGCCTCCGTCAGAAACCCCAGGACAGTCGCCTTGTGCGTTCCATATTCGGGACCTTAAACGAACATCATGAAAAGAAAATTCAACAACTGAACATTCAGAGGAGTTGATGCTTTGGTGAAAGGTGGATTTCATTTGCGATAAATGTCTTCAGCATAATAATAATAATAAAAATAATAATAATAAAAATACTAATAGTGCTACACAAGCAATTTGATTAAATTAGAGGATAAAAACCTTTAAGATATTCACTTGAACTGGGGAAAGAGAAGAGACACATTTACAACTATACATCACCTACAGTATTAATAAACGCTGAAAAGGATTTGTATTTTAAATAGAAAATAAGTGAAGAAATTTATTGATCTTAGTGGCATTGATTTAAATGATGACCCTACCTTTATCAATTGTCTCCGACCATTTTTTGCTCCACGACTTTAATCTGTTTGCGTATTTCATCTCAATTTCTGCGCGATCAGCGATCAACTTCATTATCTCGTTACACATGTGCATCCCATCTTCAGTTCTCTTCACCGTGCGTTTGTAGCCATCGACTTCCCAAAAGCTATCACTAGATGGCACTAAGATCTCGTCGTTCACAGACATGGTCACTTTGTTTGCTTCAGCAACCCTGTTTCTAAATCAAATCAAATCATCACTTTTGAGGAAGGAAATGATCCAACAACAACCAGTCTGATTTTCTAAGCATATGTAGGCTGTAGCGCCTTTATAAGATACAGAAAGCATTCATCGTTTAATCTCTGAACTTCAAACCGTTTGTAGACGACGTAGCTGTAAATTGACAAAACGCCAAAAGTAGACGGCATTTGATTTACGAAGCCTAACAATCAGTAATAGCATGACCATCGCTTAAAAGCTGACGACACTTAGCCCTACAAGAAAGGACGACATATTTCAGAGCAGACAGGTTTCGTCACAACGAAGACTCAAACTAATCCGCCTAAAAAAACTAAATGAGAAATTGATACGCACCTTTCGTTTTGTAACAAAGCTATAAAACAAAACGCGAGGTATTAAAATATACAGTGTAATAATTAAAAACTTATTTATTCGTTACGACTAGAGCCACAAAAAGTTGGTGGGTAATATGCGGAAGACTCGCCGAGGTTTCGATGTGGGATGACCAGCGCTTATATAGCTTTTATAATTTTGTATCTGACGCCTAAAACAGTCAAGGACCAATACAATTTAACAACACAAGAACGGTATTAAATTCTGTTGCATCAAAGACAGTCTCAGAACTTTGGTTGTACTAACATAAAATTATGTCATACAAATAATTATAAGCTTTCAAGAAATCAGCGTACTCATATGCTTTGCTCAGTTTCATAGGGCACCGTTCAATAATTAAAGCTTAATGGTCTTGGAATATAACAATATAAACTATAACCTAACATTATTGTAGCATAACCAAAATCTACTATAGCGCATTATTCTTGCAAAGATTTACTACACAAGGTCGTTATACAAGCCAAATTGAAGGGTGAGTCCGGTCAAATCCAAGAATGGAGTCCAGTTCATTAAGATGAGCAGGTTCTATCTGTAGGCCTAGGCTTATATATGAAGTCTTTAAGAATTTATTAACAGGCTACATCTATTGCGCAATTTAAATCTAAATTAAAGACTTACTTAATTATTTTCCCGGAGCTATAGGTATGACTACGCAACGTACGCGCATTCATGCAAGACTTTTTGCTAAAGCGCGCTGCAAGAACCAATATATAGGCCTAAAATCCTTGAGCGCGTTATAAATGCTTAGTTGTATAGTTGTATTGTATATATTGATAGGATTTGTGTCCTGACCACTGAGTCACGCCGTAAAAATTAAAACGGTCTTCGGTGCACACGCTATACTAAATGCAATCGACGTTATTGTGGTTTTATTGGATTTATGTATTTTATTTGACTGATATATTCAACAATATTAGGCCCAAAAATCTAGAATTCTTCCAATAAAAATGCTGTCAACCTTGAGCACCAAAAAATATAATTGTCCTAGTAATACCAATTGGATGGTAGAACAGTGAACTACTTTTTGTAAGTTTATGATGCCCATTTCACGTTTAAAAGTCGCTAACCTGGTTTAATACGAATGCATCTTGAATGAAAACATGGAACGTGATCGAGACAGCTCTTTTCAACATTACTGCGTGAAATGATGCTGGTTTGTCGTATGCACCAACAGCAGAGTTTGTTTTTAAATAATCTAAATTTTATTTTCAGGAACAGCCCTCGATCAATTTCTGCCCTCGTTTTCATATTAATTAATATGTAGAAGCAAACTTTCAGGTAAATTACCGTGAGAAGTTTTCCGAGAAAATTTACCTCGAAATCGTTTTAAGTTTAATTGTTTGGTGATGGCCTGGCTTGTTATTAGAAGAATATCTAATGGTGAGTTGACGCTTTGATGTTTTTGTGTAGGCGTAGATTGATACGTGCATAATTGAAGCGATATACGGACTTATATTATCGCCCAACATTTACATCCGCCTTTTTTTTAGAATGCTGTGTTTTGGGGTTTGTTGACGTTGCTATATCTCGCAAATATTTAGCGCACATACGAAGAAGTGGTGCATAAATGATTTTGTTGACCAGATCCGGCAATTGCGGGCGTAAATATGGTCGTCAAAGCGAAACAGAAGGGACGTCTTACTCCGCGTTCATCTTTTCATTGCTTTCAACTCAGCCCTACGCTACTTTCTGTGTATGGTAAAGATTGCATGTTTAAGTTGACAGTATTTATATTGACAGTATTTATGTTTTTATGTTTAAAGCATATATGTAAATCTCACGATTTCCTATGATTTTTATGCAGTATGTGGTGGTCTACCATAAGACAGTTGCTGGTCAACAAATTCGAGAATTTTGTTGTGTTATTGAAGTAAGCAATGTAATGTCAACCTGCGAAAATTTCTCTGCACCCACCTTAGTTAGGTATCATTGGACCGAAATGTCATTGGATATTATTTTAACACTTCACAGCGCTGTAACGGCCAGTGTAGTGATTTCAAATTACCCCTCATTCACATTACCCCCGTAGCTTGAAATCGTGTTCAAATTACCAGGAGGTAGGATAAACCGAATTTAATATTTCCCTGCCTCCTCTCTTTCTTTCTCTATCTCTTTCTCTCTCTCTCTCTCTCTCGCTCTGGCAATTGGACTAGAATCTCAATTTGAACTCTCTAGACAACTTCTCTGACTTGACACAGCATTTGTTAAGAAAGCGTCATCACTCGCTGTTGTCCTGCGCTGGCCTCTCGAATGGCGCTTTATGAACCTGGCGATTATGGTCTGCGTTATGATCCATTGTAGTAGGAGTGCCTGCGGAAGTCTCCCGAAGCAATGAATGAGTCATTACACAATTCAACGAATTCCTCTGGAGTGCGGTCGGAGATGGTCGACCCGGCAGACGGTCATGTGATGTCGGTAGATGGCGTACCCACTGTGTCAATGATGCAGTCCACCATGTTGACCGACCTTCAGCTGATCTACATGCTCCAACAGCAGCAGCAGCAGCAACAACAACAACAGGGTGGGGCCGGAGAGGCCACGATGATGCTGTCCCCGGGGTCACTACCTCTGCTCATGTCCTCGTGCCAGGTCATGGCCTTGCACCCGAGCATGTCGCAGCAGTTTGTGTCGAGTTCCTCAACAGGAACGTCGCCCTCATCTCTCGCGAGGTCGCCCCTTCTCGCCCCGGACGGGTCCATCGTCTGGCACCCCGCCGGGACCGACGACCAACTATCGGACAATTTCGACGAAGACCACCATCATCAGGGAACCAGCTTCAGCCAGCAGGCACAGGGAAACGGTGGACCGAGCCAGCAGACGGGTTCTCCGGTCATCGTTTCGCGGAATGCCTTGCTTGGGAACAGCCATCAACCGCTGTTGACTGTCAATGGGAGCGTCGCTACTTTTCCCGGATACTCAGTGCTAAATGCTGCTTCTACTGTCGTCGGCCATTCCTCAGGTTTTGCGGCTTCTGCTCCTTCGAAGGTCGTAGTTGCTACGCCACCCAAAGCCAGTATGGCAGCGCCTAAGAAGCCACTGACGCCATATATGAAGTTCAGCAAATCGGTAAGAGTCTCTGGTTTCACATTTCTGCTGGTGCACTACATTCCATGTTTTGGCCAAGGTTTACAAGCCAAGGGAGGGTTTGAATTTGTCTGATTTTATGTCCAGTCTTTCATTCATTCATTCATTCATTCATTCACATCATCTGCCAATCATTGTGACTATATGTAACCTGGAGTTGTTAGGAGCTAGAGTGTTAGGAAACTTAAAATGGATCAGTTGAGTTTGTGAATTCAATCAATATGCCGCTGACATATTTAATTTAAGAGATGTTCCTATTTGAATTGCACATAAGTTAGGATCATGCTTAACACTTTGAGAATTTGAGCTTGTCCATTGAGGGGAAAGTTGACCAGTGTATGAAACAGCATCATGGTCTTATTGCCTTTAAAATCTTCACTTTGTGGTCTGCTGGACTACTGCATTCTTATACTGCTTGCTTGCTTCTTAAGCCTATGATTATCATAATCATAAGCTATAAACTTCTGAAGCTTTGCTTATTGACGAGCGCTGTCCTAAACCCATATGCTTAGGACATTTGTGGGATCGCTTGCTTCCAGTTGCAGTTCATCTTCTGCTTGTAATCAGCAACCTGTCAACTCTGCCTTTGATGGACTCCATCTTGGCCCATAAGGTGCATTCGACCATGTCTCAGTTTCACTGACTGCTGACTCTACTGCATATATCTTTACATATATTCTTAGAAAATATGCTTACACACAAACTCACACATAGTAATTATATACATGTTTATCTAAATCTCTATGCTGCCCTGTCTTGCATACTGCACTCTACCCATCCAACTATTGTTCATGATATCAAACTGACCAGTGGCCTTTGTTCTACGATCTAGATATGGCAGCATGTGAAGAACGCCAATCCATCTATGTCCGTCTGTGAAGTGGGAGCGAACATAGGTCGACTGTGGAGAGAAATGGCAGACACAGACAAACAGAAATACAACGACGAGTTCCAGCGCGAAAAGGTTTGCGATCGTCATTTTAAACGTTTGTGTCGTTCGGTTTTGCGTTTAATGTTTGTAAATGGAGAGGAACCAAAAAGGAGAGGAACCCCAAAGGAGAGGAACTGCAAACGAGAGGAACCACAAAGCTGGGCAAAAAATTCCTCCTTATCTATACCTTATTATTATTTGATATTGCTAAGGCTTCCGATACTGTGAATCACAAGATTCTTATTCGAAAATTGGCAACATATGGAATTAGTGGAATACAATTGGAATGGTTTAAAAGTTATTTGGGCAATTGTTCCCAGTGTGTATTTGCTGACGGTAATAGATCTAACTTTGAATTAGTGAAAATGGGGTTCGATCTATTTATCGATCTATTTATCTATTTATTGTTATTCTTTGACATTTCTAATTCTTTTGATACTCTGAATTCCAGCATTCTAATTAACAAAAAACAGTTGGATTTTTATGTGTGAGCAGTAACAGGAAACTGTGTAAGATTGTTGAATTGAATCTTTATTGTTGAGAATAGCAGCTGCTTTTAAATGATCTCCAATCCTTGACAAACAAGACATTCAGTATTTTATCTCATTCAAAATATAATGATATAGAAATTCATCTTCGAACGGTCTATGTGTGCTTTCCAGGCCGTCTATGAGGTCGATCTTCAGACGTATCTTCGAGCGACCGGACTCCAGGTCTCCGATCTCCCCAAATCGAAAAAGAAAGACACGCGAGACAGGTCGAAGGCCAATGCAGCCGCAATTTCGAGTCAGAATTACTCCAAGGCCGTGATGTCCCTTCCGCTCTCCAACTCAAGTCCCGCCGTGTTGGCCTCGGGAGGCGATGTCGAGGCCACCCGTCTGCCACACATCGCGCAGATGTGGTCAGACCACTCGGTGACTCAACAACCGCAGGCCACGGCCTCACAGGTCCAAAACTTTGTTAAAACTGTGGGTAATCCCTTCGACAGTGTTCGACTGAAGACAGTGGATGTTAACAACCAGTGAGTGTATGATCATTGTTCGTATTGATAATAGTATAATTATTATTATTACAGAAATTCTTGCAATGGCACTCTTGAAGAGCCTTGTGGTGGCACTGTTAAAGAGTGAATTGATCGTTAATGTGTCTAATTGCTCACTGCACAACCCTCAATCGATATATTATCCTTGGATCCTTTTTGCTACATCAAGTTTAACACGGTGTACTTTAAAATTCATACCATACAGCAAAGGCTTTAATCTTTAATTTCAAAACAACTCAAGCTGCTATAAGAGCACAAATTTCACCAAATGTGGTAAACAATTTATTTCAGAAGTGCATAAGATTTAATTTCAATTAAAAGATTATTTTTCGTAAGTTTTGCTATAATGGCCATATAAACTCAAAAGATTATCCAGCTAATGAGATTCTCATTTTTTCATTTCTAATTCGATCATCTGCTGACAGCAAATGTGCTTATAAACATTTGAGTGTTTTGAGGTAACTGCATCTTATACAAAGGAGTGACCTATTGTTCTGAAAATATGATAAATGTCAATGGATGATGCGAATTGGATTCATGGTGTTGAACTTCTTCAGCACTAAGTTTCCTGTGTTTCTGTTTGCCCTTACAGCAGCTGTGCAAAGCCACGCATTTCTCTACAGTAGGCCCTAGGGTTTGAAATGACCTTTCTCTGCAGTTACGTCTTGTAATCGATTATCTGTTAGTCATCGTGACACTTGTCTCTTGAATTTGTTGGTTTAGGTCACTCCAGGCGCTCGACTCTCACTCATCACCAGGTGGAGCCGCTGTCGTTTCGAACGAACCGCCATCCACCATGTCGTGGACGTGGATGAAAGCGGTCGACCCGTTGACCATTGATCCCAGTCGGTCATCCTTTTCGTTGGACACGCTGGATTCATCGCACAGTGCCTATGCACCACAGGACCAAGTCGCCATGGCAATACCAGCAGCCAATCAGCAGCCTCTCGTCGAATTCTACTCCGCCTCCGACAGCCTTGAACCGGGCGAAGTAGTCGTAGAGGGTTTTCAGCCAACATCGCTGGCAAAGGTTTCCTCATCTCCGCAGAACGGAGGCTTTGCGTCCACATCCGCACACAACATGTACAACAGCTATGCCGTCAATCCGTGGAACAGGTACAGGCTGGCAGCCGGACCGAAGGCGGTCGAAGCGATCTTCGACAGGGAACAGCTTCTTCACACGGAGCTCGTGCATCTGCGAGGGTCGCTTTCGGAGAAGACGAAGGAGGTGGAACAGCTGTCCAAGGAACTGGAGATCGCGTACGAATTCATTGGAAAGCTCCAGCAACAGGACAACCCTCCGTCTCAGTCGGTTACGCATCCGGTTGGTATGCTCCTTTCGATGAATGAGGCTGATGAAAGACTAGACGGACAAGAGCCGGGTGAGGAGCGCGACGGTCTCTTGGCTGGAGTCTGTAGAAATCAGGTTCTTGAGAGAGATGTTGACATGAGAATTGGGGAATTGGAGCAAGATATGAAGAGGGAGCTAAAGCCGGAGGCGGATGCGACACTGGTCGGAGTAGAACAGCGTGAGTCACTTGCAAGCGAGTTCCATCGCGGTGTTGGGAACTTGCTTTCAAGTAGGGTGCAGGATGGAGGTGTCGACACCAGGCAGAATGGTTCTGCTGATGCTGAGAAGATTTCAGCCGTAGATCAACCGGTTGATGTGAATGTTGCAACCACTGATCACGCCTCAATGGGAACAATTCAGGAATATTCTATGCCAGAAGAAAATCATCAAGGTCTGCCAGTCGTCCAGCAACTCGGTGTTCAGTCGGCAACAGACAACACGGAGATCACCGCAGAGAAGCGGATTGTCGTTGCACAATTTCAAGACCAGCGAAACGTTCTGTTGCAGTTTGAGTCCAGTATGCAACCAGAGGAACACAAAACTCAACAGACTCAAGAACTTGAAACAGAGGAGGCAGACGCATCGAATCAGCGGGATGGGGTAACTGAGAAAATGACTTCTGTGCCCTGTTCTGGGGGGAACGTATTAAAGGACTCCTCAGGTGAAACCGTCAACGAGGAAATGGTATCAGGGCAAGGAGAAAGGATTCTAACACCTTGATTTCCGCCACGGTCTCAAAACTATGTAAAGCACAGTCGCTATCATCAATCTTCTATGATACTTAAAATCTAATTTAATAGAATGACTAGCATCATAAGATTCACAACTCTTCAGTTGAGGGTCGTTTCAAGTCAGGTCTTAGTAAGAATTCATTTCAATTCTGTTTGCTACCTGAAATCGGGCTATGACCGATTAATGAAACATGTTTCCCCAAAACAAAGTGCATCTCACATCAATCCTCTGATCATATAGAGTTTTGGGGTCTGTGTCTATAAAGTTCGAGGGTTGTCATTTCAAGATTGACAGGAATTAGATTAGTTGCCAGTGATTGCTGGTACATCAATGGACATTTGACCATCTTGACCTCTGAAGGTCCTCTGAAGCATCCAATGAAGTAGTGCTGTTATTTCCTATGCTAGAAGTCAGGTTTAGGGATTATTGGGTTTTACTGTATGGAAATTGATGGTGAGCTTGACTGTGGTTTATCCTTTGTTCCTCTATGGCTGTGACTTTGTCGATGGCTGATTGACGTCCTATATCGTGACACTTCAGTTCTTGAAAATTTCAGAAGCTGCCTCGTGATTGAGCGAATGATTTTGAGGTGGGAGTTGTGACCAACTGTTGCCCAATGGAACGTCAATTTGTGACATGATCTATTTTCGAGTGGGCATATATATATATATATATATATATATATATATATATAGGCGTCAATGCACCTGTGTAATCGTGTAGTCAGTTTTGTTGTTGAGAAATTGTATTTTTGTATTTCTATGCTGTTTTGTTGCTCAACATTTGTACGTGGCAGTGTTTTTGCTTTTGAAACTATCTGTAGGTCTTGCTCCTGTGCAGCATTGAACCTTCAGGTGTATCCTGTGTGTAATCTTTATAAAGATGGGTGGCTGCTGTTGCTTTGCAAGAAATTGCTCAAACTGCTCTCGTTAAATCCTGTCTGCAACGAGACCAAGTTTTTCCAGATTCTCAGATGTGCGAAACATTTCCTAATGTCGAAACAAGCTATTTATTCAAGGCAAGCATAGACTTAGTGTGTTAGCAGTTTCAGATAGATTGTTTCTCTTATCAGTTGATATCTGCGATCAGTTCCTTGGTGAATAGAAGATGAGGCGATTGTCGTGGATGGGTGTTGAGAAGATTGCTTCAACAGCAACAACTGTATAAGTAAAGGACTTGTTGTTTGGAGACTAAGAAATTAGTTACTCTAGTTTGTCTAGGAGAGAAGATTTTGAACATGAGAAAATCTTGGAAGTGAGAACAGTGCTAGATGAAGCTGAAGCAAAGAATCTTACCGAGACAGCAGCTAACGGATGAAAATTCCTAATACTGTGAAGCCATTGTTAGTTTCTTTTCTCAGTGAATCCAGAATTGAGACAAATAGTTGACACATTCTGCAGTTGGAGCCATTTCAGCGGCTGGGTCATTGTTTTGATAGCTACATGGGCACCCGAAGAGTTGCATATTTTTAGCATTTGTTGGCAGTTCACTTCTGTTGAAGTCAAGCTTTTGATAAAGTCTGACATTAAGACTCATTCCCACATTGGACATCCATAAGTGACAAATGCATGTAGTGTAGATATGTACATAATTTTGTTCAGGAATATTTATTTATAACTTATAAAATGATTTTTATCTTACAAGGAGACCATGTGCTTTGAGGCCTGTCTAAATCTGCTTGTGAAATGAACATTTTTAGATGGGAGACGCGACAGCCGATGGTTAGAGCGCTCCCCTTTTAAAACAAAGAGTTTGGGTTCGATCCTCCTCCTCCTCAGAGACACTGCGTATTGACCTTGGGGAGCAAGATGCCCTTCACTCGCAATTGCTCATTGCCAGACGGGAGCACTTTATAATTGCGTAATAATACTAAAAATAGTTCAAGACGGTTGTAATGGTGAGAATTTACGTAGCCTGTCTTGCAAATGGCAGTTTTATTGTAAAATTGCTGTGCGAGTGTTGGGCGTTTGACTGGCACTGTTTGTTTCACCTGTGACACAATTATGAGATGAAAATCAGAATTCCAATTGAACCCTGTGAATATCATGTTACCTTCAAGTTTTTACTTTAGAGTTTATTTTTAAATGTCAAGATCTTTATTATGCCGAAAAAAAACTGATGGTACAAATGTTTGTGATGCTGATATAAATGACATATTATAATATAAAGATATAAAATGATCATCTTTATTTATTAGAGTTTAACATAAATTTAAATTGTAAAAGGTTACGTGTAATGGTTGTCTCCTAATAAGGAAAGTGGTTACGTTTTAATTTCTTGTGTTTAGTTGTATTATGGTTGACGATTTTGTTTTGCATTTGCTGGGTAAGTCTAACATTGCCATTCATTCCCTAAAGAACCAGTGAAACACATCTATTTTTTAAGACTCTGCTGATCTCCCATTTTGTTTTTGATCTTTACATCACAACTGAACAAAATTTGTGCTGTTAATATGATCGGTTGACTAGTATGCAGGGTCATGTAGTTACGAGTATGCTGAACATTTTGTCATTCCCTTCCCATTTAATCTAAGAGTAATAGAGTTCGTGAGTTTCTTTTTCTTAAGGTTATATTTAATAATGGCTGTAATGATAGATGAAATAAGAATTCTTGATACTGGTGATTTTAATACATGACATCTGAAGTCCTTCTTCAAGATTTCTTCTCAGAGGACCTTAATATATTTATTTATTCGCTAAAGTTAAGGCTCTGTCAAAATCTGTTTGACATTGATTTTGAATTTTACTTGTTGTGGCCTATTTTCCTTTGAAGTTGTTACAGTAAATTAGGACTGTTACTTAATTTTGAATGATTAATTGGTTCAACTGAAGAGCTGATTTGAAGCTCTTGTAATGGTCACTGTATAGGTTCTCAATACAAGTCTCCTTAACCCTTTAACGACCAGCGTGTAGTATAGTAAAATGTTTGGTAAAACATATGTAGTTTGTCGTTAAAAGGTTAAAAATGTTTTCTTGAGGAATAATATTGGCATGTGCCAAGGGATTCTGCATGCCACTAAGTCGGGATTGTTGTAGCCCAGGGGTTCCCAACCTTCTTTTTGTTTTACCCCCAAACTAAAATATTATTTGTGTGCATACCCTTCTTTGGTAATTTATTTAATTAGAATAGATCATTAGAGTTAGAATATTGGTTATAATATTATTAATGAATTTTGCTAAGTTTATTATAGGCCCCTATTAAAATTATTAGTACACTTTGTACAGTTCAGCTGAGTACATAATAAAAGTTAATTTGTGACAAGCAAAGAATAGATAAACATAGAATAATTATTGAGCAATATTTAGTATACCACTGTTATCGTGGTATTGCTATAATACGCATAAATATGACATTTCAAAACCTGTGTTTACTATCTGTTTCTGCACGAAATACTTATTTAACAGTTTATAATTTTGCTTGTGTACCCCTTGACAAACTGCTGCTGTAGCATTAGGATTTGTTGTTCCTTCAAATTGTGAAGAGTTTTATCTGCACTACCGAGAAGCTGTATTGCGGTTGGACCTTTCTACAGGGCCTTTTAAAGTTGTTGCGTTAAATTCGTTTGTTAAGAACTAAGTATCCTAGATTTTGCATTTAGCATTTCAACAGCAAGAGTGCACTAAAACTCTTGACCAGTGCAGCAAGTTGTTAAAATGTTAAGGCCTTTGTTGAGATATTTGATATTATTTTGTGACATAAGTGTTTGCCAAATACTCTTAATGCTGGCAATACTTAGTATGTGCAGGTTTTTTTTTCATTTACTAATATGTTGCAAGATGGTTGCTGCAAGGGGGCGCTAGTGTGTCATGCACTCCAACTGAAGCCTTGGCCTACCCCAAAAGTAATTAGCCATAGTTTACTTTATGTTTTAACATGTTAATAGAATGTGTCTTATTCTGAAGATTTCTGTGTCCTCATTAGGTGTGCTTCCCCTACTTTCACTAACTAATTTCAGAATGAAATTATGTGTTTTTGTTTACAAGAAAAACTACACATTGGATGGATTTGAGTTAAAATTTGAGTTAATATTAAAAGTTGTTTGCTATATAAACTATGTAGTTATAATTATCAGAATTTTTTGTGGATTTTCCAAAGTTGTGGCAGTGTAATATAAATCTGCATAAAATTTAAAATACACATCTAGGTTGGGAACCTATGGTATTTGTGTCTGCAGGTCCAAGATTCATGGTCAACGTATTCATAATCATTTTGTATATCTCAAGTATAATAATAACTACTTTGGCCTCAGTTGTGAGTACAAGTTCTTTGGTACAAATCCAAGTTCTTAAAATCCGTAGTCTTGTTGTACTTCAGTACTAGTACCGAGTAAATCTCTGGAAATTTTTATCAGTTTCAATTATAAATTGGATAGAGTTTAAGGAATATGTTATTTGTGATGGCATAACTGTAATTGTTGTGAATGCACCACCTGTAGATATTGTGGTCCAACTAACTGATGAAATCCAATTTTAGAGGTCAATCTCACTTCGTGCATAAATGTTTGTACATACAAGGTATATTATTCATTTTACTCCAGTTATGTACCGAAAGAGTGGGTCAGGTCAATAGTTGACCCGGACCATTTTAAATGCTGCACATAGCCAGGTGTCGTTATTATGATGCTGGTGTTAGCATTGCTAATAGCTAACACAGATAAGGTTGTGAACAGTTTCTTTCGGTACACACTACAAGTCGTGTGTAGTTGAACTACAGGCAATTGCTGATGGTTTATCGTTGGTTTGTGCTTTTTTTATTCATAAATAAATTGTTTCCTAGTCATTGTTTGCAGATGTTGACATGCCTTGCATCATCAGAGTTTTCTAGCATGCTGAGGCTTTGGGTAGATTCTAAGGACCACCTCAATGGAGCAACAAACAATCTTATTTTATGCTCTTTCTTTCTCTGCATTCCATTGAATTTTAGACTGCATTAATAGGCTAATAATATAAGACTTTGCATTGGATTTGCTCTGGGATTTTTAGCCAGTGAAGTCATTTGAGGATGGATGTTATATGATGATGCCTGGACGTTCTGGTAATGGCTCAGTCTAGTGAGTTTTGGATATGCTGTAAATGATTTAGTTTGGTGGATCCAATGGTGAGCAAAATGGAATTGCAGTAATCGAGCTTTGAGTGAACACCATACACAATGACAATATAACGCCAAGGCCGTACCGAACTATAATTGCGCCCTGTACCTAGCATCAATCCGGCGCCCCCACACATTGAAAATAGTGGATTTTATGGAATAATAAGTTATTGTAAACAAAAATTTGCGCCCTTCCCACATTTGCGCCCTGGGCCACGGTCCTGTATAACGCTAACACAGCAGGAACCCACGCACCTAACCTCTGGAGCGTTATATAATATGTGAACGGCCCCTTAGGCATATAATTGTGTTAAAATTTATAGGCCTGTTTATTTGCTTCATAAATGTGATATACAATTATTGAGTAAATATAAAACTTTGACTAAAAGGATTCACAAAGGAGGGTGCTCACATTTTAAGGAAAATTTTACCGCAGGATACTTAGAATAGCATGGACTTGAGAAGGTCAATAATGATGAACTGTACAGAAGAATCGGCATGACAGACAATCTTATGTAAAAAGTCTTTCAGAGACAGCTAAGTTTATTTGGACGTATCTGCAGAATGAAAGGTGATAGAAAACTTCGAACGCTGGTCTTTGGAATAATGGATGGCTGGAGCAAATAAAAAAAGACCCCGTATAGGGAATGGACAGATCTGACATTGAAGAATGGGGTGGAACAGGTCTTCAAGAGTTGAGCCACGCGGCAATGAACAGAGACGTTTGTGGAGAGATGAGGTCAGCTAGGGCATCAGACACTTATGGGCTATGAGAATATGATTGTTGATTGATTAATTGATTGATTGATTAGCGTGCTTGACGCGTGAATGGGCGACGACTCTCGCTTCATCCCATAAATTCAGATATAAAAAGTGTAACTAGTTCTTTGATAAATTCTTCTAAAATATAATTTAATTAAAATCTCACATGTCGGAAGGCCTATTTCCGTATTTTTGACAGTAAGCCTACAGATTGTTTTCTCACAAAAAACGAATTTGTACATTATGCGTTACACGGAATGCTAATTATTTCGGTGTGATGCGGAAATTTTTGCGCTAAAGCATCATCAAAATAGCAAAGCAACTTTAACAGGTCAAACAATTTGATTGCCTAATGTTAAACTGACCTTGATAACTGTAAAACGATTGGCTGTTGTATGGCATAAAATTCGTACTGCATGGTCTTTCAGTTTAACGCATCGATGGTTTCACGTATACTTGTTTAGCAGCAAACATGATTTTAATTAGTTGATGATTACGTATAATTATCTAAAGCGCTTCTTTCTGGTTGCAAAAATATGTCGGCGACTAAGTTTTTTCGGAACTTCTTGTCGTTACCGCAAATGGTTAGGCCTATCGGACTTTCCTTCTATTGTTTCACTCAAATTAAGAGGGGATCAAACCGAATCATCGAAACCCGAAAACGCTGCAAAGGCCAAAAAGCCCGATTCCCCAAAACAGCAATGTAATAATGTAAACCGTTAAACTGTCTCAGAATAGCGCAATTCGTTCATCAGTCAAGCTTCTTTGTGAATTCTTTTCATCGATCCGGCTTCCATTTAAGCAGTATCCTTTTCATCAATCCAGCTTCGTTTTCGGGTATATGACGAAAATCTGATTTGGGTTTCGGCGATTCGCTACGTACCCATTAAGAGTGGGATATTAAAGGGACGAAAGCAGGGTAATTTATGGTTTAAGTGGCCCCCAAAATTTCTGTATGGTTTCTGGGTAACACGTAAGATAAACTATAAAAAATCAATCTCTGGATGTGATGAAAAAATCATACCTAAGTAGAGGCTGGATGTGATGAAAAGATTCATATCTAAGTGGAAGCTAGATGTGATGAAAAGAATCATACCTTTAAAGCGGATGTTGGATGTAATGAAAAGAATCATACATATATGTGGGAGCTGGATGTGATACAAAGAATTCTGTTTAAAGGACTTGTGTTCATCCCTTCACTAAAACTCATTTCCTATGCTTAATGATGCAGAAATTTAGGGGGCCACTAAAACCATAGATTACCGAAAACAGTTCAAACTAGAAGTTGGATGATTGGCAAATGTAGTTAATATTAAAACTCAGTACGTTTTATTTCAGGAATAATACAGGACGCTTAAGCGATTTGCCTATTGCAACATATAGTTTGAGCAACAATCCGACTTTTACTTAAAATACGATATTTTTTATCATTCCAAATTTCATGTGGCAATGATTATTTTCGTCAATACAGCTTCTACTTGCACTATGATCTTTTCATCAATCTAGTTCTTATTGCAACATTTAGAGCAAGGCCCATGATGTTCAGGTCAACCTAAACATCTTCTGAATCACTTGAGACCCATGGTAGGGCCTGTGTTTGCTGACCATTACAACACATAACCTTACTCTCACAATGCACATCAGACCCTCACTGCGCATAGACTATTTATATAGTGTAGTGTTTTTAATTGTGCACAGAGTTGTGTACATTTTCAGCTGCAGAAGTAACATTATGCTTATATCAACCGCCAAAGATAAGGAATATTTGTTCCAACAGGTTTTAAATCTGTTAGCATTGACTGTTAGCATCTCAGGAGAAATTCTAACTTAAAATGTCTTGATCACAACAATGGACGGAAAACAAACAGTCAACATTAATATAACGCTGAAACAATGTTAGAATATCAAATGAGAGGGATGCTAAAATGATAGATTACCAAAATCTGTACTTTTGTGATATGTTCATCGCCTGAGTTCAGACTCCTTTGGTTATCACTCCACATGTCTTCCACTCCAGGGTAAAATCTGCTCTAGGATAACCATGGAGGATCACTAAATGAATTATAATAATATTTATTAAAAATAATAAGATGATTTGTATAGTGCCGTAGCTCAGCCAATGGAGAGGGTGTTATGCACTAGTTCCAGATATTAAATAATAATTGTTTAAAGAGATATCTCTTGAGTAGTAATATGTTCCAATGTTGTTAATAAAGTTAAAATCTAATATTGTGCATTTTAGGGAGCCAAAGACAACAGCTGCCATCAAATTCGGTATATTGTTTAGATTTATATCACCAATCATAATTCTTGTATTCATGGTCATTCTGTGAAGAATTCTGCTGCTTGCTCTTTTCAACTGCCCAGTAGCCATTTTGTTCTGAATGTCTTGCTTTTGCTACTTGTTTCATATCAGCAATTCTGTTTGCAAAGTTTGACACCTGGACTTTTGACATTTTTAATTTAATGCCTTCTTTTATTATAATAGTTATGTCTAATATATGTATTGGGAACCATTACCCAGATTTTGTTTTTATTTTGACTATTTCAGAGAAAAAGGAAATCAAAATTATGATCTTACAGTGCAAAAGGCTAAAGGTAGAGTTTAACAGTGTTAAATGTAAATTGGAAATTGCAGTTTTGCATAACATTTGTTATAATTCATGTTTATTCTTCTTTGATGAAGTCTTCACTACCTTACTTTCTTCTATTTCTATGACTTCCACTGAAGCCTAGGAACATTGGCTGATATATGTGCCTTCGAGAAGTCCTCATAAGGCACTATATAAATAGCCAGATTCATGCATGATTGTTTAAAGAATCTGCAATTTTATTTACTACTAATTCTAGTATATTATTATTGTAATATGGCAAATTTATTTCTTCAAATTGCTAATTAACTCATTTACAGACATATTAAATGAAGGTTTTGACTGTTTTCAATTTTCTTACATTATTAAATTAAGAATTTGAGAATATTATAATTACTATTTTTCATAATGTTCACGATTGCTAAATTTTTATTGTTTTATAATTACTATTTTTCATAATGTTCACGATTGCTAAATTTTTATTGTAAGCTCTTGTGTATTTTTACTGATGACAGTATTTATTCTTGTTTAAGGTTCAGCTTTTCCAGTTCCAGATGTCGCGTGCAAAAGGGAATTCCAGTTTCAAGTGAGCATCACTAATAGCTACGATCAACGTCAGAAGAAGGTCTCTGATGATGCACCTACACCAGATCTGAATCGTGAGAATGGCATTCAAGACCTACAATTGAATTTACAGGTGGTTGCCACAGCCACTGCTAAGGACATAGACAGAAATTGTTTTTGCACAGAGGAGAATAAAAGAGAGCAAGTTGACACAGCTACCGACAATAGACCAAGTTGTTTATCAGGAAGAGAGAAGGAGATTAAGAATGAGTCCACAACTGAAAATGGACAGTGCAGTTTACGCAAAACGAAGATTGACCTCAATGTTGATTGTCCAGTTGAGTTTACAAGTCTGCAAACGATGGCTGATGGAAGTCCAAAGGATGAGAAAACTGAAGAGGAAGTCATGCCGCCAATTGATATCTTTGATAAGTTATTTCAAGACTACATTGATAAGTTGATCATCACTCCAAAGGCGAGTTATCTAGAAGGTAAGTGTTACAGTTTTCTTCTATCACAGTTTTAGTTTTTATAATATTCTCCATATTATCCAGCACATGTTTGGTTATTAGAGAGTCATAGCCAACACATATATAGGGACCGTGTCACCTTCTAACTAGAGTAGTCCTCCACTGTAGAGAAAACTAAAGAATATTACAAATTACATCGATTTCGGTTTCTGACTCACGTAGTGTTTACTAATGGCAGTAGAAGTTTATAAATCCATGTCTTAATGTTACTGTACTCTTTAATCACTATTACTCAAAATCAGTATTTTAGGGCTGTTGTCTTCACCAGTCTCTATAATAACCAGACATGTGTTGGGTAGTATGGAGAATACTATTTTGCTTCCATTCTGAATATTTAAAAAATGTCAGATACTACATACCGATGTCTGGTCTAAATACACTTGCAAACTCATCAAGCGCCGAATTGTCCCGGCGCCAAATTGTCCGCGCGCCGAATTATCCGAGAACCAAACGTATTACCATTTATGAAGATATTCTGTTGAGGTTTATAACAAGTGTTGTGCTTGTTTCTTTATCTTGTTGAGGAGTGAGAGTTTATATAGAGGAATTCAAGAAAGAATGTGTTACCTTTTACTTTTCAATGTTGATTTTGTTTTCAGAATCCCATGGAGTGACTTGTCTGAATGCAGAAGAGCAGGCCAGTTTGGAAGCGCCACAGGCCATTGTGTTAACACAAGAAACCAGAAGGAAGGAATATCCTCTACCAAAAAGTACAGAGCAGGAGAAGTTTCCTACTAGAGGTCAACAGCATATGAGCAATAATATGCATGCCACGATAATAGCCACAACAGCTGAGCATTTAAACCAACCAATTGAAATCAATTATGAAAATATCAACCATTCAGCCATCGACACCGATCGAGGTGATGTGAAACCTCCAAAAGGAAATTCTTTTGAGAAAATAAGTGATACTTCAAACAAGATTGGACTGGATGAGTCAGGTATGAAATCTCTGTTGATATTACAATTTGTGTGATTTTAGGCATTTCTTTAGCGCCACAGGCACTCTTTGAACGAGGAACAAGAAGAACAGCAGTCCATTTACATCAGCTGTGAGTGTGCAAATGGTATGAAGTGTTAACGACACATTTTCTTCGTCTCATGCGGCAAGTCCTCCCTTCAATGTACTCATAAAGAACTCGTTCGTGTTGCTTATATGGTCTTTCTCAGGTCGCCCATATGGATGCCAGCATTGTTCAGGGTCCTGCTTTTGCATGCTGCCCCACCCATCCAACTTGGAAGAAGCTTCAGACCTTTATCCAATACATGCATTTATCATCCAAGTTAAATATGCCAATTATTTCCATTTATCAGTAGGCTCTACACACCTGGCCACCGTCAAAATCGAGTATGCCCACATCACAGATGGGGTGGAGAGACTCAACCTCCGTCTTCATCCTGCAAAAATAATTGTAGTGATTACATGTATTTCTTTAAAAATGGAGTCAACGGTTCCCCGAATTTATGACAGGCGCTCAAAGGGTGGGGATATGAAGATCTGTCTGTACATCATGATTTAGTCTCTCCTTTAAAATGACCTAAACTTTATTGTTCAATCTTGTTCTGTCCAAAGGTTCAAGTAAAAATTAAGGTCAGATCTTCGAATTTTGATTTCGAGAAATATACATTTAAACTTTTATGCAATTTTGAAACACTTTAGAATGTTAGTTTCCAGTTTTCAAGTCAAGTGAAATCAAGTAGCAATATTAAAACACAAGAAATATCTGCTCAAGAGCTTGTCTTGTCTCTAAATAATTGTGACACTCCTGCAAATCAACTCTCAGTGAATTCAGGTCATGTCAAAATTAACAACCTTCCCTCTCGACTGCAATGCATTCAATATGGAAGTAAAGATTACTTGTCAATTGCAATGAAGAAAAAGCGGATTTCAGTTGCATCTGGTATCGTCTATGATGACGAAGTTTCATTTGCTGAGGGTTCACAGTCTTCTACCGTGACACAAACGTTGCTTGCTTCGAATCATTCAGAGAAGGCTAAAAAAGTTCCGTCATCATCATCATCTCTTCATAGAATAATTAATAGCCGTGATATATCCTCTTCATCTTTGAATCACGTAGATCCTACGGTATTTTGTTGGTATGAATCAAGTGCTCTCATTTGTTTAGATTTTGAAGGACGTTAAATACAGGCTTCTTAATAGGCTAGAGGAAAATCTGAGCTCTCCACTCGTACCACTCTTGTTATGTAAGCCTTACACAGAGTTTCATTATTTAGTGATTTATCCTATTAAAAGCTAGCAATTTAAGCATGATTCTGTATTTCAGTTGCAATTTCTGATGATGAATGCTGTTCCATTGCTTCTTCGTCGAATACAGAAATTTATGGAGAAGCTGATTATCAAGATATAGAGACTCATGAGGAAGAAACTGAGGAAACGGTTATTACAACAGATGTCAATAACGTAATTGCGTCGTCTGATGTTAGTTTCCAGTTTTCAAGTCAAGTGAAATCAAGTAGCAATATTAAAACACAAGAAATATCTGCTCAAGAGCTTGTCTTGTCTCTAAATAATTGTGACACTCCTGCAAATCAACTCTCAGTGAATTCGGGTCATGTCAAAATTAATAACCTTCCCTCTCGACTGCAATGCAATCAATATGGAAGTAAAGATTACTTGTCAATTGCAATGAAGAAAAAGCGGATTTCAGTTGCATCTGGTATCGTCTATGATGACGAAGTTTCATTTGCTGAGGGTTCACAGTCTTCTACTGTGACACAAACGTTGCTTGCTTCGAATCATTCAGAGAAGGCTAAAAAAGTTCCGTCATCATCATCATCTCTTCATAGAATAATTAATAGCCATGGTATAACCTCTTCTTCTTTGAATCACGTAGATCCTTCGGTATTTTCAAAAGTGCCTCCTGGTGCTACTGCATCTCACCATATCATACAGCGTCATGATGAGAAGCATCGTTTTTTGTGTGAGTTTTGTTTCAAACGTTTTGGTGACCAACACGATTTATCACAGCACTTGAGGTTTTGTGGCTTGAGGTTTTGTGCACAGGAAGAGCCATTCTTCTGTTATCATTGCGATATGCGCTTTAAACTTTTGAGTGATCTCTGTCATCATAAATTAACACATACAGAGGAGAGCCGCCGCCCTTTTTCGTGCAATATTTGCAAAAAATCGTTCAAGACAAGAGACGATTTGGTCAGCCACGGCAAAGTTCACAAGGAAGAGGAATTGAGACGAGGCATCATCTGTAACATCTGCCAAATGGTGATTCTGAATCCCTCTACATTGAAGCAACACATGATGATTCATTCAGGTGATCAATCATTCACATATGAAAAGAAAAAGGAAGTTTCATCTGTCGAGAGCTCGCAATGTTCTACCATGACACAAACATTACTTTCCGCCAATCATTCAGAATCGACAAAAGAGGAACCATCGTCTTTTACTCGTAAAGCCAATAATGATCATTCTTCATTTCATAGTCACAAAGAGTCTCCCGTTACTTCGAAACAGCCTCTAACCAAACAGCCTATTTCTACTTCGCAAATGTTACTTTCATCCGATCATTCAGTGGCCGAAACAGGAGACTCAGCGTCTTTTACTCGTCTTACAAATGACGACAATGGTGCATCTTCTTCATTTCCTAGTCACAAAGAGTCTGCACTGACGTCGAAACTACCGCTTGGTTCTACTTTACTTAACAGCCAGAGCCTGCTTTATACAAAAGAGAGAGAAAAACCTTTTGCTTGTGGGCATTGTGGTAAGGCCTATAAGAAAAAAAGTGCTGTATATTGTCATATCAGATATCGACATGACGAGAAACGCTTCTCTTGCGAGTTTTGCGGTAAAAGTTATGCAGAAGCTCGTCATTTGACATATCACGTGACTGTGCATACACAGGAAAAGCCATTCTCCTGTGATGAGGTCCAGTATGTATTTGGCCCCTCAGTGAAGTCAAGTGGATCATCAACAGCTAATGTAGAGCCCCTGGCATTTTCAGAGGTGCCTTCTGGTGATACTTTAGTTAGTGACCAAGGAGTTTTTGCTACAAAAGACAAGAAAATGCCTTTTGCTTGTGGGTTCTGTGGTAATGTCTTTAGCAGAAGGGATCATGCGTGTCGCCATATCATACAACGACATGATGAGAAGCAACGTTTTTCTTGTGAGTTTTGTGGAAAACGTTTTGGGGACCAATATCATTTGTCACGGCACTTGAGGTTTTGTTCACAGGAAAAGCCATTCTTTTGTAGTCAGTGTGATATTCGGTTTGGACTTAAAACTGATATTTGCCATCATGAATTAGCACGCACTGAGGAAAACCGTCCTTTTTCTTGCAATATTTGCAATATGTCCTTCAAGACTAGAGACGATTTGGTTAGCCATGGCAAAGTTCACAAGGAAGAGGATTTGAGAAAAGGCATCATCTGTAATATCTGTCAGATGGTGATTCTGAATCCCTCTGCGTTGAAGCAACACATGATGAGTCATTCAGGTGATCAGTCGTTCACATATGAAAAGAAAAAGGAAGTTTCATCTGTCGAGAGCTTGCAATGTTCTACCACGACACAAATGTTACTTTCATCTAATCATTTAGAATCGACAAATGGAGTCTTAGCGTCTTTTACTCATTCGGCAAATGATGACTCATCTGGTGATCACAAAGAGTCTACAGGGACTTCGAAACTGCCGCCCGGTTCTACCTTACTTAGCACTAGAGGCGTGTATCGCATAAATAATGAAGAAAGACCTTTTGCCTGTGGGTTCTGTGGTAAAGCCTTTAAAAAGAAACGTCTGGTATGTACTCATATTAGACTACATGCCGAGAAACGCTACTCTTGTGAGTTTTGCGGTAAACGTTATGTACAGGCTTGCCTTTTGGCTAAGCACGTAATGACGCATACACAGGAAAAGCCATACATCTGTGATCAGTGTGGCATGCAATTTCGTCTACGGGGTAGTCTTCGCCGCCATCGTCAATATAAACATTCAGAGGAGAGACTTTTTAATTGTAATAAATGCAATAAATCTTTCAAGACCAGAAACGCTTTATCAAGACACATGGATTCTCACAACATAGACGACCCAACCAAAGGAGTTATCTGTAACATCTGCAATAGGAAGTTAAGTGCAGCCTCTTATTTGAAGGATCACATGATGATTCATACGGGAGAGAAGCCGTTCAAATGCTCGATATGTGAAAAACAATTTCGAATGAAGATACTTTTAAAAAGTCACATGAACATTCACCAAGGAAAGAGGACGCATGTGAAGGAAATGTGCTCTGTTTGTGGTAAATCCCTTTACAATTCGTATATGCCTACGCACATGAGAATGCACTCTGGCGAGAAACCATTTGAGTGTAATATCTGTGGAAAGACATTTCCAAAGAAGCAAAATCTGGAAGGACACATGAGAAGTCACACAGGCGATAAACCTTTTGCTTGTAGCGGATGCGACAAGAGATTTGCTCTCTACAGTAACATGATTACTCACAAGGCAAAATGCTCGTCGGTTTTAGAGTAATTGGTTTAAGTGCATTACTAACATTTACGTTAATGTTAAAGAAGGCACAGAAAATTATATTTCTAAATTGCGCTCCAGTAAAAACTTCGTCAGTAATTGTCGGTGTTTGGCTTAATTGATTGTCTATGAAGAACGTCTGAAATAATTACGTGCTTTGGATCCCTTTCTCCCATTAGCCACATCCGGCAGCAGGCACCTACGGACCCTACGCCCTCTGTTGCGACTCCCTTTTGCGTAAGCCTACGTTCCTACTCCTGCGGACTACTAAGGCCTGTATTATACTAAACGGTTGACCGTGAAAGACTAACGATGTGCTGTGATCAGTAATTTATTACTGCGACGATGGATTAATTAAAGGACTCTAGATGCAACACATAGGTCTACTTATTCAATTGTTCGTTGTTAATGTTAACATGACGAATTTTCGTTTGTAGAAATATTCAAGTTTAGAGTTCAGTAGGCCTATACTGCCCTCATAAGAAAACCACGTAACTGAAAATTTGGCCGTTTTGAGTTAGATGCAGTTTTAGCATGCTATGATGGTCTTACACCTTGGTAGGAAGTATGAAACTTCTATCTCAATTAATCATGGAGATATAGCACTTTATAATTCCACGTAAATGCATACATGGCATCTAATACTAAGATAATGGTTATAATCGAAGAAGTCGTTCAGTACACAGGGAAACATTTGGCTTTAATTGAAATAGGCCTACATGTACGTAGCAAACTTTTGTATTAGGCCTAAACCAATCACGATTACTATAACACTGAATTAGAATTATTAGCAACAAATTTACGAATATATGATCGGTAACCTATAACCATAAGATAAACAAACACTGCATTGCAGTCTCGACTGTTTTTAAAAAAATAGGCCTAGTTAATCGTGAGCATCAGCTGCGAACTTCTAATTAAAGCACCACTCATAAACCATGCAATGGTTAACATGCAGCTTATTTATGCTAATTGAAATCGGGTCACCCTGTCTTGTACCTTTGTACTGAACCATGTTCCCGTCTGTCCAGTGTCTCCACGCACTCACCGCTGCTCTTGCGTTGCTGTTTATCTCCTCTAATAAGCGAGTCAGCTTGTTGTCGACTCGATATGATTCCAGCACCGCCCACAGTGCGTTCTGATTTATGCTGTCGAAGGCCTTTTTGAAATCTACAAAGCAGTTGTAAATTCTTTTGTTTTTTCCTTCTAGCCTTTTCTCCAATCAGCTTCAGTGATAATATCTGTTGTATTGTGCTTCTGTCCCTTCTGAACCCTGCTTGTTCGTCTACTAGATATTCCTCCGTGTGTTTTCCAATTCTTTCCGTTAGTATCATCGTCAACACTTTGCTGCGTTGGCGGATCAATGCGATCGTTCTGTAGTTGCAACAATCTAGTGCATTCCCCTTTTTGTGGATTACGACTATGATTGATTTCTTCCATTCTTCCGAATTATGCCCTTCCTTCCATCTGGCTTTATAGACCTTGTGAAGTTCTTTTGTCAATGTATCGCCTCCATTTTTATCATCTCATCTGTAATCTCGTCATTTCCCGGGCTCTTGATGTCATTCAGCCGTTGTATAGCTCTTATCACTTCCTCTTCTGAAATACTGTTATCCATGTCTTCAACTGGTGGTGATATTTTCTTTAGCTCGTCCATTACATACTTTATGATGTCCTGATCTGTCGGTGCCCTATATAGAATGCTGCAATATTCTGTCCACCTCTGCATGATGCCCACTCTGTCCCTGATAGTCCTGTTCTTGTCATCCCTGATTGCTGCAATTTTTGGTCGCCATCTGTTGTTTACGCTTCTTATCAATTTATATGCCTCTCTTGTTTTGTGTTCTCCATGGTATTTTTCTATATCCATACATTGAGCTTCTAGCCATCTGGCTTTATCTTCTCTTGCCGCTTTCCGTACCTCATTGCATTTGGTCCTATATAATCTTTCATCTATGTCCGAATTGTCTCTTCTCGCCTTCAGAGCTCTTTTCTCCTGTGCCAATCGTAAAGTTTCTGCTGTTATCCATTTCTTATTTGCCTTCTCTAGTGTTGGTAATGTTTGTTTAATTGCATCTATTATTGCCGTCGTCAGCTGTTCTGATCTCCTGTTCATGTTGTGTTTCTCTCCCAGTTCACATAATTGTAACTCTTGCTATTTTCTTCTTATTTCGGTTTCGTTCAGTCTTGTAACATCTCTGTGTTTCTTTTTGAGTTTTTTCTTGATGTTTGCTAAGAAATATGTGAAGGACCAATAGATTTGGTGGAGTTTAATCTGCGGAGGTAAACATTTTTAGTAGGCTTATGGGTCAAGGAATTGGGTGAGGCTGGAAATGTCACGGTTAAGTCATCATATTTATGTAAAATATTTATGCAGGATCTAGTTTATCATCGTAAAGAAGCAAACATAAACTCTTAAGCAATAAAATATGAATAACTAAATGTCTGAAGATGAAGTTAAGAAATACTTAATTCAATCCTTCGTTGTTGATATTAACACGGCGAATTTGCGTTTAGTTTAAAATTCTGTACACTCGAAGAAGGCGTTAAATACGCAGAGGAAAAGTTAACCGTTAATACAACACAATTAGGCATTTATAACGCGCTTTGACAAGACAAGTCTTGCATAAAAGCGCGCTGTGCTGAATTCTTAGTAATAGATCAGGGAGAATAAGTAGGTCTTCAGTTTTGTCTTGAAAAGTGCAACGGCTGTGTCTTGACGCACTGTAGTTGGGAGACTGTTCCACCCTATGGGTCTTGCGACTGAGAATGCACGGTTCCCGAACGTTTTCTTGGTGCGAGGTATGGTAAAGTCCCCCCGCGTAGACGAACAGAGTCTTCTTGAGGTAGAGGTAGAGCACGACGCGACCATGGACGAGGTGGAGGTGTACGAGGTGGAGGTTCCATTATGAATGTGGCAGAGGCCTACATGAGAGGGCAAATTTTGAAGGCAATACGGGCATGGATGGCCAGTGTAGTTGTTGTAGGGATGATGTGATGTGGTCACGAGGCCGACGACCTTTTATTAGTCTGGCAGCAGAGTGTAGGCTGATGATAGGGGCTGTAGTGTTGCCGCAGGACGCCCAGAGAGGATGGAGTTGCAATAGTCCAGGCGAGAAATGACGAGAACCTGGACGAGGATAAGGAGGCAGTTTTCGTTCAGGCTGCGTTTAACAATAATATTGAAATACGCGAGATAGGCTATATTTGAAAACTAAATCGTGATCGTCAACTTCTAAAGCGCCACTCAAACGCCAATCGCTGGGCTCCATTAACATGAAAGTCATATAAAATTAAATCCAACTATAGTAAATTGCTCCGATTCTTTTCAGGACACATCGATGAACTTTTAAATGCAAATAATATACCCAATGTATTCACAATTGGAATCAACTTTATATGCGAATTTAAAGCAGAAAAGATTGACTTCTGGGATGTCTATCATTTTCGAATATAAATGAAGCAGTATAGCCTATCACATGTCATGTTCAATCGGGGTCATAGCTGATAATTTGGGTGAGATTGATATCCGAACGTTGTCCTTCACTGTGATGTCAGGGATGCTGATGGTCTCCGAGTATCCACTCTCTATGCTTGGCCTCGTCGTCTTTCCATCGACGCTCTTTCCAGCCGTTGGTGGAAGCCGACGCGGAGTGGGAATGTCGTGCTGGAATTCCTCTTCGTAGTCGGGAAGAGGGGCCGTGTAGCCGACCCTTCCAGTCAACCAGAAGGTCGTCATCTTACCCTTGCCCTACCAGAAAGATTAAGTCAAGCAAAATCTGTAAGTCCATTTTTCCTTCGAGTGACAAAAATCCAGAACGCCAACCACCACTGCACCCCTCCCCATTTACCAAATACACAGTGCCTTAGTTTCTGACCTGAAACATAAGTAATCTTTGTAGCGAATTTGTCAACCGAAATGACTGACCCTCTGCCAATGCATGCTTCAAAATGTTACGGTTTTACTCGCACCCATCAATCTGTAACGTACCTATTCGTCCATGACCTGTGTAACGTAAAGTGTAACGCAATATTATGTAGGGCCTAAACCTTTTAACGGTTACGAAGTATACAATGAGTTGCTGACCTTAATCGTGACGGTTCCTCTCTCGGTTAAATAGTAACCAGCGAACTTGGAGAGAGCTTCCTTGGCGCTTGGACTCATGTGTATCCGCATGGCTGTGAAAAAGCAACACACGGTACAAGACCTGAATGAGAAATCGGAGAGCTCATATGGCAGAGTGTCATAACATTTCGGGATCCTGGCTGGTAACAAACTGATTCCTATAAAACATTTCTCGCTTTACTGCTTCATTTCTTCACGATGTTCTTTTCCTCGAGTTAAACAACAGAGACACTATATATATATATATATATATATATATATATATATATATATATATATATATATAACTTGTGATGCAATGCTGCTCTTTCAGTCGCCTGAGCGACTAGCGAGACATCCATGGATACGAAATGTTAGCGACCTCATTTTCTTAACCTCAGCACATGATGACGGTTGGCCAGTCCTCTCCCTCGACATCCCATCATATCACCGACAGTGTACGGTTAGTGTAGGCACTATTTGAGTTTTCTAGGGGAAGGGGCGCAGTTGGAGCCAAAATCTCTAAAATACTTCTGCCCTGGTGTGGGTGTGAACCGTCGACCTTTCGATTGTCAGTCATTGTGTAACCATCACCAATCCAGTGTTGCTGCTAATGGAAAGATGACCTCCAATGTCCTCCATGCCATCCAGAAAGTCATCCTAGGATTAGCATATCCAAAATGCATGTCTATATACTACACACATTGCGAATCATATTGTTTTCTTAACAATTTGGTTGTTTATTTAACAATAATTATTAAAACCTGGAGCAGATGTTGGCCATTTCAGGTGCTATGCCTGACCGTCTCTGGTGCTGTATATATTTGACCATCTCTGGTTCCGCGCTGGACCTTCTTTTAGTGTTGTGTGTAAGATTTTACCCTCTCGATTGTTATAGGCCTACGTGTACTTGACCATTTTTTATGTTATACTTGACTTTTTCAGCTGTGTAATACTTGACCCTTTCGAGTGCTATACTTGACCTTCTTCTGTGTAATACTTGACCCTTTCGAGTGCTACACTTGACCTTCTTCAGTGTAATACTTGACCCTTTCGAGTGCTTTACTTGACCTTCTTCTGTGTAATGCTTGACCCTTTCGAGTGCTATACTTGACCTTCTTCTGTGTAATACTTGACCCTTTCGAGTGCTATACTTGACCTTCTTCAGTGTAATACTTGACCCTTTCGAGTGCTTTACTTGACCTTCTTCTGTGTAATGCTTGATCCTTTCGAGTGCTATACTTGACCTTCTACGGTGTAATACTTGACCCTTTCGAGTGCTATACTTGACCTTCTTCGGTGTAATACTTGACCCTTTCGAGTGCTATACTAGACCTTCGTCTGTGTAATACTTGACCCTGTCGAGTGTTAAACTTACGCAACCCATGAGATTCCATTCTCGATGTGGTGTTGATTGTATCACCGAAGAGACAATATCTGGGCATCGTAATCCCTACGACACTTGCGACGATTGGCCCAGTGTTGATACCTGAATTATTGACAGGAAATAATATTACGATGAGCTTCACTTCACGTGTCATCTATAAATTGTAGGAAGAAGGCTTGATTTAGTTAATTAATTGAGTTAGTCAAGAGATAAGAGATAGACAGAGAGAGAGAGAGACAGAGGTAGAGACAGAGAGACAGTGAATATGAGACAATGAGATACTTGGGAAGAGTTGGGTTTGAGTGAATGGCATCACTCCAATAGAAAGAGCAAAAGATTAGAGTAGACAAGCATACAGTTTGAATCAATAACGAAACACGATTACGTGTATATTATGCTAATGCATTCTGTGAAAGGCGCTAGAGAAAGTACGTCGACCAGATTACCTATGCGCATGCGCAGTTTATGTTCTGGTTTGTGCGGAACTGTGAAGTCGATGGCTCCACTGATGAGGTCAAGGGCGCAGTTGGCGATCTCAGCGATGTGTTGATCACCGTTCCTCTGTGGTAGACCACTCACCATCACGTAAGTGTCGCCAATGGTCTCAACCTTCACAAAGACGAAGATACAGAAGACAGAGTTAGTCAACGTCAAAGCGGTGCTTGAGTGTGCTCACCGGCGGGGGCCGACTCCCATCGCTCGCTACTCCAAACTGCACGGATACAGGACTCAGCCTTTCATTCGCCAGAAGGCGTTGGGAAAATGAGCAAATAGGTCAACCACTAACCTTTCCCCATTGTAAAGATATGGTAACGTGTACATCTATGTACAGGTCTATCTTGTATGAACGATAAGGAAACGTATTAATGTATGCATGCTTGAATGCATGCTTGAATGCACACGTATCTAAGTATTTGTATATGCATCTAGTTAATGCATGCATTTATGTATGCATGCATGTAGCCATCTATATGCCTACAAGCAGATATACTTAAGTTAATGTGTCCAAAACTCCAGATAATAATTATTATCTCCTTGTAATAACTTCACATAAGGCGCCGCCGCATTGTTTAACATGCGTTGTTGAACGGATTGTGGGTCGAACCTTATAGACGTCATGTTTAGGAATGATGCCATCGAAAAGACCGTAGACGCCGTTCAAAATGTCGACGATCTAAAAGTAAACAACAAATCGCACCGGTTTATAATTTAATTATCTCCGCAATTATTAAGTTCTAATGCAACAGATAATAGACCGATGGTGCTCCAACGGCAAGGCCACAATATAGATCAGAGCTAGCTATTGGGAATATTTTATAGGTAAGCCTTAATGGACAGATTCAGGGAGAGAGAACAGAGCATAACAGAACAGACTGCAGAGTGCAGATAGTAGAAAAAGAATTAGCAGAGTAGACAGATACAAAGAGACACTTTTAAAATCTGGGTCCAGCAAAATGTTCAGTCGTTCTTCAAGACCAGGTATAATATCCGTCAAATGTCATGTGGTGCTTTATACTGGACCTGGAATGGAGAGCACTCTGCTGCCAGGTCTTGGAATCCGGAAATATCAGAGAAGTAGAGAGTGACGCTGTCGAATGACTCTGGTTCGACGTCCAATCCGATCTTCAGCTTATCTGCGATCGTTCTATGCACAGAAAACAAAAGAATGCAATCAACAGTCAACTTAGAGTTTAATTATACGATGCATCAGAGCTAATTTAGGGGTGGGGTTTACATGTTCATCTCCACAAGTGAATACTATTAAAACCAGAAAATTTAAACATAAAAATACGACCCCAAGTTATGGTAATTCGGTAAATAATAAAAATGAAGGTGAAGTCAAGGTTAAAATGAAGTGAAGGTTAAGATGAAGATAAAACTGAAGGCGAAGGTAACGTTGAAGGCAATGACAAAGAGAATGTAGAGATAAAGGACCTTTCGCAACGGTTAACTTCCTTCTTTCCTTCCTTGACCTTGTTAAGAGTGAAATAGCATAATAGGCCTGCTTATCTGTTAGTCTGACCCTATGTACATCTCACCCGCAATATCCACTCTTCACTCTCTTGATTCTCTGGCGTTAAAGTGAGGATAATAAAGATTATCTACAAATGACTTGCTCTACATGCAGTCAATTACCTCGGAAGCATCTTATAGAGAAGTTGTTCCGTGTTCTTTCTTTCCTCTTCCAATTGAGACGTTCTTGCGTCCACCACTTCTTCCAGATGATTCGAATATTTCTCCAGCAAGCGAATCATGTTGTCCACGACATTCGAACTCCTAAACCAGTTCCACAAGACCCAGTTTCAGCTACACCCAGCATCAAATTCACTCAATTCAAAAAGTGACTTAAAAGTCATTATTTCTCCTTACCTTTCAAGCACTCAGACAAATTATCTAAGTTCATCGTACGCTGACTACTAAAACCCCATCTAAGATTAACATTTTGGTGTGGCTTTGAGAGCGTTACAAAGTTAATTAATTAACTAATTAATTAATAATAGTAATAATAATCATCGTCGTCGTTGTCGTCATCGTCATCTTTGGATGTATCAAATACCTTACGACGCACAAATCCTAATCATCAACTCACAATTTCTAAAACACTGCTCAAATGCTAAACGCAATCTCAAACCGTCTTAATATTCGCTTCGTCGTATACATCAGAGAAGTTGAGAGAGGTTGCCCAGAGTCAGGTTTCCAGTGGACGTTCCAAAACAAGCGACTCCGCAAAGGTTTGGTCCCTGAAAGGGCGCTATACAAATTTTCATCATTATTGTTATAAATATTAATCAGCACTTTTATTACGCCCGTGTCTAATGCTGAGTGCATCAATCGATGGCGCATCAAATCCAAACCGTGATCAGGTCAGTTCCAGGGGTCAGTCCATCAAGAAATAATGAATTAATTAGGCCTGCACGTATTACGGTTAGTTGATAATTATGGCATAGGCCTACATGAAATATTTGTTGTAACTTGGAAAAAGCAGATCCAAAGCCTTTCCTGGTGATTAATCTTGAAATATCAGGATAGTTCATTACCCATTAGGCACTTAAAAGAAGCTACCGAAAGTAACAGTAATAATAATAATAATAATAATAATAATAATAATAATAATAATAATACTACTATTCTCTTCGACACATACAGGACACTTTTAATTGTTTATGTGTGCGAAACTGTCACCAACCCAAATAATGACATTAAATAACCAATCTTTCCTACATACTTACTTCACTAATAGCATTAAGCGCCACAATTAATTGTGGTACCCATGCAACCAATTGAGGTAAGAGATATAACTGGCACACCAGCTTATTATTAACCATAATAATATTGATCATAATAACAATAGTTTTCGTTTAATTTCAAGTACAGTATGAAAAATGATGACAAGTTGTTATAGTAGTCAAATTGAACTGTTTCGAGTATTATTTAAAACAAAGAGTAAAGGCTGCTGACAGAAATAACTTCTAATTTCATTCATAATCTAATCAGCTCTAAGCCAATGCATAGGAAAACTTATTTAGCTCCTCTACACGGAGCCTAGTAGAGATATTTATAAGCTGGACATTCTATCGTCGGTCGGTCGGTCGGGTCAAAAAGGTCGTACTTGAATGGATTGATTTTGATGATTGCCGTGAGTGCCGCTTGTGATCCTGGTCTCGTCTTAGGATCCTCTGCCCAGAGCTCTTCGATGAAGGCCTTCAGATGATGGGCGACGTGGTCTCCAGATTCCAGGCTCTGTGGAAGTTCGTCGAGGAGTGGACGGAAGAACCCGTTTCCTTCCTCTTGAATGGCTTGGACTTTGGCGATCACCTCTGTAGAAGATGGGGAAGAAAAGACCATGGGGCTTGGACAGCACAAGATATATTATAAGGCATGGATAACACAATATGCAGGTATAGGGTGTAGATATCACATGAGATAAGGCGTAAATATTGGTAGAGAAAAAGAGAAAAATTATATTAAAGACATAAGACATAGATATCAAAAGAAATTTCACTATATATAAGCTGAAGACATGGATGAATATAAAGCACAGATATCACGAGAAATACTGCTCAAGGTATACCGTCTGGTGTGAGTGTTTCGTGTTCTGAGTATGGTCCATTTCGACAGAACACCTCCTTGACAATGACTCCAGCTGAGTAGATGTCCCCTGATTGAGCCTGGCACTTCAACTGACTCAGTCGACTTCGATTCAACGACTTAAGGGCCGGACGAAGGTCTTCTGGAGCAGTCCAGTATAACTCTGAAACACGCAATCTTCTTCACTTACGCAGCGCGGGTATGTAGGCTTACACAAACTAAACATATCTCGTTTACATTATAAGGGAACGCGTACCGTGAATCTTCACATCTTTGGACAACTTTACTGACGTGACGCAGCACTCGTAGAATACGTTGGTGCCTTGTGCCTAGTTAGAGCATAGAGCCTTAGAAGTGTGGAGAAAACGATTAAAAGAGGATTCTTGTCTGAAGTTGTCTGTAACACGGGAACTACGTGTATACAGGTTCGCCGACAGAAATTGCGGGGCAGAGGCAGAGCAACTACGTGTCTCTTAGGCGGAAGTCAGCGCATTCTATGGCAATAAACGATTAGTACAATAATAATAATTAGATCCTTTTAGTCTAAATAAATTGTAGTTAAGTGCCAATATCGTATCGTATCCTATCGGTAGATTTATATAGCGCCTCTCGCAGAATGACCATGCAGAGGCGTTCTCAGCACGGAAACCCCCGGGGAAATAGACACCTTTAAAGAGTGAGAGGCCAATGGAGAGAATCCAATCAATAGTTTAGCCCTTAGTGATGTAGCGATGGAAGAAGGTCATTCCAGTGACATTATATTTAAAAAGCCATACATTAAAAACTTAGTATAACTAATTACAACATTTTTCAATTATTGTGGACCTGGCCCTTGCCCATAAAGGTCGCCGACAGTTGCCCCTCTGGCACTCGTTCTCGATGGGCCTGGCTCTATAGGCCTACACGAAATCTCGATCTAAGAAGAAGTTTTAACTGACGTGAGTAGAGATTGTGTTCGGTGAGGTTAGGGTCATCGTCCTGTCCATCCAGTAGAAAGTCGAGTCCATAATCGGTCAGTTTACAGACCCATCGTCCATCGATGATGACGTTGTTACTCTTCAGACGACCGTGAACCTTCAGGTGACTGTCGTGGAGGTAGGCAAGACCCTGCACCGGAGTAGCACAAGTGCCAACAAAGCAGGTCGACATCATTTTTCTAGGTGACTGAATATACAGACTGTAGAGAATAGAAGGGGGCGTTTAACTGGAATTCATTATGAAACTGGCAAAATGGCCTCATCTTCGGGATTACGGTTAGTTTGTAGCGACATCGCATGGTACATTGTGCGCGAGATATTGACGCGATACATACATCAGCTATCAATTACGATGAAAAGGAAGGATATACGGACAGACAGGGAGACTAACAAAGAAGCAGGCGGACGGATGGACAGATATAGTCACTATAGAGTGCCAATCAGACAGATGCACGATGCATAAGCTACTAATTGCAATGACAATTAAGTTAGACAGACAGACAGACGGACAGACTGAAAGACAAACCGACAGACAGACAGACAGACCCTGAACATGTCGATGCAGATGGAGAACTTGAAGACGTCATCAAGAGTGATGGAGTCGTTGTAGACAATGTCTTGAAGGCTTCCCTTCGAACAATATTCCCAGACGCAGCAGATGTTCGGCGCCTCTGTACAGGCGCCCATGAAAGTGTTCAGGTTGCTGTGCTTCAGTTTCATCATCTAAAGTACACAATCGACTGACTGACCGAGTGCTTTATTGGTTGACTTGTCAACTATACAGATGGGAATCAGACTGCCTGACTGACCAATTGACTGACTAGCTGACTAACTGACTGACTGGCTAGCTGACTGGCTGGCTAGCTGACTGACTAGCTGACTGGTTAATTGGCTGGATTTTTGACAGGCTACTACATGCAGAATGACGTAACTGAGTATCTACATGCATATGTAAATTGACTGACTAGCTGAGTGATTAACTGACTGGCCGGTTGATTGTATGACCACGAATGTCTGTCTGAATCGTATCTTTATTATTTTGGGATTGAACTAATGACCGAAGACATTTTCTGAGCCTATAATTTAGTAATAGCGAATTAAGAGACGATTGCATCTGTTGCTGTTTGATTGATGGATACAGATATAAAATAGTTGGCATACAAACCTTTCTCATTTCTTCCATGAGAGATCGATCCAGTTTGACCTTTGACTTTCGAATGAACTTGAGGGCGACGAAAGTTCCGTGATATCTTCCAACGTTGATGTATGCCTGACCAATCACGGACTCAGTCAGAGATGTCTTCGATTTCCGTAACATCATGCTACCAGCACGGAAGTTCAACTATCACCAAAGGATATACATGTACATATTAATGTAATATATATATATATTAAATCACATGCATTAACTTTTATATATAATGTGTTTATATTATATATGACTGCGAAAATAACATATCGTCGCTACTAAATATATCGAGGCAGTTTTGTTCAGAGACTTCGAACATAATATAATGTAACCTGTCAACTATACAGATTGGCTCCACATCATCATTTTCGCAGTTGTTATCGTCATCGTCAACCGAGATATTATTAATCACCATCATCAATTCGTCATCATCGCCGTTTGAGACACAGTTGAAGACTGTGTACTTACTGTATAGACCTACATATATATATAACTTTGCGAATCTGCATTCATAGTATTGACGGTCAGTGCGTAGGTCTAAAGGTAGAAGTAGCCATAGCTCATCTTGCTTTCATTAGTCGTCGCCGTAATCATTGCATGACAAGCATTACAATCACAATCATCGTCTCCAGCTTCGATGAGCTAAAAATGGATGGGCAAATATTTTGATCATCTCATCTTTCGCATTCGAAGCGCCCGTTGTGCTGGCGTTAGTACTTAGAAACTGTCTCCCATCGTTTCTTAACATGTTTGATTCCGGATTAGCGTTGACGAAGAGCGAGTATATAGGCCCTACCAACACCAGTTCCTGGCGAGAATCTGTTCCTACCTGACTACAATGTCCCATTCCACCGAACAACTGTCTCTGAATGTCGTTGAAGTTCAGGCGCCAAGCCATGTCCAACAGGTCCTTCTCATAGCGTAGCTTTCTGCAAATTATCATAATCGAGAATTCATTATTTAACATGCTATAGCCTAGACAAGAAAAAAACTGGTCCCTGGCCTCTTGACATAGTAAACAATTACACAAATTTGAAGCCCATTGATCAAGTGGGAGTATTCGTATACTGACAAACAAGGGTTGAGTTTAAAGCATCTGTAAAATCTCCTCAGAAGAGCTCACTACAGAGGATGAAGATAGCACGCTCTTGTAGCATCAAGAATTTAGTGGGATTTATAAGTAGAAGCTCATCCGATAATTATTTCAGTATGATGCCCATGTAATATTAAGGAGGACAAGACTAACGCGCTACAAGATTTTTCCAAGAGTTTTTGACAAATTGTCGTTCACAATATCTACGCGTTAATTTTATGTTAGTTGTTCATCTCCAATCATCATCATCATAACCTCTTTTTAATTTCACACAATACATTATCTGGTGAAAATCATAAATTATTATTAATTCAATGGTAGGGTTAGAATTTTAGATAGATCGATCCATCTATCCATCCATCCATCCAACCATCCATCCAATTATCCCACCACTCGCCCATCCATTTCTCTGTTCATCCATCCGTCATTTAGACCTTTGAATGAAGTAGATTCCGATTGCAATGAGAATGGCAACGACGATGGCCACAGGAGTAGCAATGTATAGAGCCAACTCTAAAAAACACAGAAAAGACAAATCAAGACCACAAGATTATTCAACCAACCAAAACAACCGTCAGAAGTCTCTTAATCCGATTCCGCACTTCACATCTTAGACTCGGATGCGCTTGGCTGGACAATTCCTTCTCTTCCATCTTCCATATCAATCACAGTCTGGATTCTGCTTTCATAAATTGGTTACGATTTCTGAATGCATTTAACTCAAAGCATCATCTGACCACTGTGGAAACCTTGACCTCCCAGGGTAGACCCTTTGGAACACTCCTCTGGTTCAATGCAATTGTGTATAATCTAGTGCCCTGCGCTTGATTTTTGAGTGGCGCTTTACAGGTTTGCAGATGACGTCGATTGTATGGCTTTTGAATCGCATATGAAATCGACGCCATACCATAATTGGCTGAATCATCAGTATGATTTGCATTGTGTCATGAAAGACATTGATAATCTCTGCATTGTCTGTCTGCCTGCCTGCCTGCCTGCCTGCCTGTCTGTATATCTGTCTGTCTGTTTCGTGCAAAGAACGAATGTTAATCTTTCGACAGCAACGAATAGCAAATTAACAATGGCAACAGCTTAAACCTGGTCACAAATGGAAAACTACGAAGCTATTGATCTATGTAGCAACAACAAATAGTATTGACAATGCTGACGATGATGACGACGACGATGATAATGGTGGTGGAATTGACTACAACGGGGAAAGTGGTTTTCTGTTATAACGACTATAATTATTATTTTCAAACCGTCTTTTTAACGTGATTAAAAACAATCTGAATCTTGCTCAAAAGCGCGTAACAGGAAACTCTAATCAATGTGGTGGTGATGATGAATACGACATACGACAGTGTTCGTTTTCGAAACCGCATCTTGGTTGGTCAGGGGGTGCGTTTTCAATGCCCGTCTTTCCATTTCCCCAGATGAAGGGCCTCAACTCCTCAATCACCTGACGACGTCATTTCAAACACACAGAAACATTAACATTTAAAATAATACGATGTTTATGCTATGACTGAGTTAGATTATTTTCATATTATATATGTGATTAAGAAAATAGGTAATGCCTTTCCACTTCCGGGGTCTATACAGACTCATCACGTGGTTTCCTGGATATATTATGCACATATATGTATATATATATAATTATATATTAAAACAGACAGACAACAAAAGACAGACGGAGACAGACGAACAACCAGACAGGAACGGCAGAGATTATAATTATAACTATAGAAAGAGCAAATTGTTAAATAGATGGACAGACATACCAACGGATGGATGTCTTAATATCTGGATGGGAGGGTAGGTAGGTAGGTAGGTAGATGGATAGACAAACAAGCAGAGAGATATACAATCAGAAAGATAAATAGACAGACAGACAGACAGATAGACAGATAGATAGACAGACAGATAGACAGACAGACAGACAGACAGATAGACAGACAGACAGATAGACAGACAGATAGACAGACAGATAGACAGATAGATAGACAGACAGATAGACAGACAGACAGACAGACAGATAGACAGATAGATAGACAGACAGATAGACAGACAGACAGATAGACAGACAGATAGACAGACAGATAGACAGATAGATAGACAGACAGATAGACAGACAGACAGATAGACAGACAGATAGACAGACAGACAGACAGACAGATAGATAGGTAGACAGACAGATAGACAGACAGACAGATAGACAGATAAATAGACAGACAGATAGACAGATAGATAGGTAGACAGACAGATAGATAGACAGACAGATAGATAGACAGACAGATAGACAGATAGACAGACAGACAGATAGACAGACAGATAGACAGATAGACAGACAGACAGACAGACAGATAGATAGGTAGACAGACAGATAGATAGACAGACAGATAGATAGACAGACAGACAGACAGACAGATAGATAGGTAGACAGACAGATAGATAGACAGACAGACAGACAGACAGATAGATAGGTAGACAGACAGATAGATAGACAGACAGATAGATAGACAGACAGATAGACAGATAGATAGACAGACAGACAGAGACAGACAGACAGACAGACAGACAGATAGATAGGTAGTTCTATGAAGGCAATCGTATAGATGGCTATTGTTACCCAATTGATCACTCCAGAGGGCAGAGTGTTGGCTTCCGTTTGAGCTACGACGTCAAACGCTTTGTTGTATCCCATCTTAAAGAAGTAATAGTTAGGCATTCTATCACCAGAACTATCCAGAACGATGTCACCCGTCGCTCCACCTATCATCATCATCATCAACAACAACAACAACGGTTAGACATGTAGACACGGCGCTTTAAAGTCAACACAAACACAAGCAATATCTATGTATAATTAATTAGTCAGTAACTTCTATAGCGCCGGTGTAAGATGGACAAGGCAATCAAAGAAGCGTCTACGTGCCATGAAACACAATTTTGTTATACAGCAGAATTATATTTAAGAAGCATTTGAAAAAGCCTACAAAATATCAGCACAGTTGTAATAACAGACCAGCTTAAATACGTCAGATGCACTTCAATTGAATCTCAACGTGTCTGAGCGAGAATTTCAGCGGAAACGTTCTCAATGCAAAACGTAACTTGTTCCTCTTTAAATAATGATAATTTATAATAAAAATAATAATAGTAATAATAATAATAATAATAACATTAATAATAAATAATAATAATAATAAATAATAATAATAATAATAATAATAATAAATAATAATAATAAATAATAATAATAATAATAATAATAATAAATAATAATAATAATAATAAACATAATAATAAGTAGTAGATAAAAAGAAGAATAAGAATAATTATAGCGATAGACCCTTTGAATGGCGCCGTAGTATAATCGAGGCAAAATAAGGAGTGCCATATATGAATTCAAATGAATGGAACCCAATTCAGTGAGCTGGGACGGGGTAAGTTTCCGAGCGGTGCCACGTGATAGTCGACCTACCTTTGAAGGAAAGGTCAGAGGTTATTACCTTGGGTGACGCTGTTGCGGGCGGCGTTGAAGACAATGGAACCGCTATTCGTTGTGTTGGTGAGGTTAGCGAATCGAGAATAGACAAGGACAGCGTCGTACATGAACAGCGAATAGAAATCCGGCTTTGATGACAAAAGACGACAGACAATGATTTACGGATGACTTAAAAAATGCTCAAGTGATTGATTACCTGCCTCAATGACACGCCAAAAACATTGATTGAATAACGGATTGATCAGCTGATTGACTGATTGTCTGCCTGACTGGCTGGCTTAAACAGTGACTAAATAATGGATGAATAGCTGACTGACTGATTGACCGGCTGGCTAACAGACTGACTAAATGAATGACTGACTGAAGAATTGATTGGCTGTTTACAAGATTGGCTGATTAGATGATTGACTGACTGATTGGCTGATAGACTGCTTAAGCTCCTCTCAATGCATTGCTCTGTGCGGTCTGTTTACTCACTGGAGCAGGTGGAACACCGAGTTCCATGGATAAGTTGGAATGGCGAGCAGCGTAGTCGAAGTTACGAAGGAATAGATTTGTTTCGTTGTAGGAAGTCGTCTTCGCCAAGACCTAATCAACAGAATAGAACACATACAATAATTGAAATATGAAAAATGATCGCTGTATTCGGATCAGCAATAACGCAAAGAACCTTACGAAGAAAAAATAGAAGAAGAAAGCAAGATACAAAGGGAAGTCAACATTAGAAGAAAAATGTGTTTGCCAGAAGCGAAAACAAGTGAAAAGTAGAAAGAGGAAGAGTTGATAACGATGTCGATGTTTTGAATAAAAAAAGTTAAAAACAGAAGCACACTACTTAGATTTAAAAACAGACCCAAATTTAAGTCAAAAAATAAAAAAATTAAAAATTAAGAAAATGCTGTCGTTTGATGATACTGACAATGAAGAAGTTTTGTAGCGCCTGTTGTGCCCTGGCGTCATCTCCATCTCCAATGGAATAAAAAGAGACGTCGGTGATCTTCGCATAGATCTCCTCTGTGGCCGTCTGTTGATTGACGTAGATGAAGGCGTAGTCACCCGTGTGCATATTCTTGTTGTAGGCGGCCAGAGACCAATTGCGCAGTTCAGCCATCGGAATACTCAGGATGACGACTTAGGGAAGAAGCAACAAAGAGCACAACTAACGCCACCCAAGAAGAAATTCAGCAAAGAATCACAAGTGAGAGCACACTGGTTTATTCCGCACAGAAATTGAAACTCGGAAACCGAGTCCGTCAGTCAAATTCGAGTCAGAGTCCAAGTCAGAGTCGCGACAGTCAGAGTCCTAGTCCTAGCCCGCAGGAATCGGTCTCGAGTCGAATTCGAGTCCTTGACCGAGTACTTCTTCATTGAAGCGCTCTTACGTTTGTTAAACTAGAAGACGTATTCGTCGGTGTGCTTTATTGTCTATATCTGCTTTGGTGAAGGTAACGATGGGTTGAGTGAAATTGAGGAGAAGTAAGAGCAACGAAGGAGAAAAATAGAGGGAAATGACCTCGACCTCCTTTCACCTTTAGGTCGTATAAATGAGACATAGATCGGGTTCAATGTTTGGCCATAACTCGTTGTTTCCATGCCAACGCTTAATGCAAGCAATCTAGAACTTACCTCTGCTGCGGAAGCTGAGAAGATTGCTCCAAGACAGATCGACGAAGTGTTACCTGAGCGACTACCATTCTATCTGGTCAGCTGTCGGTCTGCCTGCCTGCCTGCATGTTTGGGTCCAACACTTTATGTTCATCGTTCTGTATGTCTGCACCTGTCTCTCTATGTATGTGTCTCTGTGATCTACCTGTTTGTCTGTCTGGATGTATCTCTATCTGTCCACCTACCTACCTGTGTGTGTCTCTCTTTAGTCGCTAATAATAAGCTGCCCTGCGCCTAGCTTTCAAGTGCCACTTTAGAAATTTACAGACTACGTACCTCTGCATCTCTCTCTCTTTCTCGTCTGTTCTCTGTCTCTGTCTGTCTCTGTCTATGTCTGTCTCAGTCTCTCCCTGTCTCTGAATCTCTCTGTGTCTCTGTCTGTCTGTCTGTCAGTCTGTCTGTCTGTCTGTCTGTCTGTCTCTCTCTCTCTCTCTCTCTCTACACACACACACACACACACACACACACCTCATTCACCCTCCGTTTGCCTCTCTATCTCTCTTCCACTTCCTACCTATATCCCTACATTTCTCTGTCTCTGTCTCTGTCTGTCTGTCTCTCTCTCTCTCTCTACCTGTCCATGCACCTGTATATCAATTTTTGACCTCCCTGCCCGCCTCTAATGGTCTTTTCTCTCCAAACCGACTGACATGCCTTCCATCAATGTCCATAGAAATCCTTCCAGTCCTCCCATCCGACCGTGCAACCGGAGTAAGATGTATAGCGATCGTGAACGTACTTCTCGCTTCCTTTTTCACCTTTGTGAAGATGTCTTCGATGGCTCCAATCGATGGAAACAGATCGACCTTATCGACGTATCTCGTAACAGTGAAGTTAGCGTTAGACTCGATCGTGTTGTATACAGCGGTTCCCAGTGTATCTTCGTCAGGATTGTTTGATGATATGATGAAGACACGACGCCAGTTCAGCAGCTGACACAGTTGAACGACACCATTGGCTAAGCATAGAACCAAATACAGCGGATAATAGCAAAAGCAAACAAAGACAATGCATGTATATATATATATATAATATATATTAAATAAATATATAGAAATTAGCAATGACGCCTAAGATTAGACCCGCCTTTGTATGGTGATAATGGCGGCGCAAATGAATTGTCCGCAGTCTTGACTAAGAATGTAAATATATATCAAAATTTGAAAAAAATTGTGTGCTGAAAGTAGTCAAGTTGACTAAGATATTCGCAGAATAACGTTTAGCAAAAATTCATATCACCAGAGGATTCTGCTCGCGGGTCTTTCGTTTCTGGGGAAAAGTTATCTCTGCTTGCAGTTAAGATTAATCCCAGATATATGGTAAATACTAGACGGTGAATGGTTAGAGCGATGGAGAGATCATGCGAGTAATATTAGTAAGCAGTTAACTGAAGATCGTTTGAAATAACACCATTCTGCCTCGTCTGGTTGACCTCTCCAGATTCTGACCTGACACCGAATCAACCAAAAGCTTGACTTTTTCGAACTTAACTTGAAAGCATATATCCGACGAATAAGCTTGACTTCCTGAAGTGACTTTGTGGGAGATTTACATTACATTACTTGCTTCCATTATAGTCGAAGGAATGTATCAGCAGTGAATTGAATAAGAATAAAACTGGTTTTATGATCTCTTACCTAGGTTGACGATGGGCCACAGGGTTCGAACGAGTGTCGTAAACGTTGATTTGTCGCTGAGGTTAGGGTCACTGCTGATCCAGCCAAGGATCGGACGATCGAGATAGGAAGCAAGAAGAGCAACAGGTTCCATGGCTACAATTACGACAACGACGCTGATGTATCTGTTGGTGGTGTTGGTGACAATGAAGACAATTGTGACAATGCACTTCATGATGAAGGCGAAGAAGGTTATGCCAATGATATGGCGATGGTGACACAGGATAATGATACTAATGATGAAGAAAAAGATGCGGAAGAGGAGAAGCAAGAAGAAGAAGAATGAGAAGAAGAAGAAGGAAAGGAAGAGGAAAAAGATGAAGAAAAAATGATAAAGAAGGTGAAGAAGATGAAAAACAATGAAGAAGAACAACAAGAAGAACAAGAACAAGAACTTGGAGCATAGTTACTATCAGGCTATTTGTAAATGTATTTCAGCCATTAAAATGGTCAAGTCGAGCGTGTTCAGAATTGAGAGCATACCATCAGAACAAATTGGTCCAAGGATGAGGTCTGGAAGAAACGTTGCCTTCTGATAGACGTCAAAGATCTCTCCAATTGCGTTCCTACTGCTGCAGTTTGAATCCCGGTAACGAATCCTTTATTCCATTGGAAACCAATAAAAGAATTCTTATTACAAAATAAAATGAATAATTAATTAGCGAGAATATACACGAACTACGGCTGCATTTTGATCAATATCATTTATACCATATAGACAACAGTACATATGTTGCTACCTGTGCAGCCATTTCTACCACACTACCACTGTTGCTACTACCACATCCACTACCTCTATTTTATTACCTGTTGTATGAATGAATACAATGTTTCGCTAACTGATGTAAGATTATCACTTGGTAATGACACCTAACATCATTTATGCTCTATCGCAGAAAGAGCCTCTCTGCACATATCATGTAGAGATGCTATGTTCATTTTCAATTACATAACGTATAAATTGCATTAATGTGTATACATATTCGACACATTAACCGATTTTTGCTCTGCACTGAATTTGTAAAGCGGTGAGTGATTGGTTCAATTCTCCTCCTACTCTTCTTCTTCCTCCTCCTCCTCCTCCTCATCGTCCTCCTCCTCCGCCATCGATAGATGCTTCGTCATTAGGTCCTAGACATTGGCGCTTCATAAATTCATAAAAATAATCATATTAATATGTGTGTTTGTGGACATTTATGCAGATGCGCGTATTATACGATACATGCGTCGGTGAGTGTGCATGAGAGAATCTCTAATTATGGACTGGATGTTTGCATGCCTTTCTACCCATACGTGTGCGTGTGGTTTGTGGATGCCTGCTTGTATGTCTGCTTCTGTATTCATCTCATGCCAACGTCTGCTTAAGGTGCAGGGTCTGTGAGATGAATGGCGCCTCAACCTGTGATGCCAACAGCTCAGGTACTGCAGCAGAATGAACTGATGGGTTGCTGATGCAGACAAGAGATGATGGAGTATAAGCAGGTATGAACACATCAACAGCGGAGCATTGGGAATAATTTGCGATGAATAGAAACACAATGATGAGCGGTCACGACGCGGTGGCCGGCATGTCTGTTCGTTTAAAAAAATTTATTCTATTCGCAACAGTAAGATCGAGGTTTATGCATGCTGCGTCAAATAAACCGAATAATTCAGAAGAACCAACTTGCACACAGGGGCTTAGTCAAATAGAATACAATATAGGTAGACGAGGTGAAAATCTGTTCCGTGTCAGAGAGATAGGTTGTTAGACGGCTTTACATACGGTGGTTGGTCTTTATATTGGAGACGGTGAGAGAGATTATGGAAGAGATGGAATTAGGAGTTGTTGAAATGAAGTGTATTCAGCTTAGAGTTGCAGGTACGTAGAGAGTTGGCCTTGGAGAATCTGAAATTCCCGGTTGAATTATCCTGAAGATGGTTAGTGATTCTGGTGAGGGGGAGAGAGACAGAGAGAGACAGAGAGTGAGAGAGAGAGGGAGAGGGAGAGACAGACGGACAGAGACAGAGAGACTGAAGATGAAGAGAGGTTCCTTGTGCTAATCTCAAAGTCTGGCAGAGGTATTCTGCAGTTGACTCAATTTTTCATTGGCTTCGATTTATTCGTTGAAGCTAAAGTCAATGCGTCGCTTGGAAATGGCTGTTAGAAAGAGGTCGACCATTTCAAAGGAGCTTTTTTTGTTTCTTTTCCTTTTCGAATCATTCATTGACTCACTCGGACCTATATATCACAAGACGTAATGTGAATTGTTGCTTCGGAGTTGAATGAAGTGAAGGAGTTTTAATTAGACTGAACTGTGAAATACCTTTTCCTGGCCTCGGAATACCTGAGCGGTGGGTGGTTAGGGTTAAGGCTAGGGTTGGGGTTAGGGTTAGGGTTAAGGTTAGGGTTAGGGTTAAGGCTAGGGTTAGGGTTAGGGTTAGGGTTAGGATCACTTCTTTTCATTCACAGCTGAGCAAATACTGCACGGATGTTCTGATTGTGTGAGTGAAGTAGCTTAACTGAGGGTCGGTATATTCGCAATCACGCAATGATTCACTTCTTCTGATTTCACGAAGCTTTTTATATAGCGCCTATAGTAACTCCAAAAGGGTAAGTTGTTGACCTTAGAAGAGACATCGATAGTTTTGGATCTACTTACGACAATTCGATATCGTGGAGTTCCGCAAGTTTCCCCGCCGAATAAGCCAGTGCTCCAAGGTTCGTAGATGCGTTGAATAGACCGAAAGCCAGTTTCCGTGAAGCCATCCAAAGCAGATTCACTGGGTTCTGATGAGAAAGACAGAAGGAGCTGGTAAGGATCACCACCAACAGAACGACCATCACAGAAGACGTATAACAACTTCCACTCTTCACCGACGAAGGCATTTTTTGGTTACTACTTAATTAGGAAAGATAGTTTAATCCGAAATCAGGTTAATTGCGGATCAAATCATCTATACTGATTTCAGAAAATATCCGCATATGAAAGGAATCTAGAGTTCGACATTTCTAATTCTTTTCCTATTTGAGACATTTGTTCACTCTTCGAATTCTCTGTCGAATTAGACTATGAAGAGTTTCTGATTTTTCTTTTGCAACGATTTCTGTCCGATTCTTAAAATTAAATCGATTTCTTTTCGTCTGATCAACTATAACCCAAAATCACTTCTGCAACTTCAACAATTGATGAAGCAAGTAACATAAAGCAAGCAAAATCCGTTGCACGTCTTTCTATGGTTCCGAAAAAATCTTTTCGATTCGGTCGAACTCTTGAACACCATCTCTAGAAATCTCTAGGACTCACTGCAGAGGTTCCTATTAGAAATAGTTCAGCGACAGCGTAATTCAGACGGTTATTAAGTCTTAATGAAGCACCAGTCTGAGAATATTCCATAGGAGTCTTCAACGATCTGTTCCTCCTCTGCCTTTCGTTATCCAGTTCTACTCTGTCGCAAATCAGCCGCACACGTAAAGCTCAGTCAATGGTCGCCTTTGACAATCATTGGCAGACGATCGACCAACCATGGAAACAGCGTAACATAAAATGGCGCCTCACTCACTCGTTCGTTCTGCCGTAGACCCACGTGACATATTCACCGAGATTTCGTCGTTTCTTGATGAAAAGTGGAGAATGACATGAGCTGAGATTAACAAGGGGCCTAAAGACTGCTCTCTTTGCCTATAGCTGTCTGTTTGTCAGTCTGTCTGCTTCTGCGAATGCCTTCGTATCTGTTTCCTCGTATCTGTCATTCTGATAATTTTATAAAATATTTAGTCAGTTAAACTGCCAGTGTAGATGTACGTCTTACTCGCGGCCATGTTGGTCTATCTGGCTGTATATGTGACTGTCTTTCTGTCTGTCTGAATGTTTGTCCGTCTGTCTGTCTGTCCAATTCGCTGTCTGTCAGAGCAACCGATACGGTTCGTTGCCTCGTGTGTGATGTGTGTTCGATCGTTTTGGCTCCGTTTCTGACAACGCGTTCTCTAGGCACCAGATAAAGTCAGTAGCTACGTCAACTCCAGAGATAGAACATGCGTTAGCTCAGCCCGATTAGATGACGAAAACGATGACGGTGATGAAAACGACGACGACGACGACGACGACGACGACGACGACGACGACGACGACGACGATGATGATGATGATGATGATGATGATGATGATGATGATGATGATGATGATGATGATGGCGATGGTGTTGACGACGACGGCGATGATGACTCTATCAAGACAGAAAGCTAAGATGGAAGAATTATTTAACGAGAACTGTTCTGTGTCTGCTCCAAATAGCACCAGCTTTTTCTCGGTCTCTTATGAAAGGTAATAGCAAAGATGGCCACCAAAATAGCCGCCACTGTGGCCTATTGACCTCATAGAAATCACGTGATACGATCGCTACGTGCCTACCTGCAGCACCCAACGTTTCTTCACCCTGTCTCGTCAGTTCTACCTCGCATCAACGCAGGCTAAAGCATATTTGGTGTGCTTTGTCATTCCCAAACCAAACAGCACACCTGATCGACAATTGTTTACCTATTAGGCCATCTCCATTCAGGCGTAGCATTGAACCTATTCGCCAAGTAGACGCGAAAGCCGGTTGAGTGATCGTTGTCCTAGAGGCAAAAATAGATCGGCTTTGTTATGAAAGAAACCGTCGCCGTTAATATTGACAAAAGTTAAAATCACTACCAAATGGATGATCGGAATTTGGCAGGAGGTCTTTTTCCAGGGCGCTGATTTGATTTGAGGAGGGATAGGGTGGAAGGTAGGTAACGATGGAATGGTCATTTAATCGTTCGTCTTTTATTGGTTGGTACCAGAATGCTAACGTCGATTCAAAATCTGACTAAGTGAAAAGTAAACACGAGTCGAACAATGTAGAGCATGGGCGCTCGCTGGAGTTATTGTTAGGAGGCGGACAAAGCTTAGCACTGTTGCAAAGCTTTAAAATTGTTGCCACCTGGACTAAGAAGGGAGCAGAAAGCAACCGCCGAAGTATGTATAGTCTCAATGAAGTACTTGTTTCTGTAATCGAATTGCAAAATAACGAGCTGTAGGCCTTCGATGAGTTCTTGATATTTATATGGCGCCACACTTCGGCCATCCATTCATAATAATAATTTATGGTGCAATATATATAAATGTATCTTAATATTGTTGTTACATTATAATTATTCATCCATAATATTGCAATAATATTATATTATGATTATTCATTCATAGTACATGTATATATAATTTTGTATACACCAAGGGTGTATAAATAATGGCCGACGTACAATGTGAGATTGTGATGCCTAGTGTAGGGTCTTTTTACTATGAATAAGAGTCGACGTGTCTTCTGTCTTCTATCGCTTCATGAATATTTCCTCTCACACTTCGCCTCCTAACTGATTGGGCTGCAGTGGTCATGAGAGACGACGTCACCTGGTGATTCAAACGAACTCCAATCAGTGGCTTCTGTGAAAGTCTCGCCATCTGTCGAATGAAAGACGAATCATCGATTGAACCCACGAAGGAATGGATCGTTCGTACGGAATAAATCCGATCCATTCCAAGAACAATGAACACGAGACATCAGATGTAAAGGACAATTGAATCGCAGAAGTAATACAGAAGGACGGACAGACTGAAGATAGGCAAACGGACAGAGAGAGAGAGAGAGAGAGAGAGAGAGAGAGAGAGAGAGACAGACAGACAGACAGACAGACAGACAGACAGACAGACAGAAAGAGATAGACAGAGGTAGAGACAGAGAGAGAGAGAATATGAGACAGACAGACAGACAGAGAGGGAAAGAGAGAGAGGGAAAGAGAGAGACAGAGACAGAGAGAGAGAGAGAGAAATGACAGAGAAGACCGGATAAACAGACTCACAGACGGACACAGAGACCAGCTTAGTGTCAGAGAGACAGACAGAAAAGGAAACAGATAACAAGACAAAAAGACCGGCAAACAGACACAGACAGACACAGACAGACACAGACAGACACAGACAGACACAGACAGACACAGACAGACACAGACAGACAGACATAAATAGACAAGCAGGTAAACATACACACAGACGGATAAATGAGCATGTCGAGCGATACAGGTAGAAAGACATAGGTTAGAGACTCAACGAATGAGTTAATAACTTGTACAACATACATTGCTAATTTATATAGCACTCTCTGTCCTTGGCAACGCAGTTCTTCCCTCCCTCTCTTCTCCAGTGGGTCTGACTCTTCTCTTCCTGTAGCGTTTCATCCATTGACAGCCTGAGGCGAGACAATCGGAAGTGCGTCGATATCCAATCAAAGAGGAATTGCGTTGTTGGCACCGGATGTGCAGTTCTGCGCATGTCAGCGAGAGAGAAGAGGAGGTGAGGAAGAAATGATTAGGAGATTATGACGCTGTGTTCTTAAGGGATTAGCGGCCATTCCTAACTGGATTAAGAAACGTAATAAAATCTTTTGCAGAACCTGTTCTTTCATGAGCGGATTAGGACAGAATAAGGAAGGATGGGTAACTAACAATAGCATGGCGCCATCTGACGATTCATCTGTTGTCAGATTCAAAGAATTCTGTTGTCAGATTCAAAGAATTCTGTTGTCAGATTCAAAGAATTCTGTTGTCAGATTCAACTGATGCTGATGATGACAGATCATTGTCATAATAAACTAGTAGAGCCTGATTTCAATTTTCTACTATCAGTAAAAGTCTAATCCTAATCAATCCATAATAAACTCCTTCTGACTCCACGATCAGAGATAAGTAAATCTATGGTCAGGTCTCAATTCACTAATTTCATTCATTCTAACATTTATATAGCGCCACCTCTAGATGTCTTCTCGGATGCGCTCCCAGCCAAAATCAGTCTTAATTAAACAATTTGTAAACCAGAAGCGCATTATAATACTACCTGGCAACAGCAGAATCTCTAGGATCGTATTTTAGGTGCAAGGGCCAACAACTGAGAAGGTGCGGGGTTGCTTTTGTTCAAGGCGCTCTATAGAAAATGACGTTAAATAAATTTAAGTAAATTTACATATTAAAAAGTACTAATAATTCTACAATTCTTATAAGCCAACGGATGGACAGATCGTAATAGTGCTACAAAAAGATATTAATGTTTGCAATGTTGAGTAGAGATTCGTAAATATTAGTTTACTTTTGTGGGTCATCTCTAGCTAAATAAACATGATCGTTTATTGCATCTCGAATGCAAGCTATCAGATTCATCCGGCCTTCCCAGGGAGACAACCAGACGGGCAGACAGACAGATAGATAGACAGACAGATAGACAGACAGACAGACAGACAGATTGACAGATTGAGTGGAAAATAGACATATAGACAGACAATGAAGTGGATGGATGGATGGATGGATGGATGGATGGATGGATGGATGGATGGATGGATGGATGGATGGATGGATGGATGGATGGATGGATGGATGGATGGATGGATGGATGGATGGATGGATGGATGGATGGATGGATGGATGGATGGATGGATGGATGGATGGATGGATGGATGGATGGATGGATGGATGGATGGATGGATGGATGGATGGATGGATGGATGGATGGATGGATGGATGGATGGATGGATGGATGGATGGATGGATGGATGGATGGATGGATGGATGGATGGATGGATGGATGGATGGATGGATGGATGGATGGATGGATGGATGGATGGATGGATGGATGGATGGATGGATGGATGGATGGATGGATGGATGGATGGATGGATGGATGGATGGATGGATGGATGGATGGATGGATGGATGGATGGATGGATGGATGGATGGATGGATGGATGGATGGATGGATGGATGGATGGATGGATGGATGGATGGATGGATGGATGGATGGATGGATGGATGGATGGATGGATGGATGGATGGATGGATGGATGGATGGATGGATGGATGGATGGATGGATGGATGGATGGATGGATGGATGGATGGATGGATGGATGGATGGATGGATGGATGGATGGATGGATGGATGGATGAATGGATGGATGGATGGATGGATGGATGGATGGATGGATGGATGGATGGATGGGATGGACAGAAAAAAAGACATAGATAAATACACAGACGGTTGCACGTCTCTCTGTCTGTGTGTCTGTCTGTCTGTCTGTACGTCTGTCGATCCGTGAGTGCGTGTGTGTGTTCGTCTCTTAGAGAGACGTTGAAGAAGTCGTCGTTGGTCAGCGAGTAGTATTTGATGGGAGTCAATAGTAATCGTCGGATCGGATGATGAGTGTGTGCGTTGGGTGTTCGTCGTCTTCAATGGCTTCGTCTGTCAATCACATCCGGTCATTACACGTCACAACAACTCACCACAACCAGTCAGTCTCTGTGACTGCATCAGACGCACCTGGGCCCTTTCAGAAACGGGTAGCTCAGCCGAGCGACCTGCTCAGAATCCAACTCAAGCAGCATCGAACTAGTTATTGTTCAGATAAAACGTGTAAATGTATGTTTTCATTCATTCAGCATTTTATATAGCGCTCTTTCAAGGTGACTGCGCTCAGAAGTGCTTCCAAACTCCAGCCAAGACAAACTGGCAAGTTTTCAAATGGCCATAAAATGTATCGCTATGCGAATTAAAGACAGACGTAACTGTAAAGTAATTCTATTCTAAATCCTAAGCAAAAGACAGAAAATGCTGCTCTACGTGCAAATGGAACCAGAAGAGCGTCTACACCGGGTCCTTAATACCCGCTAATATAGGTCTTTAGAGCGTTAGGTTGAATTTATTATAAGCGTTACACACGTCTGATAATTCGTTTGCGTGGGATAATGACCAGTGTTAATTATAGCTGATAGACTCCAACGTAGATAAAAAGGGAAGTCCGCCATTCACCGATCTCGCCTGTAGGGGTATGTCTAAAAGTAGTGTGCGTGTGTGTACGCATGTATATGTATGTATATATATACATGTATATGTGTGTGTGTATGTGTGGTTGTGGCTGATGAATGCAGACTGTTTCTTGTCTTCTTGTCTGAGATGAAAGAGCTTTTAATTTTCGTTGATGGTTCGTCGTTGTTTCTCTGTTCTCGTCATAGAGTAATCTTGGACCTGACGCTCGGACTATCTGAGGAATCTCTCTTCGTTGCCTTCACGACAGACCGCTAAGGGGTGGGGGTGGTAGTAGATACACTCAATGCCAATACACAGCCGAGGAATTAAGAGACGGTGTACGTAGGAGAGTGATGGTGGAAGAGGGGATTGTGGAATGGAATGGAGAGAAAACAGAAAATATATATATATATATATATATATAGGACGGAGAATGATAGGAAGAAGAAAAGATACACAGATAGATGGATAAATGGATAGGTAGCTACATATAAGAAGGTAGGTAGAGAGTAGGCAGGTAGGTATACACAGAAAGGAAGGTAGGGAGGTACATGTAGGCAGACAGACGGACAGACAGACTGATAGATAGATAGTAATAATTAGAGAGATTGGCAGATAAACTGAGGAAAATAGAGAAAGAAGGAGGAAAGACGAAGGAAGGAAGAAAGTCGTGGAAGAAAATCAATAGAGTTGACTGAAGTGAGTCGTAGAAGATGACTGTAGCGAAAAAGATAATAGTGTATTCGACGGAAGACAATTAATATTAAGACCACGAGAGGAAGAGAGTAAGTCACACACCAGGAAATAGAGTCATAAATAAAGAAATGAGGGTGGGAAAAAGAACTAGGGAAGGTGGAAAAGGGATGACAAAAGACAAGGAGGTAGAAGAAGGACAAGCGAAAGGTCGAAGATACATTCACAGTACAACTGCAACAGCTTTCAATTGTAAAACGACTAACACAGGAAACGCAACGAACGCAGAACGAAAAACTAGAACACCGATAACCGGATAAAGAACGAAGCAAGAGAACGGCGCAGGCGACCAACATATCAAAGAACACGAGCAAGAACAAGGAGCGACGCAAACGCGATTTCTACATCTGCGCAATAGCGTCGGACTATGTGATGCCGCGGCGTAATCCCTTTAGAGACGACGTGCGCAGGCGTACTACTTTCTATTCGCCGGCGTCTAACCGTATCAATTTCGACGCCAAATCAGGGAACGTTTGTCAAACCTGCTTAATCGAATTTCTTTCTGAGCGAACGTTCGCCCTTCGAAACCAGTTCCGTGGCCTTAATTATTTATTTCGAGGCCGGAATTATCCATGTCAAGTCAGAATGCGATTAATGCTATTAATAACAATGCGATGCCAGAGCACGACACTGTCGCTCGGTGTTCGTCTGTATATTATAGGCTGCTTTCTGAGTATATGTCTGCCTCTGTCTGTCTGTGCCTCTCTCTCACTCTCTCTATCTCTTTCTCTCTGCCTGTCTCTGTCTCTACCTCTGTCTGTCTCTCTTTCTCACTGTCTCCGTCCCCACTCTTTGTGTCTGTTGCTGCCTCTTCCTCTGTCTGTGTCGGTCTGTCTGTCTGTCTGTCTGTCTCTCTATCCCTAACGTCGTTCAATTATCTCCCGTAATATCGCCGCCCAAAATCCGCCTCGCATTATGACCGATCCCTCTGCTCATAACTTGGAATAATACAAAGGCGTTGGGAAAATAAGTCCTCAGTTTGAGAGGATTTCCGTCAGTTTGAGAGGATTTCCGGATTTTTGGCTATTCGTGTGAATACTGTTGCCATCGGAGCGCTTTTGTGCGCTGCACGGATGCGATTGGGCTTTTCCGAGAGAGATGAGAAATCGTGGATCCTGGGCAGAATTGGACCAACGGGAGAAATGGTTCGACCCAATGACCGATTGACGCAGCGGAGGAGGAATATTGGCGGAGTGATCCGTTGAGAGTGATTCGGCGCCAGTGTTAGTGATTCATTGTGGGAAGAAGAAATGCGAACTCCCTCCAGTGTCGACTTATTCTTACAGTCTGGAAATAACCTCAGTCTCTCTATCCCTCTGTCTGTCTGTCTCTATGTCTGTATTTCTCGGTCTCTTTCTCTGTATACTTCTGTCTCTCTGTCTATCTGTCACTCCCTGTCTCTGTCTCTGTCTGTGGTCCTTGTTTACCAATGTGTATGTTACCCACTTTGTCTCTGTTTATGTCTTTTTTTGCCCCTGTGTATGTATGTTCCTCTCTCTGTCTCTGTCTCTCTCGCTGTCAATCTCTCTACATATCTACTTCTTCTTATTCTGCGTCTCTGTTGCTCTGTCGATACCTCTGCGTATATTGCTGCCTGTGTGTCTTTTTGTCAGTGTGTCTATTCGTCTGTGTGTCTCTTTGTCAGTGTGTCTATTCGTCTGTGTGTCTCTTTGTCAGTGTGTCTATTCGTCTGTGTGTCTCTTTGTCAGTCTGCCTCTTTTACTATCATTCTGTTTATTCCTACGCACGTCTGTTTCTTAATTCAGTCTCCCTGTTGTCTGTCTCTATACCTGCTGTCTGCCTGCATGCCTATCTGTCCGTCTGTCTGTCCGTCTGTCTGTCCGTCCGTCTGTCTGTCCGTCTGTCTGTCCGTCTGTCTGTCCGTCTGTCTGTCTGTCCGTCTGTCTGTCCGTCTGTCTGTCCGTCTGTCTGTCCGTCTGTCTGTCCGTCAGTCTGTCTGTCCGTCCGTCTGTCCGTCTGTCTGTCTGTCCGTCTGTCTAGTAACATAGCTTCCAGCTAACCCTCTGTTCGCACATTCCTTTAAGTTCATCAATTCCCGTCGCCTGGTCGTATTCGAAAAGGCTCTACATAAAAAGCGCCGACGTTGCCATGGGAACGACATGCCAGACTTGAGATACAGCTCTACAGGTTCGAAT
>OY365814.1:34701628-34835945 GCA_959347315.1 Bimastos eiseni | reverse complement strand
GAATTTATTTTCTCCTCCTCCTATTCCACCTCTTCCTCCTCCTCTTTTTCTTCCTCCTCCTCTTTTTCTTCCTCCTCCTCTTCCTTTTCTTCCTCATTCTCTTCTTCATTTTCTTCCTTCTCCTATTTCTCCTCCTTCTCTTCTCCTAATTCTACATTCTCCTCCTCTTCCTCTCCTCCTCCGCTTTCCTTCTCCTCCACTCTTCCTACCTCCCATCCTCCCACAATTCCCATTCTCCGTTGCCCATCGCACCGACCTCCAACGTTCGTCCAATACGCTCTGCAACCGTCAACCATCGACTCACGAACAGAGACAGCGACGCAGACGACGACGACGACGATGATGATGATGACAACGTTTCCTTTCAACTATCTTTCATTCGTCTCCGCTGAACATTAAGGAGAGAACCAATCGAGCGAATGGAGGACAGATCACCCAGACACCAACAACAACATCACCATCATTCGCTGCATCTGACTCTTTTCCGTCACCAACAGACCACCGTCGCAAATGGTAAGTTATTGTCTAAAGAACTGAAGAATGGCTTCAACCAGTTGCATCGTTGGAGTGTATCGAGAGAGTAGTTTGTGTGGAGGTTGTTGTAGCGGAGGCCAATAATTAGAGGATAATTAATTGTTGGTGATTCGTTATAAGGTGCTTTTGATCTGGTTTTGTCGTTTGATGGAATGCACTCGCTGGAGCAATATAAAGCGCAATGGAACACGCAATAGAACATGAAATAGGACATACCAATATTACCATACATGTAGAACATATCATAGAACATGCAATAGAACATGCAATAGAACATGCAATAGAACCTGCAATAGAACATGCAATAGAACATGCAATAGAACATGCAATAGAACATGCAATAGAACCTGCAATAGAACATGCAATAGAACATGCAATAGAACCTGCAATAGAACATGCAATAGAACCTGCAATAGAACATGCAATAGAACATGCAATAGAACCTGCAATAGAACATGCAATAGAACATGCAATAGAACCTGCAATAGAACATGCAATAGAACATGCAATAGAACATGCAATAGAACCTGCAATAGAACATGCAATAGAACCTGCAATAGAACATGCAATAGAACCTGCAATAGAACATGCAATAGAACATGCAATAGAACATGCAATAGAACATGCAATAGAACATGCAATAGAACATGCAATAGAACATGCAATAGAACATGCAATATGATGGTCGATGACGTAGGTGATTCAAGGAGCGTGTTGATGATGATTACGAAACAACGGTCATAATGAAGTGGGATTGAGACGGGAGAGAAAGATATTGAGAATCATCATCCCCACCATCAACATCGTCGTCATCATCATCAACACCACCACCACTCCAACCACCACCACCACCACCACTCCAACCACCACCACCACCACCACTCCAACCACCACCACCACCACCACTACCAACCACCACCACCACCACCACTCCAACCACCACCACCACCACCACTCCAACCACCACCACCACCACCACTCCAACCACCACCACCACCACCACTCCAACCACCACCACCACCACCACTCCAACCACCACCACCACCACCACTCCAACCACCACCATCATTATCATCATCACACCTCAGCTATATAAAAGTTTCTGATCATCATTACATTCACATTAACCTCAACTCCTCATCTTACCTTATGTGTTAAAACGCAATATTCCTATATTGGATCCGGTCCAAAAAGACAATTATTGTTACTGGGGCTTAAAATCCAATTTATAAAACTGGATCCTCACTTTCCACGTTTATCCGAGCTATCCTTCAACTTTTCCTTTCTATTTTCCTCGTTTTTCCTTTCTCTCCTTCCCCGCAAAACTTACCCAATTCTTCATTTCACCCATATCAATCACCGTGTTTAACTCTTTCCTCAGGATTTCTTTGCTTATTCTTCATTTTTCTATTCTCTATTTTCTCGTTTATCCATCACCCATTCCTCGTTTTTCCTCCTTTCCTTCCTAGTTTCCTCTTTTCTCCTCTATTTCCTGTCACTCTTTCATTCCTCTCTCTCCCTTCCTGATTCATTTCAAACGGTAATTTTGTTCCAATTTGTCGACATCCATTCGTGAATTTCCAGCGAACCAATCAGTCACCATCCCTCTCACAACTCATTCATCATCTCCTTCAACTGCCATCTAACTAAGCAAGCTATATACTATATATATATACACTTATTTATACACATATACATATATATATACTGATCTATATATACATATATATATATGTATTTTTGTGTGTATATGTGCCTGCACATAGCATACATGTTTGCCCATAATATGCATGATGCTTATGGATGTTGTAATGGATATGTATATATTCCCATGTATAAAATAAACATATATATATATATATTTATATGATATATATATATATTCATATGATATATATATATATTTATATGATATATATATATATTTATATGATATATATATATTTATATGATATATATATATATATGATCCCATCATCTGTCATATAGGATTGGAATTAAACCGTGGAATCCTCCTCCTCCTCTTCCTTCATCCAATTCCTCCTACTCAACATCATCAAACGTCTTCTTCCTCATCAGCTGCCTCGAAGCCTTCCTCCCTCCTTCCATCATTCGATGTTTTCTCTCAACGGTCACACATCGTCAATCAATGTTTGTATTGAGACCCGGCAGAGTCTTTCAACGCCGATATATAAATATATATATTCACACGATCGACTCAACGCCAACTGTCAAGACGTCCAACACGATTAATCCCCAAGTGGCTGACAGCCGAAACCACGTTCGCACGGGTCCCCATTTCCTAGAAGGGACACCACCCCATTGAACCCCCCTCTTCCCCTCCACCGCGTAAGCTTCAACACTCCACTCGACAGTCGAGTTTATATGAGTTGAGTCGTATTCATTCAACGTCATCGTTAAGCGTTGACGTCTTACCTTTCAACGATGCTTATCGTTCTGTCGGGTTTCGTTGGCGGGAGACGGATTGATACGATGTCATTCGGTCGTCGGTCGGGACTACTTGTTCCTCTCCACAAAGAAGCAGACGACGGCGAGAAGGATTTGCGGTTGACGGGTAATTATCGTCGGATTTGAATGTATGTCTCCTCTACGCGAGGATGGGGTGTGTAGCGATACGGGGAATCGATAATAAGTGGAGGAAGATCCTCCGTTGAAGGACAGTTGGTGGTATGTCTGTGAATGGGTGTGGATGGACTAGAGGTGTTTGGAGCAACTCTTCGGGCTTTGGTTTGGAGAGTTGCGTTCATGTACTCGCCACTGAAAATATTTTTTGGTTTCCTCGTGTCCATAATTTTTCAAACTGTTACAACGGCCTGTAGCTTAATAACTCTAATCCACGAATTTTGATGCGCTTGTCGCTTAGAAAGACACAACCGCATTGAAAGTCATTCTCGTTTGCGATAGCTGTGCTCATGTCTTACATTGACCTCTGACCTGACCTTATAGTTTACTTTGCTGTCCTCTGGTGACCACTGAACCTCTGACCTCTGACTGACATATAGGCCATAACACTGCTGTCATCTAGTGATTAACCAAGCCGGATATTGGTTTCAACAACCATTATATTATGCTACAATTTCTGAAGCCGTTCGAGGGATACTTTGACCAGGTACAAACCTCAATTTCGACCAAAGCATCTGGTTACTCTGGAAGCCGGTATCGTCTGTTGGAGCACGTAGGAGACTACTCATCAAAGTAGCCAATCAGTAATTTGGAAAGTATTACGATTACGATTGACATTACTAAAAAGACAAAGAAGGCAGAACATTCCGCGATGTCATCAACGGCCATCGTTTACATCCTGTCTGCTGCCACCTGTTTCATCGTCAGCTGCTGCAACTACGACGAACAGTTCGTCCGTCTGTGTCCCATCAAACACCAGACGACCGTCGTCGACGTCACATCCGGCCCCAGCGCATACGCCACCTCGACCAATTCCAGCGGATGTCAGTGCACCGCTCTGGCAGAGATCCGGTGCCAGGGTCTGCAAGCGATCCCTCAGTTCATCCCGGTCCCATCCGAGCGACCCACCTTCTGCGGTCTGTACATGTTCCGACAGGCCATTCCAGAGATCCCCGGATCCGCCTTTGCCAGTCTCCGCGTCCGGAAGATCGTCCTGAGCTTCAACCCCATCGATGATCGTCTGAACGTAGACAGCTTCCGGGGAGTGGCCGACAACCTCCGCGAGCTGGACATAGGAGGATGTCGGCTGAGGAACCTTCCGGAGGGTCTGCTGCGCTACATGCACCGTCTGGAGTACCTCCATCTCTGGGGAAACAGCATCGATGCCATCCCCAGTGGGTTTTTCCGCGACACCGACGAACTCCTGGAGCTGCTGCTCTGGGGGAATCGCCTGGATGAGTTGGACGATGACACGTTCAAAGGTCTGGGTCACCTCCGTCGACTGGACCTTGATCAGAACCTCATTTCGAAGATGTCCCCGAACGCCTTCCGCCCCCTACGCCGGCTCCTGGTCCTCCACCTCGGGCACAACCGCATCCACGCCATCTCCGATGATGCTTTCACCCACCTTGGCAGCCTGCGAGTACTCAACCTCAACGGAAACGGCCTCGGATTCATCAACTCCGCCGCCTTCAATTCACTCGTCAACCTCACGAGCCTCTCTCTCAGCCACAACCAGATCAACGTCCTGCCAGATGAGATCTTCGCAAAGCTGGGTCGACTGAGTGTCCTTCTTCTTCACAACAACCTTCTCGGTCACGCCTGGAGGAAGACCTTCGACGGACTCAGGTCACTTCACCTTCTCGCTCTCTCCCATAACCGTCTGACGAACCTTCCCAAGGATCTCTTGCGTGAGTCGTCCGGTCTCAAACACCTTTTTCTCGAGGATAACCTCCTTAAGACATTCCGTCTCTGCACCCTCTCTGGAACGGCACGTCTCAAGACCCTATCCCTCATAGGAAACCCCATCCAATGCGACTGTCGTCTCCTCTGGGTTGTCCTTATGTTCCGAGGGCAAAGGGATTCCACCCTCTGGGGCGCATGTAGCGACCACGAAACCCCGGGAATTAGCATCGCATCTGGCATTTCGAGGGGTGCCTTGAACGACTGCGAAAGTACCCCAAATGACATACAATCGCTGTCCTACCATTGTTCTCCGGGATTGAAACTGGCGTAACCCTCTAGGTCATGGGTTTGGGAACAACAGGTAGACATAACTGGTGTCTGGAAAACAGTTCGAAAAAATAAGTTCCCAAAAATGGAGCAAAAAGTATAAACAGTTTAAAAACTGTCGAACATTATTATATTAATAATATTTATGAAATATTGGGGCATATAAGCAGCTCCATCCCCTCCACCTGAAATTTTGAAGGGACCGTTCCATCTTGTCCCCTACCTAAGTCTCCGACCCTTTAACAGTCCTGGTGTTCAAATCGCAGGCTTCGGACAATTTAGCTTTACCCCAGAGAGGTTTGTAATCCACAGCCTCAGAGATATTCAATATACCTTTGGCTGCGGTTTCTCGGAATGATTTCCATACAATATGGCCGTAGTCTCCTACGGTTACCCTTGAAAGTTACTCTTGAAACGAAACTTTGGCGTTCCAGTTTTGAGCTTGTTGAAATTGTATTCCTAGACAGAGCATTTTTGTATGGAGGAATTCTGAAAACACATCCGTAACATCGTTTACTAATTATTTATTGTGCGGAACATGTAGGCTAATGGTACGTCGATATGTCTGAAATTATCTTATTTCATCGCCTCAACCACGAGTATTAGACAGATAATCTCAGGTGAAAAAAAATCAGGATTTTTTTTCACATTGCACGATAAATAATTAGTATTTTGGGATACCTAGTACCAAATCATGACGCTCTTCGAGGTCACCATGTGTATTTCCCCAAACATAGACAAGTAAGTCTTAGGCAGATTATATCGTTGGATTCGTTGCCAAGACTAAGGTCGTGTGCCACAACGAATTCGAAACACACATGCGCAACACCCTCCATTATTCTGATCATAACATCAATTAAAAGACTGAGTGCTCGGATCTTGACGCTCAAGGTATGTCGATTGTTTTCGAAAGACTCCGAGATCAGAGCGTCTAATTGTTAATATCATTTCTCATGAAAAGCTGTAATCCCTCTGCAAATAAAAACCATGATTAAAATTCTACTCCTTTCAGCTCCTAGGGAACCAACGGTCAATCATAGCATTTCAAATTACCTTCAACTATGATTGTTCAATATTGTATATACCTTTTACGGTTTTGCTACCCCAATAAACAATCAGAACATCATCATCATCATCGTCGTCGTCATCGTAGTAGAAATAACAATGGATCATGTAACAATGATAACATAATAGAAACGGCAGTAGTAATATTAGTAATGGCGGCGATTGTGCCGCCGGTGTTAAGCCTAATACCAGTGTTATATATTTAGCAGCCGTATCACTTTTTAATCCTCAGAGATTTTATGTAGGGATAGAAAATTCAGTGGGTCTTTTATTTGGCTCATAATCGACCTTGTGTATAAATTTTTTTTTAAATTGGACAAAGCGAGGAATTTAGTCACCTGTTGATGCCAAAGTGAACAATGAGTAATGAGCGTCACTCAATGGCTATTGTCTTCGAGGAAGGCAAGACCATAATACAATGAATGTGTCCCTTATATGGAGGATGAAGGCTTCCAACCAGCAAGAAGTGAGGCGAGGTAAGAGGAGAGGAGGACGGAGAGGGGATGACAGAAGAGAGGACAGAGGATGTGAGGGACAGAGAATATGAGGGACAGAGGCTGTGAGGGACAGAGAATATGAGGGACAGAGGATGTGAGGGACAGAGAATATGAGGGACAGAGGATGTGAGGGACAGAGGACACCTACGTCAACGGATGACATGTCAGACAAGTGCGCTGGTCGCAGTCTCAACAACAGACGGATTATCCCTCGCCCTAATCCAGCATCCGTGATAAAAAAATCCACCTGATTAATGAAAGTAGGTCCATCACGCATAGTATATGTATATATATATATACATATATATAAAGAGACTGATGGGCATACAGACAGACATACATACATTATTCCTCTTAGCCAAAAACGCCTGACAGACTGTCGAGCAAACGTACAGACAGATAGACATCCAGAGGCATACAGGACCTTGACCGACTGACAAGGGAAGTTTAGGCAGAAATATATATATATATATATACATGTAAAGAGAGAGAGAGAAAGAGAGAGAGAGACAGCGAGAGAGAGAGATATCTCCCAGCAAACTGCTGGAGAGGTATATAAATAAGGAGAGAGAGGAACAAGCAGGGTGGTACAGTCAACGCCACATGCAAAAGATGACCAGTTGGCCATATGTAAGGTTGTAATCACCCTTAGGGTTGTCTTCGACCCAGAGCTCCAGTGTGGATCCCACGGAGACGGATGGCCTTGCTAATACGACGGGATCTGATTGGATGACAGAGAGATGGAAGAGATCCGACGGCGATTTTCCAGCGGAACTTTCTGTATCGCATCCAAACCAATCCATCAAAGGAACAGACACGGAATCCGTGAATGTCATCCGAAGTTGAAATGGAAGACTTGGCTCCAGTTCAAGGAGAAACGACGACGTTGCCAAGTTCTTAGGAAAATGAACCTAATCAAAATAATGTGATTACTATCAAGCAGACGATGTTTAAGTTGACCTTATCCTGACTTCTACTAGTGTTATGCCCCGATATATATATTGGGTGACTCGATAGGTCGAGAACGATTTTGAATGCAGACAAATATATGTTATACACAATATAATATGGAAAGTTGTATACTGGAGGATAGGTTGTTCAAATGAGAATGTTAGGGGGAAAAATTAGATCACTAGCTTACTTATTAAAATTGTAACGCCAATATCCGTGACGTCATCAAATTCGTGCCAAGCAAACGTAAACAAGCAGCATTATCATTGCTAGTGAATACGTCGATTAGGCAATGGCGGCCTTAAATGAATCGCAAATTAGGGCTCAAGCTATTACATTATTGGAAGAAAAGTACAGTTACAGTGTTATAGGAAAGAAATTGGGTCGTTCTAGATCGTGGATTAGCAAGTGGGCCAAACGCTACAAGCAGAGTCCAAACGAGACGCTGCGGAATCGATATCACGGTGGTAGTGAGTCCGTTGCTGACTGCTGCCGCTCAAAAACTGATCAAACAAATATAGGCGAGGACAGAGTTTGCGAAAATTACAACGTCGGTTAAAAGACAAACGCCTTGCTGGAAGCAAAGAGACAATCAGGCGTTGTATGCAGACGACGCTGAAATGGAAGAGTTTCAAGAGACAAAAAGTCCAAAAGTTAACTGATGCTTACAAAGTTCGCCGAGTAAACTTCGCGAAGAAGTTTAAGGATATTGATTGGTCGCGTGTTATGTTCAGTGATGAATCGCCCTTCAAACTCTACCACGTACCTAACAGTAAGAACGACGTTGTGTGGGGATCACAAGAAAGTTCTGTTCCGTGCGCTCCACAGGTGAAGTTCAGTCCCTCAGTTCTGGTGTGGGGAGGCATGACATCTCTTGGATTAACAAAACTTCATATCATTCCAAATAAAACTTCAGTCACTTCGAGTTATTACATTAATGAGATACTGGAGAAAGAGGTCAAACCCGCATTCCAGCGAACTGCAGTCTGCGCTCAGTTAACAGCCACAAAATGTTTCATAATAACGGCGAAGGATTATTTCAACAAGACGGTGCACGTGCACACACATCAAAAGCCTCAGTCGAATGGTTGAACAAAAATATCACTGGATACATCTCACCGGGGGACTGGCCACCTAATTCGCCGGATTTGTCACCAATAGAAAATGTTTGGAGTATTATGGCGGCAACTGTTTATGCCGATCCCGAACCCCAGACATTGAACACCTTAAAACGTCGGCTTCGCAAGGCATGGACATCGATACCTCTGACAACTCTGAAAAATCTAATCGGCTCGATGCCTAATCGACTTGAGGCTGTAATAAAGAGTAAAGGAAACATTATTAAATACTAAATGATAATTTGTATTAATTAATTATGTGTGGATTAACAATGATGGTCGTATAATATTGTTTTCGGCGTAACTGGACGTTTGCTTGGCACGAATTTGATGACGTCACGGATATTGGCGTTACAATTTTAATAAGTGAGCTAGTGATCTAATTTTTCCCCCTAACATTCTCATTTGAACAACCTATCCTCCAGTATACAACTTTCCATATTATATTGTGTATAACATATTTGTCTGCATTCAAAATCGTTCTCGACCTATCGAGTCACCCTAGATATATATATATATATAAATTAAAGTCGCCATCTGTCAATTCATCTCTTTCCTTGTGCTGTCTTTTTGTCTAATGACTAAGACTGCCTTGGTCCAACACCGGGCTTTTGCAGCTGCTTGGAATTACCCCCTCCATCACTAAGGGCTAAACTAATGACTGGCTTCTATCCATCGGCCTCTCAGTCTTTCTCTCAGAATGTCCGTGCTGAATGGTCATTCTCAGAGAGGCGTTATATAAATCTATAGATTCGATACTTGTGTTGCTTTGCTTAATTCAGCCCAAGGCAGCAACTGGTAAGAAGCAGATTATACGATTATTGAAATGGCCAATGCCGATTAGGAAGTCGATCATCTCGGAGTTTGATGTTTTTGCGTTTTCTTTTTGTTATGAATATCGTCCAAAACACAGTTAAATTGATTTTGGCATATTTGCAGTGAGATGTCACAAGATGACCGCCATGTCGTTAATTCGCCATCTGGCGAATTAACGACAGCCAAAACTACCGTTAATAATAGTTTCTACAGAGGCAATTTTATTAGAACTAACTTATAGACGTTTAATCGGTACAACCCTCGAATGAAGTTTTATCGACTTCACATTTCTTAGCCTCGGCATGAGCACGTGTGGCCATTCCTCTCCCTCATCGATTAATTTGCCCAAGCCTAATTGCAACCTCTGAGGATTCTTTTACTGCATCGCTTTTTAAGACATTCAATACTCAATTAACATAAATTTAATAAATGCTGATTTGCATGTAAGCTTTACTTACATAGCATTCTCTCAAATGTGAAGAGTAACCTGAAACTACTAATAACCAACTAAGTTCATGAAGCAACTACCATTAGACGTAATTTTAACTATAATTTAGCAGTCCATGACCACCTCCCCAGTCGCATTTACCCTCCCCTTGCGGACGTCTTTTGTGGATGATCCCTTATCATTGTTGTGGTAATTTAGATCCAGAATGTACATTTTTATGTATAGCAAAGATAACAACCAAGGTTATTGATTATACCTTTCACTTTAGTACATGCTGGTCGTTAAAGGGTTAAGGCATTGACTAAGCTCAGTTTGGTAATTACTGATTATAAGGACAACAAAATTAGTTTTAATCAGTGAAGTTTAACCTATTAACCCTCTCACACAAAGCACCCTTCACACAATCGAACCAAAAAATTACTCAAATTTAATTCAAATATAATTATATCAAACACCAAAACGAAAAAAATGATTTTAACCTATTCAGCCCATCATGCTTCAATTGCTTACAAAACACCCAGGAAACTCATGCAGCTACCTACATGTGTTACTAATGATTACCAAATTCAACATTTATAAATGGAAAATATGAGAACAATTTAATATTTCTGCATTAGCAGACTAAGACTAATGAGCAATGAGAAATTAAAGAACTACAGCATAATCAGTTTGAAATGAACTGATTATCACCAATTGCCAAACACACCCACCAAGACAAAGCAAGATCACCTGAGCCAGAAATAACAGAATAGCAATCAACATATTTGTATTTTGGAGGTGCTTAGCTAGACATACTTAGGGCAGTAAGAAGGCTCACACAAAACTTATAATGACTGACAAACTTCATTATCCATGCCTTACCACTCGCTAACGAGACAATCAAAAACCATGAGGAGCACGTCTATATAAGAAAACCAGTTCTAATAGACAACTTTGGGAACACATTGCCCAAACAGACCATTCCTAAGACTAACTATAAAAGTAAAATCACAGGGACTGCAATCGAAACAATGGGACAATCAGTAAATAAAAACCACCCTATACTAATAAGCTGTGATATTTCATGTTATCAGCTAAAGATTTTAATCATAATTTATCCAAAATCCCTAATAAAACCATCTGCCTTTAACCCACTAGCATTTGCACAGTAGGTTAGAGTAAACCAAAGCTGGTAAGCCTGGCTCTGTCGTTGGAAAGCCCTTCACAGGGATTGGTAGCCAAGTAACGCTTTTCATAAGCAGCCAGCATCAAAAACCTTTCCTCCAATACTCATTCCAAACAGAGAAAATTACTCTTCTCAAAACTAATCCAAATAATTGTCAGAAAGTAAGCCTACATTACAATTCTAACCACAAAACTGCAAGTCCATTGGAGGTAAACTGGGTTCTCCCCCACCCTAAAAAAACTATAAACAATTTATTTCTCTAAGACAAACGAAATTACTGATGAGAAAAAACACATCAGTCCATCAGTCGACCCTTTGCTAATCAGCATCCTTCAGTCACAAGAAATGTCTCAACTCATACTGTCCTTAAAAAACTGGTCATCTAAATTTCCATGCATAGTTTCTTAGACTTCAACAGAATTCAGTGATCGTCCGTCCGATCAATCTAAGGTGCCTGGGGGTTTCCCTTCTTCCCAATCAGAGACTTGTGGATGTGAGGAATGACACCTGGAAAGAAAGACAAACAGATAAACGTCAGTTAATTCCCACACGAGAAATGGAAATTTAAATCGTTTGCAAGGTTATATTTACTCGATTAAGGTTTCAATATTTTGTAAAGTTGCAATGGAACATTGTACAGTGCTAATCAAAGAGCAAAAACATCAGAAGTGCAAGTACAAACCTGTAAAGATCTGTAAAATTACTGTAAAATCACACACAGACTTTCAAAGAGCAACCGAAACATCTAAAATCTGGTCTTCAACAACATGGCACCCTTAGTAGTATCTCACTGAAATCTGTATTTTGACAGCAGTTTGTACAGACATAACTAAAAATAAATATATGAAGATGTTCACACTGGTCATAATTCCTTTTGTAAACATTTATACGGTCCATCCCAACCCTCATTGCAGGCATCCTTTAGAAATGCTCTCTAATATGAATTGGATCACATAACATACTCCACATAAGTACAAATCTCAGATGAGAAATTCAAAACAGATTAATTTAAAATCCAAAATTAAAATAACAAGATTAAGCCAGCAAAATATTTGAGAATTAGGGTAACTAAATGTAATTATCCAGCTGCACAACCGACCTCCTCCTGCAATCGTTGCCTTGATGAGACTGTCCAGTTCTTCGTCTCCTCGAATGGCCAGCTGGAGATGGCGAGGAGTGATACGCTTCACCTTCAGATCTTTGCTCGCATTTCCAGCCAACTCCAGCACCTACAGACACAAGCACTGACAGTACATTTCCACATAAACGATTCTGATAATAGGCAAAAGCAACATGAATGCAGGTCTACATCCCACCTATGGCCATAGGTGGGATGTAGACCTGCAGAGATATTACTTTTGTCTATACAGCAAAGCGACACTATCATATTTATAGATTTATATATCGTGTCTTGCAGAATAACTATTCAGAAGTGCTCTCTCAACACGAAAACCCCAGAGAAAAAAATGCCTCTAAAGAGTGAGAGGTCAATAAAGAGTTTGTCATTGGTTTAGCCTTTACTGAAGGAGGACGGACATTCTAGGAAGATGGACCCACAATGATAAACATCCGGTGTTGGACAAAAGCGGTTCCAGTATCAAAATGATCAGTAGTGCAAAAGGAACAAGATCCAGTTACAGACAATTCACAAATGGTCCAAGAAGTACCAATTGAATGCAAAAACTAATTCTCTTTCGACAAACCATCTATTTAAGCTCAGAGTTACGTTGCAAAGTCAAATGCTTAAAAAAGTAACTTTGTGTTAGGCCTGAGTGCACCTGAAATCGTCTTGGCACAATATCCCATTTTTTTTAACTAATCAGAAGTATTCTCCTCGGCAAATAGCACACAAGCAAATAGTTTAAAAATTGAAACTATAATTACAAAATTCACATTTCAACAAATAATTAAATAAATGTTATTTAGCACCAATTCATATAGTTTCTAGATTTATGCATACAGCATTAAAAGACCAAAATTAAATTTATAATATTAATTTATTACAGGCACAACATTACTTAGTTAATTCCCATTTTAAGAAAATTCTTAATTTTACACTTTGTTATAGATGACTACGATTGATGAAGCAATGGTACTTGGACAATTCTTATGCTCCACTGAGGAGCAAAGCAATCACAAAGAATCTGCATCATAACTTTGGCAAGATTTCATGCAAATGCTTAGCTTATTTAACTAAAATTTAGTTTATCCACAACCAGAAGAGCCGTGTTGTGTTCTCACCTCGGCCGTCAGATACTCGAGGATGGCCGCACTGTAGACGGCAGCTGTGGCTCCTACGCGACCGTGGCTAGTTGTACGAGTCTTCAAATGTCGATGGATACGACCAACTGGGAACTAAACAAGAAACAACGATTACATACAACTCAACAGAAACAATAAACAGTTGTTTGAGATCAGCCACTTTTGTCACACTTAAACTGCATTTGGTAATTATGTAAAAAAACAGTGTACCCAGTACAATATGGTTTGTCAGCCAAACAAGAGTTTTCTGTCCATGCATTGATGAAAACAGGAGTTATCACTTTTCATGAGACTTGATGCGGTTTCAAATAGAGCTGTACCGATATCACTTTTTGACCATACCTATTATTCATTTGCAGATACCCAATTATTTAGCCAATTATTTCGTTGTGTTTCCCAAGATGTGCGGTTCCAAAAGATAGACCTACTGCTACTGCCTATTGTTGTGATACAAGCAAACACTTGCTCTGTAGGAGACGTATACATGTAGTTGGTGACTAATCCTAGGCAGACAATACAGATTAGTCACACCGCCCGCCATCAAACTGTGCGCAGGGTAATTAAAGGCCAAGGAACATCTAGTCTCAGGCAACTGAAACGTTTGGGGAGGCACTACGACTTACTCTGCACCACACCTATGTTGACACTTTCCCGCGCCTCAAGTAGTCAAGCTCGACGAAGCCCGAGCTAACATGCTGTTGGAACGGAATGCCGTCCTTCACAGACCCAATGACGTTGCTGTCGTCATTTTGCTTTTATAGAAAATAATATTATAAAATAAAAAAATTTAATATCGGCGCTGATTATCTTGCCGATATCTCTATAATCAGCCCGACCGATTAATCAGTACAGCTCTAATTTACACTACTTTATAAAACATCCCAAGTTCTCTGGACAAACCCAGGTTTGTGGGTGTGACCAATAATAATTTACATGCCAATGACTGCTGGTATAAACAGCTATGAGTTTAGGGCCAATTCCATTTTATATAGTGCATTGTTTTCATTGGCCAGCCTATTAAACTGGGCATGGAAACTCTCCAGTGACCGATTCACCAGGCAAAATGCAGACCTAATTCAAAAAATGTCTTTCACAATTTATTCCAACAGAGCTGCTTGTTGCAAGAGTGTTAGCCTCATTAGCCCAATACATTTATTTCTTATCACTTGTATGTAGGGAAGACAATTTTACAAGCGTTGTTGTGAACATCATGGGCATCAGCGCCATTTTAGCTCAAACATTCAATCTTAAATTGCAAAGTTAGACATTGGAGCATATCAGAAACAGATAACTAATCATAATGTCACTCAGGGATGTTGTTGATAAGGCTGCAAGACTGGAGATGGGTAGATACAAATGGAAAAGCTCTGTTTTGTCCAAAGTGTAGATCTGTATATGTAAGCATACCTGTAATCCAGCTCGGGCCGATCGAGAGACTGCTTTCGCTTTAGCCTTCCCAGTATCTTTTCCAGCTTTACCTCCTGCCTGAATGAAATAATCAAACTGTAACATTGCACTGGGCTTATATTAGAATTTTGTTTTAAAAATAAAGTTTAACCTGATTTTATACCAATTTATAGTGATCGTTGAAAACGTGACAAAACTTCAGGTTCATTTGGGGCCTCGGGTGTGGGTTAAATGCGAACCTCGAACCGGAAAATGCAAACTTGTTTTCGAGTGGCTGCCAAAAGCCACGTGACCGGTTCGTGCCTATGGTTGCCATTTATATTTTTATTCATGCGGCCAAAGGTTTTCTGCAATTATCTATGAACGATACTAATCATGACCCTGAATCCTATCTATCAACTACACTAACCCTCATCTTAACCCTAATCGACCCTCACGATGACCACCCTGACCCTAACCCATCCTCACAATGTCTCAACCTGATCTGTTCGCGTCTATGGTTTGCATTTTGGTTCGCGTTTTACCGGGTCGCATTTTACCAACACCCGGGATCGTCACAATTTGCAGACATAAAATTAAAACTTATTCTCATAAGAAAAGTCAACTTATTGGACAAAATTCAAAATTGTAGTAAGAATGACTAAAGAGTAATTTAGCAGTATTTTATGCAATTATTTCACAACTCAATTCCTACATTTCGACATTATACTTCCTGCAAAACCTTCATGGCAGCCCAAGAAACATTAATCAGAAACAGGATTTTTGAGATCATGTTGCAAACTCAATTTTAAAAATTACTTAATTAAGCTAAATGTAATCTACTCAAAAGATGAATAGTCTGTTTACAAATGCCGCTTTATAGTAGAGATGATTAGCGTCGCCTTGCGTTATGCAGATTTTGGACAGACGTTGCCAGAAAATGGCAGCATTAACTGTCTTTACATTCAATTTAGCATGCTTCAAACACTTTTACAACAGCTTCCAAATTATTGAACCGGCATAAAACTCAAAAGTTGTATCTTGAAAACTAAGTTAACAAAAATATCAACTGGCATAATTCAAATAACAGCAAATTGGATGAAAATTGCAGCCATAAAGTAAACGAGATCTCGAAATCCACAGTGCAACAATTAATTTCGGCGCCTAATCCTTTGACCTGTTTAGCGCACTTCATCTCAATCCTCTAAACATCGCCGACACGACGTCTTACGACTACGATTATTGCTATTTTAATCCACGCAATAGAAGAAACCGTGTTAGGAACAATAGTGAAACGGCTAAAGACATCCGAAAACAATTCAAACCATTATGAAATCCCTGAATTTGAATTCTTTCGAATTACAACCGTCCAACTCTTTCAACGAAGCAAACGGAACAAAGCCGATTCAAACGCGAGGCGTCACGTGACCAAAGCCTTGCTCTGGTTCCTTGCTGAGCGTAAAAACGCATTTCTATCATTTTTAACAATCTTCAGCCTTCAAAATATGCAAAATTGAAATTCATTGTCGACGCTATATTCCGACAAATCGACTAAATAGACATAGTACAACGACGAAGGATAACAATTCCAATGTATGACTATATAAATTAATCACATAAAGACGCGATTTAGAATCTCATGCTTATCCTTCGATATTGGGATATTTCCAGACATTAATAACTATTCGGGCATTCATTATCCGGGCAATAATATATGAAAATAGTACAATATCAATATATATATATATGTATATATATATATCGCTATTGTGCTATATATATATAATGACTGAACGAGATAAATGGACCTACGTCAGCTTAATTAGGCCTACCTGTTCTCCCGGAGCTATGACTACAAATGCCTTTTCTCTCTGAAAACTTAATTAATGTGTAGCAACAGCAAAAGGAAAACACCCAAAACCTGTGTTCATTTATAGAAAACTGCCACAAAGCTGCCACAGAGCTGTCACAAAAATCCTCGAGAGCCGCATTTGGCTCGCAAGCTGCGGATTGATGACCAGTGAGGCAAAATTATATTATTATACATGCATGGACTTAATTCATTACTGAGTAGTTCTGTGATCTGATGCTGGATGGCTATCAGCGCAAAGATTAAATATTACAGGATCCGACTTTACATCCAGCTTTGGTTGCAGGCCTTTTGTGCGTGGCAGTTTGATTGGTTGATGAGGAAAAGCATTGCTGTTTTATTTTCTGTACGTAGACAGCACAGGAGACGGGCGACTACATATAATAATATCATCTATAAGTGAATGAGGAATGAGTGGCTTAGAGAAGGAAACTGAGATTCCGAGAATGATGTTCTTGTAATTCTTGTGACGGAGGGTCCCAGCCATAGTACAGAGCCCCTAAAGGGACATGAATGAAGAATCTTTTAACTCGTGCGCATGAGATACAAACTCGTTCCCACGAATTACTAAGTCGTGGGAACAAGTTAATATCTCGTGCGCACGACTTATTAACTCGTTCCCTCGACTTAATAAGTCGTGCGCACGACTTATTTGACCAATAACAGACCGATTTTCTGTGACGTAAGCAAACTTCTATTTCGGGGATATATAATGTTGTCGCTGCAACAATTGGCAACGAAGTAGTTTGAAATGGAACAACGGCGATTTGTCGAGATAAAATATTCTTCTTTCATGTCCCCTTAGGGGCTCCGTAGATAACAACTCGTTCCCTCGACTTAATAAGTCGTGCGCACGAGATAACAACTTTATCGTTTCATTCTGATTGCAAGGAGATGTCGGTGTCTAGGTAATTACGAAACTTCATGACGTTACCTTAAATGGTTAGGCCTACCCGACTATCCATGGACTGTTTCTGTAATAATTAGTTTGGAATTAATAAAATTATAAATCTATATAATCTATCGTTTTAACGTTCCAGATAATTTTTCCATTATAGTCTACGTCTTAAAATTATCTGTTTGCCAACAGTGTAGTACTAGTGGCAGAGGCCAAATTAGCGTTGCCCTACTTCTTCCAGGCTAGGAACTGGCATTGACTGTGCCCGTATGGGCAATGCACGAACGTCCAGTGGAGGCGGTAAATTAGCCCCTGCATGCGTGACCACTAACTTTGTCCCCGGCAAGCAGAAGTCGAGTCAAAAACAAAATTTTGATCTGGAGTTGTGGTTATTTCTTGCTCTCTGACCTTGCTTTGGGATGGCAATTAATTAACCATACTGACCTGGACACTGAGCCATTTGTATTTTAGGAATTACTGTTTACCCGACTGTTCAATGACAGGCATTCATTAACAAATAATTTCTCCTGTACACGGAATGTGTTAAGCAGAATTTGGTAATTAATCATTTTAGCAGAAGACGAATTGATGAAAAGAATCATGCTGAAGTAGAAGCTAGTTGTGATGAAAAGAGTCATAAACATAAACAGAATCTGGATGTGATGAAATGACCCTTGCTCAAGTAGAAGCTAGATGTGATGAAAAGAATTCTGTTTAAATGAATGGGAGCTGGACTGATGATAATAATTATGTTTAAATGGAAGCTGGATGTGTTGAAAATAATCATGTTTAAATGGAAGCTGGCTGCTGGCTATGATGAAAAGAATCGTGTTTAAATGGAAGCTTGATTGATGAAAAGTATTATATTGATGTCACAACAGGCAGCCGTGTATGAAGCCAACATAATCAGGTGCAATGAATTTTGGACACTAAAACGATAAAGTGGATGAATTTGGGACGTTAAAACGATAAATTACCCAGAATTTACCTCTTTTGGTGTTTTAGCTAGCTACGATTGTGTTGTTTCACATCACGATATCTGCTTTAAGAAAACCACAGAAGATCACTAAATGATTATTACTTATTCTAATTATGATAAAATATAGTGACTCAATAAGACAATTTTTATGGCACCATGGCTCAGCCGAGGTCAACAGAAAGTGCGGCATGACACAGCCAAGGCAGAATGAAAGGTCGCTGTACATGAGTTCAACAACACAATAGAAGTACTATGATCCTTTTAAAAAGATGGGTCTTGAGTTGTGAATATATTTTCAATGTTGTTGTTAATAAAGTTAAAAGTCAATTCTGTTTTGTGTGTTATAGGGGGCGAAAGACAACGTCCGCCATCAGACTCAGTATATATCATTTATATTTAATTATATAAGCCATCATCAGTATATTTAGCAGAATTCTTGTTTCATTGTCTTTCTGTAAAGGATTCTGCTATTTTTCCATCTGCTCAGTAACCTGTTTCATTCCTTTAGTAACTTGCTTTATGTTGACAATGCCATTTGCAAAGTCTGACATTTGGACTTTTTGACATTTGAAATATTTTGTTTAATGCATTCATTGATCAATATATAGTATACAATATATGTATTGGGAACTATAAGGCTACATGAATTTTATTTGTTTGGATGATTTCAGAGATAAAGAGCACCATAGTTATGATCTGAGGTTGCAAAAGACTGAAGGTAGTGTACGTACAATGTTGGATGTAATTTAGAAGCAACAGTTTGACCTGTACAACATTTTTAATGATTCTCTATTCTTAGTCTTCTTCAAAAGCATCTTTGTCAGTTGAATCTGCTCTATTTCATAGTCTTTAACTGAATGCTAACCACTCTCTCAGTTTTATTCTTATCCTTGCTTTTGCATTCTGTTATTTATTTTATATTTGCTACTTATTCTAATAGTATTATTATAAAAATGAGACAAATTTGGTTGTTCATAAAGCCAATAAACTCATTTACAAACGTGATAAATTGGCTGTTTTAAATATTCTAGAAATTTCAATTAAGAATTTTAAGGATATTATTGCTATAATTATTCATAATCTTGATTCATTTTTAGTGATGACTGTTGTTTAAGTTAAGTCTTACAGTTTTTCTTCTAATTTTAGGTTGTCATTAGACAAAACTGCAGGCTAATGGCATTCAGTGTAGAAATCAGTCCATTGATGAATTTTTGGTTAAAAATGCTTTCACAAAATTGCTAATATTTCTTTTATTTTTTCTTGTTTATACTTGGCCTTTATAGCCATAACTGGATTTTTGCTTTCTGGGGCTACACCTCTCATCTCCATTCCGTGCTTCCATTATGGAAAGACTCTTAAAATGATAAGGACATTAAATTAATATCTGCAATATCTTCTTAACAGTTGTGACATAACTGACCAGACCAGAGTCATTTATTTTACAATTTAAAAGCGTTAAAGCTTTCTTTTAAAATGACATAAACCTTATTGTTCAGTCTTGTTCCTCTCCAGAGGTTCGAGTAAATAATATGGCCAGATGTTCAAATTATAATTCAGGAAATAATGCATTTACAATTTTTTTACCATTTTTAAATGCTCCGGTTTGTTGTTATGAATCAAGCGCACTCGTTAGTCTTAGCTTAAAAAAGACTTGTGAATACAAGCTTCTTGACAGGCTAGAGATACATCTGAGCTACCCCTCGTATTACTTCAGTCTGATGCAAAGCCTCATTATAGAGGAAGTTATCTTATAATAAGCTATTACTAGAGCATTTGGATGTTCCACTGGTCGGCACTGACCGAGGTGATGTGAAACATTCAGCAGAATGCCAATCTGGGAGAATGAAAGATACCTTAGTTTCTGATGATGAGCACTTGCATCCTCATCGAATACGGAAATTTATGAAGAGATTTGTTGTGAAGATAAAGAGATATGCGAGGAACGAACTGAGGAATTGTTTACTGAAACATGTGTAAATAACTTATCTGCATCGGCTGATGTTCGTTTCCAGTTTACGAGTCAAGTGAAATCAAGTAAAAATAATAAAACACGAGAGAAGTCTACTCAAGAGCATGTCCTGTCTCTAAATAATCGTGCCACTTCTGTGAATCAAATGTCAGTGAATTCAGGTCAAACCAAAACTAATAACGTTCCCTGTCAGTGGGAAAGCAATAAGAACGAAAGTAAAGATTATTCGTCAACTGCAATGAAGAAAAAGAGGATTTCTGTGGCATCTGGTGTCTAATACGATGACGAAGTTTCATCTCCTGATGAATCACGATCTTCTACCTTGACACAAACGTTGCTTGCTTCGAACCATTACAAGCAGGCCAGAGACGTTCCATCATCATCATCTCGTCATGGAATTAGTATATCCTCTTCAATTTTAAGTCATGTTGATCCTTTGACATTTTCAAAATTGGCTCCTGATGCTACTTTAGTTAGTGACAGAAGCATTGTTGGAACAGAAAACATGAAAAAGCCTTTTGGTTGTGGGTTCTGTGGTATGGCATTTGAAGTGAAGAAATATGTATTTCGCCATATCAATCGGCGACATGTGAATCAGCTTTTTTCTAGCGAGTTTTGTGATAAATGTTACTGGAACCAATACAGTTTGTCACTGCACTTGAGGTTTTGTTCACTCGATATGCCATTGTTGACACAAAAGTTGGTTTCATCCAATCATTTAGAGGCGGAAAATGGAGTCTCAGCGTTTTGTACTCGTCAAGCCAATAAGGACCATGGTAAATCTTCTACATCTGATAATGATAAAGAGTCTCTGGTTACTTCGAAACTGCCGCCTGGTTCTACTTTACTTGCCAACCGAAGCCTTCTATATAGAAAAGACAGAGAAAATCCTTTTGCCTGTGGACATTGTGGTAAGGCCTTTAAGAGTAAATGCACAGTAGACAACCATATAAAACGGCTACATGACGAGAAACGCTACTCTTGTGAGTTTTGTGGTAAAAGTTATGGACATGCTTGTCATTTGGCAAATCACGTAACGATCCATACACAGGAAAAGCCATTCACCTGTGATCAGTGTGGCAAGCGATTTTATTTTCAGAGTGGTCTTTGCAGGCATCGTCAATATAAACATTCAGATGAGAGACATTTTCCTTGCGATGATTGTAACAAGTCTTATAAGACCAGAAAAGATTTGTTAAGGCACATGGAATCTCACAGCAACGTAGCGCAAAGAATGGGAGTCATCTGCAAAATGAAGTTTACTAATTTGAGGCAGCACATGATGATTCATACTGGAGAGAACCCGTTTAAATGTTCGTTATGTGACAAAAATTTTCGCCTGAAGATACTTTTAAAAGTCACATGAACATTCACAAGGGAAAGAAGACGCATGTGAAGGAAATGTGCTCTGCTTGTGGTAAATCCCTTTACAATTCGTATATGCCTACGCACATGAGAATGCACTCTGGTGAGAAACCATTTGAGTGTAATATCTGTAGAAAGACATTTCCAAAGAAGCAAAATCTTGATGGACACATGAGAAGTCATACGGGCGAGAAACCCTTTGCCTGTGGCGGATGCGACAAGAGATTTGCTCTCTATAGTAACATGATGACTCACAAAGCAAAATGCACGTCGGTTTTAGAGTACTTGTTTTAAGTACTTTACTAAGATTTACGTCTTTATTAATGAAGTCATAGGAAATAATGTGTCTGCATCATACTGATGTGGAAAACCTGGACGCAGGGTTTGAATTTCAAATGTTGACTGTGGGTGTGGTTGCGTGAACTTCATCCTTATCTATGTTTTTCTCAATCATCAGTCTAATGACAATTATGACATATCATGGCAACATTGACCGCTGACGCCCTATGGAACATCGTAGGGACTTACATTGGTAATTTTATACACAACATTCACATTTAAGCTGTTCAGATAGCTGAGGTAGGTCTATTTCAACTATCATTTCTCGCGTTGTCGACTTAGCGCGCAGTACGTGCCGCCTAAAAAACGCATAACAGCTGTCGTGGAGAATTAATTCATCTCAGAGTTGAGGACCTTCCATCTGTTTGACCACCTTCGCCTTCCTGTGTGGTTCCTCAGTCTGTCGGCCTCGGCTTTCTCCGCGTTGCTGTTGCCTCTGATCAACCAATCCATCAAGCTGGGTCACGTGCCAACTCGATAGAAAGTCGCCATCATCCATCCTATCCCAAGGTTGATTCTCCGAGTGGTATTACTTAACTGTGTTATGAGAGGAATCGTCTTCATTTGATTGGCCTCGGTTTATGAAGGCGTGCGCACGGTCCAGTCCTCTTTGTCATCGTCCGATCTGTTTACATGGCATAATGTAAAGTTTTGACATGCTCATTTTCCCCCAAATTTCCTGGCAGGAAGTTACCCCGCCTCTGGTTCGAATAAATATTGAAACATAATATGATGATTAGACACGATTATTTCTTATATGCAAGGCCTGCAATAGGATGAAAGACCGTAGAAGGACCGAGGTCCTGTAAGCGGATCAACCTATGTTGAGAGAGAGAAACATTCAATAGGTAGGAGGTCAATATATAGCTAATAAACATAATATTAATAATTGCTTACTAGTTAACTAGTACATCATAGCCTAGTCAAATATCTATAGTTACCACGTTGACTATCTCATATAATTATTGAAAACAATGAACTATTATGATATTTACATTCAATAGGTAACAGGTAATTATTGAAGACCGAAATTTATATACCGCCTAGGTTTTGTGTCGTCCACGGTAGTCTATAGACTGTTGTTACATTACAACGTTGTATGGTATCAGGCCGTGTAATATCATCTTACCTGGCAGTCTTGTCAAGACTGGTTAGGAATAATGAAGTGGCTGCCGCGTTAAACTCAGACGACTTTAGAAGTAGGGCCTACAACAGTGGTTCTCAATTTTTTGGCACCAAGGCACATTTGAGATCTTTGGAAATTCAGACGGTAGGCCAACCCTATTGAACAAAATCTAATTTTTTATTTTTTATTTTGAGTAATATTATAGCTGCTGTTGTTAAAGCTTGCTTTTAAGCATTTCACATCTTAAATAGACGGTTTAATTTAATGTAGGCCTATCAAAAATTTACTAAATAGATTAGAGTAGTCAAATATTTCTATATTAACAGCTTAACTTGAACAGATTGAAATGCAAGATTTGCAATTTTACAATTACACACTTACAATGTTAATTAATCAAATTGATTGTATACTGTAGCTTCATTCGAGAGTTTTTCACCACATACAAACGATGCAATGCACTTTGGTAAAGGACAGTCCTTATCCAACTCCACGTAGAACCAAAACTTAAATAGCACTCATATTATGCTGGCGACGAACTTTAATAGTTTCTTTGGGTTTGATCGTTTTTGATTGTTAGGTGGTTTGAGCTAGTAGGCGTATACCAAAGATGGTAGAGTCGTAGACTAAGATGTGACACTTCCTATCTCCGATATGTATCTGAATGTTCACGTCACCTACCTTGGAATCGATTGTCGTTGCTACGATACCAATAAGATATCACTTCCCCAGTCGGTACGTGGCGCGGTTGGCGTGGCGTCAACCGCGCCACGTAGCGAATGGATAAGTGATTTGTATGCTTTGACCACCACACAAACCAAATACACGGTTTGATAGGAAGTGTCAAATCTTAGTGTACGACTCTACCGTCTTTGCGTATACTTCCTTAGCTTAGCGTCGAAAATCGTCTGCATTGTTAAAAATGCACGTACAGGCATGACATTTTTTTAAATTGAAGGTTGATTTTATGGTTTAAATTACCTGATGTATCCACACTCTGAAATATTTCTAAGGATTTTGACAGGTTTTTTGTGCATCCGAAGGCAAAGACAAGCGCAAATCGCTTATAACTGATTGGGTGCAGAAATGTGCTTTAATTTATTCAGGAGACCACGTTTTGGCGAAATTGATCTTGTTGCAGTTGAAGTACAGTGTCACTTCACGTTTTCTAGCTTTGGTGATAAAATTTAACATTTGCAGTAGCTTTTGGAGGATGTTTGTGACAATTCCCATGTATTGCAGCTTAACGCTCATTCGCTAGTTATGGTTGGTGGACCATATTACGTAAAATCAATCAGTGGTGTAACTGATGTTACTGGTGTAGGCCTACACCGCTTTAGGTTCTATTTAAGTTTTTGTACATTAACTACATGCTAAAGCAAAATTGACAGTGACAATTTTAGCAGAATATTTCAAAATTTGAGGAGATATTAAATTTGTATGTCAATACGAGATCGGATCTTCCAAGTTTTGACTTTTATATCTCAGTCAGGAGCTAAGGGCTGAACTCTAATAAAATTATCAATATGTTGTGGACAGTGGCGACTCTACAGAGGGGCCATGAGTGCGCCACCAACTGAGTTCTGCAGAGTTTCACGAGACCACATCCCTGTCGGTTAATGCGAAGAGGATTGATATACGAGGAGGCTCCCACCGATGGACCCTTCAAATTTAGCGTCCACTTTCAGTTTTGACGAAACGAGACATCCAGATGACCCCTATGTTATGTTCCCGAGCCCTGTATATGGCCCTCTGTTGAGAGCTGCCACTGGTTGTGCTCTCCCCAAATTTTCAAAAATCTAAGTGATGTAACTTATGGTTCTTTTGTCTATGAATTTGTAAATAATGCATGGAAGCCAATTTTTGCTAAAGTTCCTGACATCTTATCAACAGGCAGGAATTATGTCCTGGTTTTTTAACGAGAACACAGGTGCTCATTAGACATATAGTTAGTGCATGATTAGTTTCATTATGCAATCGTAATCTCAACATTTTTATAGCGCCCACAAAAGCGAAGTCGCGGGAACCAGCTTATTCACAGGCGCAATATGTCTATGCTTTACAAGGACATTGGCTTTGCGGTGATCATCAATGTGGGGTTTACGGATAACTGTAAAGTAAAAGTGGCTTTTGAAGGAATAATGCTGCGAAATGCCAGCTGCAGATCATTGGTAAAATAAATCCCGGATGGTGTTCTGTTCCTATCCTTGTAAATCATTGTTTGACGATGAACAATCTTGTATTGTCGCAAATTGCTGTTAATAGGTCTCGTACTACATTATGGTAACTTAGTATTTACCAACTACTAGTACTTGGCGTATCGTTCATTTCGTCATCATTATCAAAATAATTATTGCTCTCCAACTCCAGTTTAGCCTTCTTTGCAACACATTTTGTCCGTTATTTGAGTGTTTTTAATTTATTTTATTAAAGCCAATTTACATTACTGATAAACAGGGGCGTCTATCGATCATCCTTCGAAGTCACTGGAGCAGCTTCCCCTAAACTCCGCTTCCACTCCCCTCCCCGCCTAATTTTTAACGGAACCCGGGAACAACCTTCAGAAAAGTCTTCTGAAATTGCGAATTCATATAGGCGAGCTTTGGCACCTCACGGCTAAAAAATCGACTATGACCCACCAGACTTTCTTACCTGTGAGCATTCATTGCCTTATAGGCCTAATTTCTTATAATTGTCATGCATGTCTAATTTCTTCACTTTCTTTTGGACGGCAATAATATTCAATCCTCACAAATGGCATATCGTAATACTATTAGCAATAGGCCTAGTATATCTAGGAAATATATAATATTCGTTTATTTAGAGATTTCCGGGTGGAAAATTTCCTAGATTCCACAGTGACACTGTAGAATTGAACAGAATAACTCAACTGCAAATAATAAACGGGCAAAACGATAATTGTAGTATTTAACAAATTTTGTTCCCCTAAATCCTCAAATTTGCTCTCCCCTTATTTCTGGGATGAAGCATTTGCTCCAGGGCTTACATGATGTAGACGCCTCTGCTGACAGAAATATTAATTTACCAATTAATTAAATTGATTAGGCCTATAACACGCACGATTGTTTTAAGTGCGAACAGCAAGCGCATAGCGAGATAGGTACAGCCAAACCCGACCAATGGTGGATGCTTTACACATGATAGATTGGGCGGAGACGTCATTGGGGGGGGGGGAAGAGGGACATTTGCCCCTGAATTTCCTGATTAAGATTATAGTGCGTGCAAATTTTCATACAAGGTCATAATTTAATAGCCACATTAATAATAAATCTAATTGAATTTCATATATTGACATTATATCAGATAAAACTGAATAATTTCACTTTTGAAACTGTATCAGCGTTTTTGCCGAAACAAGATTTAACATATCAAATCTTTTGGTACCCCTGAAAACGCAAAAACTAAACCAAAACATATTTAAAACAAGATCATTTTATAGCCCCTTCCCCGTCGCCAAAAAGCTGAAATGACGTCCCTGAGATTGGGAAACCTGTGACGTAGGACTACTTGTCTTTGCAGAAAATTAGTCCAGCAATAAGCTAAAAAATTAAAACGCGTTAACAAACACTACACAAAATAATTTATATTTGTAATTTTAAATAAATATTTTGATGATTTTATCAATAAATAATGCTATGCTATAGGCTGCCAAATGTTCTTGAAATCAAATAGATAGTTGCTCGCACTAGATTAACTTTAACTTTACGACCACAGACGTGCATCTTGTTAGCAGCGACTACAGCTAAAGTGCTAAAATAAACGAAGGCTTAGATTACAATATTTTAGAATTTTACATCATTATAGACATAAGAAATATTTACAGATTGATAAACAGAAACATTTCCATATTTCATTAAAATAGAAACATCATATTTTAGCTTAATTCGAAAATGATTTCTATTGAATTTGAGTTCTTTATTAGCTCGCGGCACACTTGGCGGTGCACGAATCCCGCGTGTGTGTTGTGGCACACAAGTTGAGAAGCACTGGCCTGCAGTGATAGACTAATGGACAGCCGATAACAATGAATTGGGATGCGTTATTAGCTCGTCATTAGTCTATTCGTTATACAATCTCCCAAAATACCTACCTGCCTGAACCTCACCGTGGCCAAGTAAGGACTGTCCGGTGAATCTATGCCATCAGTGGAGAAGGCCGAAGGACCACCAAGGACGATACGCGAGGTGAACACCTTGACCAGTGGACTGCGAACCCCGAAAATGACTGGTCAACACAGGATGAGGGCATATGTGGCCCAAACGACAGGCCCACTGACCTCCTTACCCTACTAGGAGAGGAGTGGTCACCACCTGGCATAAGGACCAAGAAACCTCCACGTGAATACATACGTTCTCAAATGGATACGTCGTATAGTTGAGGCCCCTCGGATCCTCTGCATTTATGCATGGCGGATAAAAGAGAAGCTAACAGAAGATAAATCGCAGAGCATCCAAACTAACAAGGGAGGCTAGTTATTTATTTTGGCATAAAATTATTGTAGTATGCGACGGCGTTCCATAATCGCACGATGACTTGGTTCGTTGTAGATGTAGTGTGCCTGTAGGAGTTGGTCGATTATATTTAGCGCATTCAGATTTATATTATTCCTAGAAGCCGCTGGCTGCGCGGAGTCCGACGAAGCCTAGCATACGGAGACACCGCCTACAACCACAGCCAACGCTAGGCGCTTGCTTTATGTTTCGTTATTATAACAAAGCCTCGTGTACGTCTACAGTGTACAGCGCAAAGGGCACTCCGTTTAGACAGTCTAAGGACGATCAGCGATGAATGCGGACTATAACAGTTTCATTCCGAAACAGACGTTTAAAGTTCAGTGTTAAGTCTTAAGTTTAGGCAATTATTTCAATACGATTGCGATAGGTCCTATTCTGAGTATACTGGATAGATATTCCACTAAATCTTTTCCATGCTATTGCGATATTTAAATGGGATCATTCTAATTGACTTTGTGTCGATGCAATTGAAATACTTATATGAGATACCCTATTTAATTTTGTTTCGAAACGATTGCGATATTTAAGTAGATGTGATAGATTCCACTTATATCTGCACTGATAAGACTTAAGTTTTTGAGTTGACCCCAGTAAGATATTCAACTTATTTCTGCTTCGATACGAGATGAGAAGATATATATTCCACTTAAGCTTGAATTTTGTGTCATTGCAATAATTGGGATAGTTTGAGTGGACATCATAGACATTTCTGATTAATTCCATCGAGAACTTGTATAGATTTGCATTCGGAAACTCTTTCGGTTCTTCACGAGTGTGAACTCGTGAAATGAAATCCGAGAAAGCGTTGGATGTGAAGTCTGATGAGAAGGCGGAGGAGGATGGACCATGGAAAAAGAGGTTTCTGAGTGGAGCTCTGGGTGGCAGCATCGCAGCGTCTCTCCTGTGGTTGATAGCCATAAGTACCAACTACTGGGTCTCCTGGGACCTACCGCCTGGAGAGGGTGTCTTCCAGCCAACCACGAGGACCTTTATACTCAGCCAGCACGCTGGAATGTGGCAGATTTGCCGCAGAGAAAGAATCAACGAAACATCTGAAATAAGTAAATAATTTTGAATACTGACGATGACGATAGCGATGACAATGACAACGACGACGACGATGCTGACGACGACGCTGACGATGATGATGATGATAATGATGATGATGATGATGATGATGATGATGATGATGATGATGATGATGATGATGATGATAAAATCTATGTTTACTACGAGGATTATGCGACAGATAATATTGATGGAGGTGCGGAATTTTACGATGAATCATAAAAGTAGAAATAGTATCAGCAGTGGTTGTGGTACTAGTCGTGATATTGTTAGTAGTGAGAGTGGTATGAATGGTGACAATAGCAGTTGTAGTAAAAGGTGACTAAGACAATGATGGAAACTAGCAGGAAGAAGATAGAGGAGAAGGCGGAACCGGAGGTGGAAGAGGAGGACACGAAATGTTGCACAATTCATCATGAATTTCCACTCATACTTATTAGTCAAAGACACCAATTTGACCATGATAGACGCTTTGTATACGAATATCTTGAAGATGCGCAGAAGCCTACTCGATTTTGACGATAAAGCTTGGGAAGCAGAAAATGACGGTGATGATGACGATGACGATTTCTACGGTAAAAGTAACGGTATAGCCTACTCATGAGACTGAAGTGTACGATAATTTTGTCGACAATTTCGCCAGACTCTGGCCTCGAACTTTTGTCCGAAGTATCGTCAGTGTTGCTAATGTTATCGATGACAGCTAAATATTGACATTCCTGGAAGATGTAATATTAGAGAGAACCTTTAAAGTGCACAAACCTGAAAGGGCAGATGTTGCTCGACTAAGAGCCGAACGGGAATGTCGATGAATCCGTTAACTGCACTGAGATGACGTCTTTATTGTCTGCAGTCTGGTATAGCAACAGCTTCCAATGGAAATCCGCTGTCGTTGCAGACTGCTTCCAATAAAGGTGTCGCTACGGGTGCTGTTAACAGTTCAATTAAAATATCCTTGGCTCCAAGTCAAAGGTAGGATAAGTTTTACATCTCTAAAAATGCGTGTTTCCCAACAGTGTCCTTTTAGACGAACTAAATCCTCACTATCGACGAGATTTTTCCCGACGATCAGGCGCTTGGATATCTTATAGGAGAAGGGAATTGAAATGTTTAGAGCTGTGTATGTTTTGAGCTGCATTGCATGGGCTTAAGATAATAAACAAACCTGCTTTTTCATCGTTTCGGAGTAGGCGGTGGTGAAGACGTACTGGCCATAGAGCTGTAGGGAAGTTTAGCAGTGTAGGATTCGGACTAAGTCATCGGTTAATGCGAGGAGGATTGATATACGACGTTTCGAATTCGAGACGGTTACTTGTTACGATGTGTGGGAGTTGTTATCACAGTATGAGACGTGAAAATTGCTGTTTACCGGAAGGAAACCGACCCATAGGAATTCGAACGAAGACTGAAAGCAAATCTGGCGAGGATTCTGTGAGAGGGATCGAGTTTCAACTACGTTACTGGTGAACGGTACTAAATTCCACACTGCTTTCTGGTTCGATTGTTTCGAACACTCGATGCTGTCCCAGAAAGCGCTTCTTGTTCCTACACACGACGCTGAGTCTCATAACGAGCAGAGGTGTCATTAGCAAGAAAAAAATGCACAGAGAACTGGAGGATTCACCAATGATGCGCCCACGCACACACGTATGGTTCAACCATTGAATTCACGTTGACAGATGACACGAATGTTCTGAGTTTTGGGGCGAATCAGCGTCTATGCGCAGGAACGCCATCTGGAGATACCTAGCGCAGTGACCTCTGCCATAGGACAAACGAACGTGGCAACATCTACTTATTATAGCGCCTTCGGTTTATTTGACCTTGGCGTATATTGTCCGCTGTCAATATCCCTGAGCTGGAAGCGAGTAAGGATGGAAACTGAGACATAGATTAAGATAGAGATTTGAGAGAGAGAGAGAGAGAGAGAGAGAGAGAGAGAGAGAGAGAAAGAAAAAAATTGAGAGGAAAATGGGATAGGAAGAAGTAATTATGGGGATGGAGCAGGATATATGGATTGGACGGAAGCGGAATTAGTTCTGTTTATAGTCTGGATTTGTTTGGCTGAGTGATATTAATGCGTCGGCCTCTAAACTAATTGGGTAAAGAGCAGCTGTCAGTGGCAGACCATCGCCTACATGGCCAAGACGTTTATACACTTACACGTCTGTATAAATACCTTGTATATTGCTGCTCTCTCTTTGTTTCTCTGTCTGTTTGTGTGTGTCTGTCTGTGTGTCTGTCTGTCTGTGTCTGGCTCTGGTATCTGAGGCGATTTTCTTTATTTAACACCAAAACAAGGTCAAACTGACTGCTAGAAATCTTACCAAATGGAGCAAAAAAACGATTATTATTAATATTATTATTATTGTTCTTATTATTATTCTTTTATTATTATTATTATTATTATTATTATTATTATTATTATTATTATTACGATGATTGTTATAGTAATACGTGTGCTCTGTTATGTCGTCACAGGTGACTATTGTTCTCTGATGAACTTCTATCCGTCGGAAGAGGAAATCGAAAGAGACCCAGAAACCGATCGACCAATTCTAAGTAAGCAACAGTAACAACAGAAAATAGGCGCTATAGAAACAAATGTATCTGTCTGTGTATTTCTCTGCGTGTATGCCTGTTTCTATGTCTGTCTATTTCTGTCTCAGTGGCTGTCTATGTCATTGGCTGGATGACCCATATGGGTTTTTATCAGATTTATTCTAGTTTTTTAAAAATACATACAACGATGCAAGCAAGATATCTATTAACTACAGACGATGTGAGGATTGGATAATAATTATACGTAATGACACATTTAACAGAAACCATTTTTGTAATAAATGATAAACTGCCTTGTCGCGGGTTTCACTCTCGCCAGCTCCTTCTTCTAGATGACGAGATTACCTCCGGTTCTTTCCTCAATCTCCAAGCTCCGCCACACGACCCACTAGATGGTTTGAATATGTATATTTAATTATATATATACACCACTCATCCTATCTAGACTTACTAGAGTTATTAGTGTCCTTTAGAAATGTTTCCCTGGTTTACGTTGGAGACGGGGTTCTCCAACTACGTTGATTATCCTTATCGTCAGAACGACCCAACGTTCCCCCCAGTTCCGAAGCAGGTCCCTGTTCCTTTTCTTTCTACACTATATGAATCCTTCTAGAGACGATTTCCTTCGCCATCCCAAACGCAAAACTCGTATCTCTATTGGACGACAGATCACGTGTTGAAACTATTACTAAATCTGGTTGGTCGGATCATTGCATCCGTAGCGTAACGTCACATCCCTAGAGGCGTACAGTTAATGTTTGACCAGCGGTTGTCATGGCGGGGCCTTGTTAGTGTCATAGACAGGCAATAGGTTCCAGGGATCGGACTACATTATTATCGTTATACCTCCTAATAGGTTGCGCCGTTCGTGTCGGAATTGTCCCTTATTCTTGATTAGTGTCAACAAGCCGGTTCAGACCAGATCTTCAGCTGGTTCATCAATTTTTTTGTCTGTGGGTCGCAGAGATAGGAGGGGCAGGCAGCTCCAACGTCTGCCTCGAGGTGTCGGGTTTCGTTGCTTGACACTCCGTTGATCTTTGCATACTTCTCGCCGTCTGTATTGAGGCCGTCTGCCTCCGGTGAATGACTTTTATGTGGCGCCATCGTCCAGAGTTTCGCGCCTAACATGCCTTTTTGTCAGCAACCCATCAAATCTCACACGCCCACGAACAATAATTTATGTCCATCCAAGAATAATTTCTACCCGTCCAACGGATGGATGGATGCCCAAGGCCTGTGTATGTCCGTGTGTGTGTCTGTATCTTTGTCTGTCTGTGTTTGTCTGGACCTGTCTGTGTCTGCTTCTTGTGCATGTCAATTATTTTACTGTGATTGTTGAATTAAAGAAGCAGAGATCTATATCTATCTATCAAACTCTTGTCTCTATCTTCCTGTGTGTATGTGTACGTCTGTCTGTTTTATCTTCTTTGTATCGCTGTCTCTCTTTCTGTCTCTTCGTATTTGGCTATTATTTATATATACCATCAGCGACTTTTGTCACAACAACTTTAAGAGACTTTCAGCTTTACCCAGAGTTGAACGAGAGACAGAGACAGATAGAGACACGATACAAAGACGATAAAGTGGCGTTTATCCTTTCCTCCTTTTCGACTATCATCTTGAACTCTGCCAGAATGAATTCAACATATATTATTATGTTCTGTCGTTTTCCACTTATTTCATGTTGAAGACCTGAAAGTCTCTTAAAGTTGGATAGAGTTGCAAACCTATTTTTCTTAACTAGACCGGAAATTACCTAAGTTAAATCTCTTTGCTTTCATCTCTTTTCCTGCGCTAACTTTCTTTTCTGTGTTATGTCAATAGAATATTTCTTATCAGTTATTATTTCTCGATCCTATATCTGCGTTGTCCTATAAGTATCAATAGGCTACTAAGTTCCTCTTCTAGGAGATCCCAGTAAAAGGGCTCAAATATAGCTTCTATCAAGACTCCTACATCTCTACTGATACTAACTTCTTAAAGCGATTCTACCTCTTTTTCTAGACTCGAGAGTGGCAACACGTAGCACTTTTTCATTTTCTCGGACGACAGATTATTCAGAACTTTTTTGTTATATTATGTTATCGTGGTCTTTTCATACAGATTACCGTCGTGCAGTAACAGCTGTGGCGATAATCGGCATAGTTGGAACTGTTATCGCAATTGCCTTCACCTGGTATTCCGTCAGAAAACCAAGATACATATTCAAGCGTCTTGCTGGATGTCTTCTGGTTGGATGCGGTGAGACTCGAGCAATGCATTCTTTTAAGGCCATTAGGTCTATCTGGTATACATGTCTGCCAATCATTGTTACCTGTCTTTTGATATTTGTTACCTGTCTTTTGATATTTGTTACCTGTCTGCCAATCATTGTTACCTGTCTTTTGATATTTGTTACCTGTCTGCCAATCATTGTTACCTGTCTTTTGATATTTGTTACCTGTCTTTTGATATTTGTTACCTGTCTGCCAATCATTGTTACCTGTCTGTTGCTTCATCAGAGAATGGTTACAGCACTGTTCCTAATGATAATTATTTTGTTGATGATTACAATGATGAAAGCTACGAAGATTATAATGAGAAAAATGATGATGATGTTGGTGGTGGCGGTGATGATGATTCTGCTACTGTTGCTGTTGGTGATGGTGATGATGATGACGAGGAGGAGTATAATAATGATGATGACGATGACAATGACGATGATGATGATGGTGACTACGACGATCAGAGTGTGTTTCTTTCAGCTGGCTGCATTGTCGTAGCCATCGAGACCTTTCAGAGCATGATCATCTACGAGAGGGACCATCTGCCAGCCAGGTACCCAGCGCAATCGACCCATCGCTTCGGTCTGTCCTATGGTTTTGCCTGGGTCTGCTTCGCTCTCTACGTCGTCTCCAGCCTCGTTCTATTCTTCTATTCTCGCAAGAAAAAGGACAAGGGCAACCACGACAACCCGGTCATCATCGGTCGCATCTGACCCCAGGAGACCTAGGAGAAGAGGGAGCGGAGGGGCTGAGGGGGATTGTGGGGGAAGCAGAGCCAAGGGGCAAATGTATTTGGGTTGATTCTCAATGATTTGATTTGGGAGAGGGTGCATCTGCCATTGTTTATTCCGCCACAGAATCCAACCTACATGGTTGTGGTACTTTAAGGTTTTGCCAATCTCCTTTTTCTTCAGTCATTCGTTCATTGCTCTGCCCATTCCTTCTAAAGAATTTGAATACGATATTATGCAGAGCATTCAACCATCTGTCATCTTTGCCTAATCTCTAAGAGGAATAGATTTTCTCTTGAATGCTTGTATTGTGAATACTTCGGACATTTGATAGCTTACCTCTTTCTCTACGTTGCCGCAATCGCATTGTTCACCCGCTTCAACAATTCCATTGCCACAAACGGATTTATCTTTGTCCAGTGCGACCTCCGGAATATTTTTCAGACATGAACCAGCTCCGTGTTGAAAGACTTCCAGCAGGTACGTCTTAGAGCATTCGGACCACTTCGTGTGAGGAGTCGAAGGACTGAAATATATCAGTTGCACTCAGGGACACTACTATGACTACTACTAATACTACTAATAATTATTATAATATTAGGCCTACGTAAAATTCAGTAGCAACTCCTTCATTTATATTCTGGTTGAGTCAGCCTGGAAAAGAAGCTTAGGCCTAAACGCGTTTGAGATGCGTAGTTAAGTAACTGACTTTCCACTTGGCCACATGATGCAATGAGCTCCTTCCGCTGCTCCACATTCACAATCCTCGGTATCGTGTTCAAAGCCGAGCATGTGTCCCATTTCATGAGCCGTTACTTCTGCAGCGTAGTTCAACATTTTTTCGATATCCTACAAAACAGATTTAAAGACACAGCGTTCTGTAACACTGTAACTTATAGAAATGCACGATGTTGAGAAAGAGTAAGTAACAACTCTTGGTCAATTCTCTATCTACATCTTGAGCTCCAGGTATTTGTAGGCCTACACAATCCGCAAAAGTTCTAATGTGTCACGGAGGAGGGAGGAGTAAAAAACTCATTGATGATTAAAGGACAAATTATATTTTATTATTATAAAATGATTTTCTTGTTTAAAGCAGTGATGTGAATTCGACCAGTCATTGGAAGAGACAAGAAGAAGAAATGGATTCCTTAGAGTAATTTATTTAGCTACGTGTCTTCCAAGTAATAATATCTAAAAAATTGCTTCAATTGAAGGATAGATGTAAATAATACGCTACTCACGGTGGCGAACATCCCGGCCGAACTAAACGAACACATTGCAGACATCGGCGCCTTACCAGCGATGTTTGTTTCAAACAGTGAAGCACTGAAGGTGGAGAAAGCAAAGAAACAAAAGCACCATCAAACAAAGTCATTAGGAACATTTATTATTTTTTTCAAATGTAATCAATCTTTTAATTTAAAATGCTATTGTTATTATTACTAAGCATAATATTATTACTGAGCGCCACAACGTATAATGTTGACTACCGCAGTGGAGGACGATCGAATCCGTTCTCTTCGCTTTATGCTACAACAGCTCTAGCCAATCTTTGACCTGGACGCTTTCCTACATGTACGTCCAGCTTTCATTTGTGATGGTTATATTTTCATCGTTTTTGTCTATTTCCTATTGAAATGTATCTCGTCTCAGGCCAGTGTGTTTAGAAACCATCTTACAGTGAACCACCTTAATTCTAGCATGACTGGTACACCAGCGCACTCCATTCAAACACTTGCATTGATTCACACGATTCTAGGGTTAATGGAACCAAAGGAGATTAAGTAAGAGGAGGAGAAGGAAGAGGATTTGTACAAGGACGTGATCTGCTTCGTCCATTAGAGAAAAAGATTTTCTGAGACTTGCGTCAATAGAATCGCGACGTCTTGGTCGTGCAGTGGGTTGATGTGATTTTTGCGGTATTCGTTGAAATTCATGATAAGTCCAGCGGAGTCATTTCGATCGAACGTAATAAGTTCTTTTGAGGTCCAGACTTCTACTCCGACGATGACGAGATAGATGCCAAGTGATTGGTATCTCTGCAAAGAAAACATTCATACGTTCATAGCATATCACTTAGAGCCTGACTTGACGATCATACGATTCTGAGTCAGCGCTGAATAGATGTGCAATCACGATGACTATGATGAATACGTGTTTTATCTGGCAGGGCATGCCTAAGAATGCCATTCGTTTAAAATAAGAGAGATCAGCCGTGGATGGAATAGGACAACACGATCCAGATGACCAAGTTATATTTTATCATTTGAGTTGGGGGAGGACCTTAGAATAATAGTTAAAACACAGGGACGCAGAGCTGAGGAACTGAATTCGGGACCCGCATCCCCTTCAAGATTGACTTCTTTTCTTCTTTTACTAGACGGCGACGTTTTTAAAAGATGAGATGCAAAACCGTAATGGGCGCCCTGCGCGGCTGCCGACGGTTAAATTCGACTCCTGTGATAACGTGTCATCATTCGTTCATACAGTACTTGTTATGATACTGCGGTTTATCAGTTTGAAATTATTATTATTAGTATTATTAAGACAAAATATTTCAACTAGATATATTTTATGTAACTAGTCTTTAAAATATTGCTTTCAATAGTCTTTGAAAATGTTCAATTAATGTAGATAGGTAGGATGCAAAAATCGTACTAAGACCAGTGTCATGCTAAATCAAGCATTTCTGATTGGATTTTGATTCAGGAAAGTACAAACATAATGTGGAACTTACAATGCTGGCCAGGTTTACTATGGATTTTGCTGTTTCAATAGCTTTTGGCTCGCTTTTATCGAGAGACACATACTGAAAAACAGAAATTAACAATAAAAATACAGCACAATAATTATCAGCAGCATTTATAATTATTTTATTTGTAACATTCTCAACCGAATTCAATCTTTTAGTCATTGCTGCAGAATGATTTATGACCTTTTATGACTCCTTTTGCTTTCTATAATAATTGAAGTCATCCAATTAAACGGATCATTTAAAAGACTATTTAATTCTTATCAATGTCAATTCTTTCTCTGCGTTCCGGACTTTCTCGACTTAACTTAAAAATTCGTCGTAAATCTAGATTTTCGAATAAACGATTACGATTTGGCTCATAGCCTCTGAACATCCCAGTCATCTGTCAGCTGTTGACGGGAATCTGTGCACGCGTGTGCGTGGACCTGCCTTTGGCGATTCTTTTAGCTTACTGTGCACTGTTTTGCTAATTGTTTTGACAGTCATATAAATGACAATTAACATCGTATTGGCTAACACAGAGAGCGCCTCTGAGTAGATTTCTTGAAGAGGCGTTATGTTAAGTTTCATTGATTTATATGTGTTGATAACAGACAATTGGCACCCACCTCCTCATACGAAACCACGAGGTACACCTCTACCATCTTGATCAAATCGTCCGAATCACGAGGCCAATTAAACGTAGATCGTTTCATCTGAATCGAAACAATGAGTTTATTTAATTTTTTTAATTTAATGATTAATACTATGTTATTAAATATGATTTGAAAGCCAATAAAGATGTTGCAAATCATGGGACATTAACAAAGTCTTCCTTCTTTGAGAAATTTGCAACCCTTATTTATTAGATCATTTTTCATTATCGGCTAGACCGAATTTTTGCTTACACGTGACACTCTGAATCGCACTCTGATGCTACGCAGCGCTAGTGAATAAACTGGTGCCCTGCGTTCTGCTTTAGAGCAGCTCTTTATGGAATTTGGAGTTTGCGATTACTTTGCTGCATGATAAAACTGAAGTTTTATTATTATTATTATTATTATTATTATTAATATTATTATTAAAAGTGGATATGCATGGCGTAAGATGATAAACTATGATGAAGCGTAAAATACGTGAAGGTATTCATATGAAGGTATTCACGTGAAGGTATACGTGACGGTGATTCATTAAAAAACGTACCCCTAGATATTTAATTGTAACTCCGTCAAATATCGGTTTATGTCAAAAAATTTTTAAGTGAACATAGAGGAATCAGTTCTGAATAGGAAGAAAGTTACAGTTTATGTTCAAATTGACCCCCTCGGGCAGTAACACACGCGCGAAGACGCCTACGCCACTGCCTGACTGACTCATCAATGATGCGCTGATCCATTTCATCCCATACCTCCACAATTCGGTGACGCAACTCGTCGACATCATGTATTCGATTTCTGTAGACTTTTTCCTGCATGACGCTCCATATCTTATAGTCCACTGGATTCAAATCAGGGCTATTAGGTGGCCAGTAATTAGGCGGGATGAAATCAGGTGTTTCAGTTTCGAGTAACGCAACGGTCTCCCGAGCTCTGTGCGCAGGAGCGCTATCCTGCTGGAAGATGAAATACTCCGTTATCTCACGAATGTCAGGCAAGAGACCCTGCATTAGTAGAACATCTCTGTAATATTGTCCATTAATCTTAACACCTGGTTCGATGAAATGGATGTTCGTACGACCGAGTGCAGATACCCCGACAGATACCATAAGGGACTTGCTGAAAGTTGGTCGAGTCCGCAAAAGACGATTTGCTGGAACGTCTCTCTTCCTTGTACCGGCTGAGACATAAATACGATCATTCTGACTGTTACTGGGTGCTGCCACAGTAAACAATTTCTCATCAGTAAACCAAATGAAATTCACTAAGCTTGCAGGATACAACCTCAGTAGCTGACGGGAACGTGTCAATCTTGCTTGCTTGTTGGCTGCTGTGAGTTCTTGAGCGTGTCGTTTCTTTAAACATCGCAAATGTAAATCATTCTTGACAATTCTCCAAACTGATGTCTGACTGATTCCTATTTCTCGAGCAATTTGTCTCTGTGTGCGATGCGTTTGCGGCATATCTTCCTGGCTGAGCACCAGCGATTCAACCTTTTCAGCATTGTCGGTTGTTGCTGCCGTACGCGGGCGGCCGCTGCCTGGTCGACGATGGAAAGACCCAGTTTTGTCGATCTTTGAAAGTAACGCATTTAATCCACCAAGAGTCCACTCTTTATCAGGAAATTTCTTTAGAAAACGTTTTGCACTGTACTTTTTATTCTTTCGTAAGAATGTAACAAATTGTTTATCCTCTTCGGTAAACACCATTTTTTCGCGATATTTTCGTGACGTCATTAGTTTCGTCAATCGCGTTACGTCATTTTAGCTTGGTGTGTCAAATGATTTATGTAGCACTTGAATAGAATATCAAGCATCATTATTCTGAAATTTCATTAAAATTAATGGTCATTTACCTGAGTTATGCTAACCTATGTAAGGTACGTTTTTTAATGAATCACCGTGTAGTAAAAATACTGTATAATGCAATGTGACGCAATGTACTTCCTCTTTAAGGTTATCCTTTGATTAACCATTTTGAACTCGACGCAGCGCTCGTGAATAACGTAGAGCCCTGCGCTTGGATTTCCAGAGGCGCTTTAGAAGTTTGGAGCTCACAAGAACAATTACGAGTATATTACAATACAATGCATTACAATTCTAAATCACAATACAAAACAATGACATAAAGAAGGGGTCCTAGCACAGAGCCCTGAGGAAGACCATATCGGTTTAAGAGGCTAGAGCACAGATAGACCGATACACTTCAAATAACATATATATATATATATATATATATATATATATATATACATATATATATATATATATATATATATATATATACTTACAGATGTGCGCTCTGGGCTTTGTAACAAGTTGTCATCATTGTATTTCGTTTATTATGACAGTAGTATCGTGGCTGTCAAAACGCAGCTATTTACAGAATTGTTTACTTTAATTATCAACTTTAAGTTCTATTGAGATTGTCCGATTTTCCGGGGGGCGGGAGGAGGTCATTAGGTTGAATCTCAGCTTCGGCTTCTGTACAAGGACTTTAATATGATGTGAAATTCTTAAGAATCTCATAGATTCTCATCAGCCTTCCTATTGCTTCTTTTCTTAACAGATCTCCCCATGAATATTATATTGCATTCAACCCCATGACTAGGATTACAACACAACTACTATTTACTGCTGCTTTAACTACTAATATTACTTTTACTACTAATACTATACATCACCAACGCTACCACATCACCACAGCCAACTCCTCTGTGATGAATTCACTGCCTGTACACTGTCGGTGGGAAGATGATACTGCGATGGAGAGGACTGATCAGCTGCTACTCTCATATGCTGAGGCTAAGTTAGTGAAGTCTGGCTTACACATTGTTTTGCCTATGGCTGCCTTGGTACTGGCTCAAGGTCCTGTTCTTCTTATTCTTACCTGGGAGAAGGCGTCCTGAACGAATGATATTCTCGCAAGAATGCCATGATACATTGATTGAAAGGAGAATGCAAATAAGCAGGAAGTTTAAAGGTGAGGATATGGCACGCAATAGTCCGTGACCTATTGTCATAGTTCACAGTGACGCGATTCGCGTGCTAATACTGTATACCTATGACAATGAATGAGGGCGTGACTGACTTTGAGAAGGAATCAACATTGGTGCCAGTATAAGCACTGCTTGTGTGCTTATCAAGCACTGCTTCGACTCTTAGTCAAGATTAAGATCAATGACAACACAGTTCGTCTTCATAGGACAAATCGTCGTGGTCATGTCAACTGATGCGTGAAGCTACTTAGCTAATACTTATAGCTTGATAAAATGGCACCCGTTATTAGGTCGTGGATTTGTTTCTTTCAATTTTAGTTTAAGTGACCTAGCGTTTCGATCTTTGCGCAAATGGGGAAAATCTCTCACAAAATCTATTTAATCGTAGTAATATTTTTATCCTTCGGCCATTGCTCCACACAGAGTGAGTATTGGTGATTTCAAATGGATTTATTAGTCTGGTGGAGTCTAATAAACAGACATTTCTGAAGCATTGGACACCGTTGACCACAACGACTATCTTCTCGGTTTTGGTTTTCTCTGCTATGGTTCCAGTACTAATTGTCTTCCAGATCCGTCTCTGTTATAGCCTCCAGAAACTGTCCGCAACCTTCCCACTCTTGTGCGGTGTTACTCAAGGCTTCATCCAGGGCCCACTTTTTTCATGCTGTATACCGCACCATTAGGCCATGCTATCGCATACTCCCTTGACCTCTACTATTTCTGTCCACGATATTGGTATTACTATTGAGCCTCATCTCTCTTTCTATGAAAATATCTACCATCTTTCAGACTTCTGCCTCGTGACCTCCACCGCATCCGACCCATGCACGACTTCAACATCGCCTCCACCACTGCTATATCCATTGTCCACTGTCCACTCAAAGCTCGATTACTGCAAATCCTTTTCCTCAACCTTGATTTCACACAACTCCAGAGCCATCACCAGAACTCCCAATCACCATCACATCATTCCTATTCACAAATCACTACATTGGCCTAATATACCAACGCTCATACATTTCAAAGTCCTATGGCTAACCTGAAACTCCCTACAATACTCCCGGCCCAGAGGCGGCGATCTAGTTTGACGGGTGGGGTACCCAATGAGAGGAGTAGGAAATATGGGGGGAGGACACATGTAGAACGTGTCCCCTATCTGTGAAAGGAGGGGGGACTTGTCACCTCGACCCCCTGGGATCGCCCCCTGTCCCTGCAATATATTTTCGCGAAATCTTAACCATCCAGCCAACCCGCTCCACCCGATAATCTTCTTGTCTCACCGTCGAACCCCGATTACACCTCATTTCAAGTTCTCCAAACTAGCCACCTCGAATACTGCACCATGCATCTGGAACGACCTGCCTTCTGAATTCCGCACTTTGTGCTGCTCCATCAGCGCTGCAATCACTTAACATAATCTGCCTCAGGCTGTTCTATCTATCACCCATCGGGCATTCACCTGAAAGTTAAGTCTCATCTCTTCAAGAAATTTTACCCCGAATCATCTTATGATGCGTATTCCAGATCTCGCCCTGGATGACTCTCGCTCGAACAGCTACTCAACCTCGTCTGACCCGAGAAACTTAAACTCACACTTCGCACCTTTCTTCGGATAACCTCTATGACTTGACACAGCGATTCTGAATAAGCCGGTGCCCTGCTCTTGGTTTCCGAGAGGCACTTTATAAGTTTGTAAATTTAGATTATAATTGCTACTTTATAAGTCAACATCAAAATGTTTAGTGTATGGACAGAAACTTTGTGGACAGTGATACAAACGTCGCTCTGAAAACAAAATTAGAATCGTCTGATGACATCTATGGACGACCTCGCTGACTTGCCGTTGCGCTCTTGAATAAGTTGGGACCCAACGCCTAGCTATAATAGGTCAGCTCTTGGGAAAATTTGGAGTTGTACACTCCAATAAAAACTTCGATAACATAAGAAGTAGAATTGTTTGAGTATAGTTATGAGGATTGGAATTAATGATCACACGAGCAGATTGCTCGAGTGCAATCACGTGAGTAGAATTAATAAGTTTGTGAGTAGAATTACTTGAATATACCTAAAATTAAGCGAATAAGGCCGGAGTGCACATTATCAATGACGCGGGATGCATCATCAGTGGCGCGTGAAATCATTGTTGCGTATCGCGCAGAAGGGCAATAAAAGCAAGTCATGAAAACGAATCTACAACAATTACGAGGAAGTAGGGTGGAGATTCCAAGGTGTGACTCTATACTCTGTGGTCTGAATCAAAGTAGGCAGGTCACAGTGTCGTGGTGAGCTGAGCAATAAATGGACTCTTCGTTGAGTCGTCTAAGTGACGAAGTAGTTTGTTATGAGTATGGATGGACTTTCTACGCTTCATTGAAGACGTGAATGATTCTTGGAATTGAGATTATGCATTTGTCATCGTTCCAACAGCGCACATCTTATTCTGCGTCTATTTCAACAGCCTCTGTTCAATGCATAATTTTGGATATGGTAATGGTTAATACAAACTAGACAGAGAAACAGACACACATAGACAGACAGACAGACAGACAGACAGAGATAGATTTAGCTTCCTCCTGTCTCGCTCGTTCAAGCGTTCCTAAAAGCCAGATCTTACCATCGGACTGACATAATAAAAATCTTGTCGGATATGCTTCATTAGTAGGGTCTAACGCTTTCAATGACCACTCTATCTCTTTCTCTCTCTTTCGCGCTAACTATCTCTGTCTCTATTTTTCTCTATGGGCTATAGCCTTCAATCCCTCTGTCTCTCTGTATCCCTGTTCTTCTATGTCTCTCTCTGTCTCCTCCAATATCTTTTATTTCAAACGTTTGAAGATTTATCTCTTGCTAACTACCCGCGTTTTGAGTTAATGAAAAAAATTAACACGTCATTAATGACTGCTTATAAAATCCTCGCTCCTAATTTCAACTCCTCACGAAACATTGTAAAACTTTTGATTTAGATGGGTTGCGGTTTCAAGGGCATCCAGAGGGCGTTGACTATGACGACAGCTACAGGATCAAGATCACACGGGGTCAGAAGGTCATCAGCAGTACCCTCATTCAAGTAGGTCATAAGGATAACCCTTGCGATTACGCTGGTCACTTAATGTACATGTCCTTCGAGACAAAACGAGATTATAATAATTTATAATATATTTCAATTGAACTAAATAGAATTGAATATAACTGAATATAACTGAATTTAACTGAATATAATCTAATAGAACTGAATAGAACTGAATTAAATTGAATAAAAGTGAATATAATTGAGTTGAATCGAATCGAATTGCTATCGTGACACATTTTGCTCTCACCGACGACGTCTGGTCGTTTGATCCAAAATCTATTTGAACGCGGAAATAACGCAAGAGAAATATAAAAATTAAATGAATACTGCTGGTTATGCAATTTAAAAGAGGAATAATCTGATGTCAAAATTATTTGCTGGTGATTTTTATATTCAGAGCGGGCATTACAGAGCAATAACTGTGACCGTTTCTGCCTTCAACTCCGTCTTTGTGTTGGATCTAGAGCTGAACACGTAAGCCAGCAGATCTTTCTTCTATGCTTAGGAGGCGTATGTTTACAATTATTTTCAAAAGGTGAAGCTAGCTAAGAATAAGAAATCTATCGCGATGTTTATGCTTTGTTGTGGAAGTTCTGGTTAAGAGGAGAATCGAGTCATCCCGCATCGCAGAGCAAAGTTTTTCCACGACAAAGAAGACGAGGATACAGAAAAAAAGTCAACAGGATAAGATTGAGTCCAGTCTACGAGGCAGTTTCGCATACAAGCAGTTAAATATACTGAACTCAATACGTGCTGTTACTGGATCTACGTTTTTTGTGGGGAGGTTCGGTGCTTGAAGTCTACAAACGTTCAAAATGAGCCGAAAGGAATTATAAGATTATTCTGGTTTCAGATATCTCTTCGCTGCTAGCTACGTAGAGAGATCGTTCAACGGAGATGAAATTGTCTACCACGATGTCAATCACGTGAGTCAATAATGATGATTATTTTCAAAAGAAGAGACTTTACTTTACATCAACCCATCTATTCAATACTGACTTAGCCAATGACAGAGTAAGACCTTACCAACGTAGCCTCCCGAAACTATTCAATTTTAGCACACTGCCAATGACACATTCAAGACCTTCCCCGTGTGCTCTGCATTTGGGAACGAATGATAATAATAAGAGCTACTGTCACGATGACTTTTGTGTTGGTTCTAATATGGCAGAGGCTTTAATTTGATTTCAGTTGGACTGGCAGGGAATTCCCTTCAGACCGACTTCCTGTTAACGAATGTTATAGGCTTCCGTTGCACTTAGAGTGTGTTGTGTTCCTCAGTCTTATGTATACTTGTGGCCTGTCTTTTACACAATGTAGCGACGTGTCATGACTGACAGATTTATTCTTCGCGTTTGTATCTCACAATGACTGAACACACACCCAGAGCTTCTCATTCAAAGTTGACTTCTTGAACCCTTGTGTGTAAGCGTATATGTGTATTGTATTCACATAACTGACAGGCGAACGATTTATCACTACATCTATACTAGCCGAGCGACCAAGGCGATCGATTGATCGCTCGCGTCAAATGAGCACACGAGGTTTGAAGCGACCTCGCTTGATGACCTTGGCGATCAATAAATTAATTTCACTATTACAACAACAGCAGCAACTACTACAACTGCTACCGTACTATTGTTTTGCTACAACAACTAATCGTGCTACCACTAGCCTAACACTTCTGCTGCTGCTACTACTTTATTAGGCCTACACTACTTCTGACCACTTATTACTCGATACTCGATGCGACCATTGTTTGACATAATTCATGGGCAGTGATATTATAAAGGCGCTAAAGAAGAGAATTATTTGATTATTAGAATAGACAAAGAACTAAGATAGGCCCTATGTTTAAATATTCAATTAAACGATTTTGCATTGCATGCAACGCTCAAAGTTACTTTAGAAACGAAGCATTCATCAATCTCGTTTTCCTCACACGAACGGTTCTGCGTCTGTATGTGTAGCGTTGTAAGGGATTCTCTTAGTATTTTCTTGCTTTGAGGGTTCCTAAATGACCTAAGTAAACACTCCGTTTCAAATACATCTAGTGTATTCAATAATTATAGACGGAGAGTCATTGTTACTATCTTGGAAAAGTGAGAGACCAAGTGCAATCTTCGGCAGCCGTCAGCACATGCAATGGAATCGTGTAAGCGTTATTAGAGTGCCTTCTAAATTATTGTTTTACCGTTCTTTTGTCTTGTTCGTTCCTGCTGCTTTGTTCAGTTCTAAAAGTCAGGTCTTTTCCATCTAATTTCTAATCTAAAGATACCTTTATTAACTTTAGGAATTAGGTGTTTATGATTACTATTCTATAACCCACACGCCAACATCACAGTGGACCATGTTGACTAACTGTACTATCGGCCACGGCTCAATCCAGGAGCTTTACCTACGTGGATCCCGCCAGCTGGAACAGCCTCCTCTTTTCTCTTCGGAAGTACCCGCTATCTCTCTCCCCTGCTGCCTTCCGGAAGCGCTTGAAGACTTTCCTTTGTTTCTTTTGCTTTGTGTTGAGTCGGGAGCGCCTTTGATTTGAGTGGAGCTATAGAAGTGCTCCATTACATTACACAACCTGTTTAAGAGCCTTCTCAATCTGGCAGTTATAATAACAAGGCCAAGCTTCATTTGCATCACATTTGGTTTGGGTCGTGTACTAAATATCACTTCTGTTGTATCTTCATCAGAGGTTACTTTACCATTGGGAACGTATCATATCACATCGATCCAGCCAGTGAGGAACTCCACGGACCTCACAGAGTCTACAGAAGTCGAGGCGACGCCAAGACAGTCTACACATGTGGTCAGTATCCGTCTAATTATCACATCAATAGATATATCGACTCAAGTCAATGCCTAGAAGACCAGCCCATAACACAGAAGATTTTGGATTCAACACATTGATAGGGATAATAGAGAGGTGGCAGCATGGTGATGAGGTAACATTTGTTTGTGTTTATCGAAGACAGCGATCTTGTTTAGCGTTGAGATCTGTTTTATTAACTGACGAAAGTTGCCCTTTGATGAAGCTCTAATATTAGGCAGTAGTTGTTTTGTCGTTATTTTGTTGAAAATAAGTGGATGGCAGAGAAAGATTAACGCTTAAGCTCGTCTCTGTAGACTTCTCTAATATTGTTGTAGAATTCGGACTAGACTCATATAACAGTTAATTAAGGTCATCACCAGCTGTTCTGTAGATGAACAATTTATTTAATTCCTATTATTATTATTATTATTATTATTGTTATTGCTATTATTATTATTATTATATTTTCTTATTTTAGGTCACGATGACGTTTCTCTTGGCTCACTGATACATCCTGAAAAGCGAAATAAAAGGGTAGGTTTTAATGAATACTGTGCATTGGCCTTCCAGGAAACTCACAGAAGGCTTATTGTAGTTGATAGAATAATATATTCTTTGACCAATCCTGGACATATATAATTCAGTACTTAGTAAAAGCAATTTAAACAACTACTCATCACAAATAGCAAATATAAATAACATGGTATGTAATTTGCTGAGATAGTTCAGTTTTTTATCGTCAACCATTGCCAAAATATTGTAATAGTAGGCCTAATGAAACAAACCATCTCGTGGATAGCGCCTCTTGTCTTACTCCGATAATCAGTTAGGAAATATTTGTTACATGGTTAAGCAGCAGTGATAGATCATATATGATTCCTTCAATTTCAGTTGAAGCGATTCATTTGGCCTCAGGATTTGGATAAGAGGAACAAAGTCGTCGAACTCTACGTAGCAAATGATTACTCACAGGTAACAGCAGGCTGCAGCTGCGGAGATTTCTACTTACTTGCATAAACTGAATTATTTTATGGAGTCGTCATTTACAGTTTATCTAAAATGCGTGAAACATCTGAAAAATATCCAGAGAGAGAGAGAGAGAGAGAGAGAGAGAGAGAGAGAGAGAGAGAGAGAGAGAGAGAGAGAGAGAGAGAGAGAGAGAGGCAGAGATACAGACACATATAGACAAAGAGAGAGATTATGAAGAGAGACAGAGGAACATAGAAACGAATAGAACAGAGGCAACTTATGAAGGTCATTCAAGGTGATGATAGACATGGACAAGAAAGTGCTATAATTTGATATAGGGTCTACACAATATATGCTATGATATATAGTAAGAGTAGTACGGATAGAGCTCGGAGTATGGGTAGAGATAAATACAGAACTGGGGAATAAGAAAACAAGGATGGCATTGGGAATAGGCACCCAGTAGGCTTATCAGAAGTCATGGTTTCGTGATGTTGTCAATCGTGCGTTTGTAGTATGTGGCAAAAGGAAGCGACGTGAATGCGGTTATTCAACGAACAAAGAACATCGTCAACATCGCCAGCGCAGTAAACAATCTCTCTGTCTGTCTGTCTGACTGTCTCTGTCTCTCTACTTGGGTCTCTCTTTGTCTCTCTCTCTCTCTTTCGATCCCCTTCCTACATGACTAGTTTTTAGAAATTGTTTATGTATGCAGAATGACTGCTACGCATGGTTCCCATAAGTATATCTTTAGGAAGGAATCGATTATTGTCATTTCAAGAAAAAAGATGAATTATAAAATTAGTATAAAGGTAGAAGACAACCCTCAACCTGAGGCACACTTTATATCCATCGGTCGATTAGACTGTAGAGTGTTCTCGACAGGTTCTAACTCGGGTAACAGCATCGGATAACATTTGCCTTAATTAAGTATTGCACTGATAAATTTGCTTTGTGTATAAGATTTTATTTTAGGAATGCAGTTTATTTACAAGTCTGAGTAGTCCTAACAATTACGTCGGCAAAAGATATCTCTTGTTTAGATTAGTTGATGAAATATCCGATCACAGCAGCATCATAAAAAACGACTTCATGCATACAATTGTGGCTGTTTATTTCAGAGCTACCAGTCGCTCGGCATCTATCTCGTTCTCGTCGGTATTGAAGTGTGGAATACGGGCAACAAAATAACCGTCGATTCTTCGAACAGAGTTTCAACTTTAGATCAGTGGGCCAAATATCGCATGACATCTGTCAATCCATATCACTACAATGACAACGGAGTTCTCATCACGTATGTCATTCTCTGACATGGAAACTATGGGGGCCTTCTTGCTTTGTATTGGACGATGTCATGGTTCGGGTCTTAACTATGGCGATTAACGAGATAGAGATATTCTAATGATTCCAATGGGTGTTGCCTATACATGTATCTTAAATGATCGTGATATTGGAATGAAAGTTTCTTACAAGTGACTTTCGACTGCTACATATCAAATTCGCTCCATTGCTGATCTTGTCGACTTAATGCCAACTCAGAATTATCTTCAACTCAAAATCGAAAAGGAATTAATCGCAAAAGAAACCGTGGTCATCAATTAGCCAACAATGAGCCAGCGTTGGGAAAACACTGGAACGATAATTGACGTACTGAGAATTGTACTAATCAATGTCGATGCCTATTGTACGGGACTATTGTATGGGACTATTGTATGGACTATTGAATGGGACTATTGTATTGGACTATTGTATGGGACTATTGTATGGGACTATTGTATGGGACTATTGTATGGGACTTTTGTATGGGACTATTGTGTGGGACAATTGAGTGCAATTATAGCACACTCTTACCTATGGTTGGTTGTTCAACACATTTTAACAGTCTGAGATTCAAGTTGAAGCTGCCTGTGATCTTCAAGATATTTACCTGATTATGACTTTTATTTTGTGGTCCATCTTTTACATTAGACACCTCTGGCATAGAAATTACTGAATACAAGTTAGGTCACATAAGTTAACCTAATCGTGTCGCATTTTGTCTCCAGGAACAACACTTTCGGAACTGTAGTTGGTTTAGCCAATGTTGGCAAGATGTGTACGAATGAAAATTCTGCCGCTTTCGTATCTGTAAGTATAGCTCAGTTGGACAGAGGTTACAGTATCTATCTTAGACAATCATTTCGCAGGAGTGTCATTGTTTCAGTTTGTTCAAGATGGAGTCCATTTACGGACTTCAGAGGAACTTATGTCGTTGTGTGTGTGTGTGTGTGTGTGTATCAAAACGAATTCACGCATGCAAATTCAAAAGAGATTTTTCTAGAGAAAAGTCTTTTCAACGCGGACTGAAAATATGGGTTGATGATGCATTTGTTTATTGTTATATAATATCAGGATGCTACACCGTTTCACAACTAACGGAACACTCATTGGCTTTCAACATCTGGGTACCTAACAGTTTCTAACCTGGCGACTGATGCATTAATCAAAAATTACAAATGAATTCCTTCAGATTAGTTTTACTATATGAGATGATTGGATTAGGATTAGGGCAGGAGTGTCAAACGTTTTTGTAAAGTCGGGCCAGTTGGAATATTTTCCAGCAAGTGGCGGGAAAGGAAATGGCCTGAGGGACGGCTCTTTGACATCTCTGGATTATGGCCTTCAACCGATCTTAATTAAAATCAGTCAAATAGTCATAATAATACAGATGATTGTTATCTCCATAGGATGCTTTTCGTCTGCCGTCAGTCGCTGGTTCTATTATGGATCATGAAATGGGTCATAACTTTGGTCTCGAGCATGACGACAAATTCAACCCCTGTGCATGCTCTGACCCGGGAGGTCGATGTATCATGGCTCCTGCAACCAAGTCAGTTCATCATCCGATTTATTCTTATTCGATGTCTGTTCAAATGTATTCAATGTCATCCAATGTCACCTCATGACTCACATCTGTTTGGATCTTGTTATAAAATGTCGAGCTACATCAATGATTTTGTTTGAAGCATGCAATTCATTCAGTTAGCATCATATATGTGATTGTGATGATGCTGATGATGTTGATAAAGATGACGAGAATGACAATAAGAAAGAGATTCATGACGGTACTCACTTCGTGGTTGTACTTAAGGTGGTTAAGATGGCTGTCGTGATGATGGGCGTGGTGATCGTCATGACGATAATAAAAATGGTTGCGGTGGTCGAGTAATAATGATGATAACAGTGGTGGCGATGTTTTGGGATGGTAGTGATGGTGATGGTCATTGGTTGTGTTTGTGGCGATGATGATGAAGAAGATGACGATGATAGTGACGATGACGACTACGACGATGGTGATGATAATGATCATGATGATGGTGATGATAATGATGTCGTTGTTGTGGTGGTGGTAATGTTGGTTGAAATGTTGATATTCCAGTTCGGCAAATCCATCTTTTACGTGGTCGCAGTGTTCTAAAGATCAGTTTCAGAATTCTTTTCAACATGGACAGGACATTTGTCTCTACAATGTTCCGAAGACAATAGAACCAGACAATTCTTTGTGCGGCAATGGAATTGTTGACAGTGGAGAACAATGCGACTGCGCAAACTCAACAAATCAGGTCTTACCTTGAACTTACCTTTAGATTGCATGCTCATGCACTCATGTGGAACGTTAATTTAGTGTGACCCGGTGGTAGCACACTGCTTTCAAATTAGTGATTGCAGATTCAAGTCTGAAGAGTAAGCTGTGTGTTGCAACGACCCTGTGTACAGTTAGTAGCAGCTAGTAGCAGCCAGTACAGATGTTGTTTCGCCAGGAAACAATCATCAAGTTCTGAGATGCTTAGGTTTCGCAATTACGTCGCTATGATTCGCTCTATTAAGGTTCCACAGTCTAACTATACAGCAACTAAGCGACTCCTAGCGCTCTGTTTTGGGATATGGGCGAGGTACTTCTCACAGTGATGTAGTGTAATGCAAATCTCACAAACAACGTCACACAAAAGCTACGCCTGGGAGACGAGCTTACACAGTAGCACTATGTGAAATCATGTCTGTGAATATAGTGGCCAATGACTATAGTATTGAGTAATGAGTTAGCTTAGACTTATGTTTCTGGTTTCAGGAATGTAACAAAGCCTGTTGTAATCCAACCACCTGCCAACTTGTTGCTCCAGCAACCTGTGCCTTCGGCAGATGCTGTAACATCAACACCTGTCAGGTGGTTACTCTCATATTTTCCGTTCATGATTTGTTTTCTATGATGGCAAGGGTTGTTCGTGATAATAAATTTTCTTGCATTTTCCATCAAGGTAACGATTTTGGTACAAAGTATTTTTACCATAATCTAAAATTTAAATTAATTCGCAATAATTATAGACCTGTAAGGAATAAAACCAATAAGCAATCAGTCTACTATTTCGCCCAAAATTATTTTAAATCTTAAATTTAACGAGTAATTAAGGATTCTATTTGTTCTAGTTTTCTTCATTAAGTTCAATTTAAGAAACGGAAATAGTTTTTAATATTTTAAAGAGACTTGTTATAGAGTGCTGGAATGTGTTCTAAGTGTTCTTTCAATAATGTTGTTGTTTAAGACATTGTTGGTTCATCGAATTACCTATGTTTATTGTTATATTTAGATATTGTCTTGTGGCACCTCGTGTCGTGTGAAGGGGGATTCCAGCTGTGATTTGGAAGAGTTCTGCGACGGTCAGAACCACCTGTGTCCTGATGACACTCGCCTTCCAGATGGAACCAGTTGCAGAATCAATGGGGTACGTACATGTACCAACTTGATTAGAAATTCATTCCATATTCCTCTGCAATTTACTTACACACATTTACTACGTGACTACTATCTTTTATGTCTTAATGCCATGAGCACTTTGTTAGATGCCGTTATTGTAATTGACATTTATTATAGCACTACTATACAATTCAGAAATGCCTCAAACCAAGTTAGCTCTATCAATAGCAAGTGAAATGGTTTTCAGACGTTTGCGAAATCATGGAAGAGACAGAGAGAGGAACTTAAGAAGCAATTTTCACGAAAGATGGTTTCAACTGGAGAGGCAAACAACCAAAGCGAACTGATAATTTTTATTATGTGCCTAGATGTCTATGATAAGGAAATAAAATACAAGACAGAATAAGGTAAAGAAAAGGTCCACAAAAGTCACATAAATTAAAGCTACGTACGCAGGCCGATACTGAATAGCAGTAACAATAGCAATAACATTAACAGCAACAATAATAACAATATGAGTTTCAGTTTGATTAATGGCGATCCACTAATTTTACATTGGATGTCTGTAGGTTTTGGCGCATTGTTACAACGGACTTTGTCGCAGCCACCAATCACAGTGTGAACTGCTCTGGGGACCAGGAACGCTCACATCGTCTTTCAACTTGTGCTACAATTTTAATCGATATGGACAGGCCTATGGCAGCTGTGGCATGAACTGGCTCCCAAGCCTAACCTATGTTGCATGCTCTTCGAGGTAAATTCACACCTGCCATCTTTTGTCTCGAACACAATCAAGGCCTTTGCGATGAAGAAATATTTTAGGTGCATTGACCACAGCGGAACACAAAATGTAGATTAGATGTGGTTCAATAACATAATTTGCTTTTGCAGCTGCATCTTTCTATAGGATCACATTGGAGTTTGTCCAATGTGAAGATTCGATATAAATTGACCTCTCTGGTTATGTGTATTTTGAATTATGTTGCTGGGAAATTCTCATGGAACAGTTTACCATCTTCAGACCCATTTCGTCACATATAATATAAGTAAATTCGTAGTTAAATAAACACGTTAAAGTCCATCTAGCCTCTCTCATCTTTTCAGATTCATTTGATTGTAAGGATATAAGCATCCTAGCGAGGTTCCCATAGAGTTCCATAGATGGTCATATTACACTGATTGTCAACTGCAAGTAGTGAGGTGTTGTTAGAAATTGAAGCCAATATAATATATTTCTGTTTCAGTGATGTTTTGTGCGGAACATTGCAATGCCAGGATTTGAACAGAACCCTTTCGTATTATCTCGATTACTACACTATTGGCCGAGGAAATTATGGCAGTGACACTTGCCATTCGGTTGTGTTCGATGTTGGACTAGATACCCAGAGCCCTGGATATGTTCCCAGTGGAGCCAGTTGTGGCACAGGAAAGGTAGGTTGCCTTCTCTTGAAGAGAATCCTTTGCAGACCGTAAAAATAATGTCATGTTATGTACAGGATTATCAAAACATTGTCAATTGTAGTTGTAGTTGGAACGGTGGTTACTGTATTGTATGTGTTTAGTTAAAAGTTCTAAGGTGAGAGTCTAGAGTTAAGGGCAGCACATCATATTATTTACGAGCGCTGCGTCGTATCAGAAGGGTTGTCTAGAAATGAGGTCATAGAAAGGTGATGGTACTAAATTAATAGATGATACTACTGACATAATATATTACAAATAGAGGTATATTTTTATTTAATTGATGATGATCAAACTGACCCGTCGCAGTAAGTAAGAAAATGTCAACGTTAATATCTCCTTACCAAATCAACAAGGTTGGATCTTGACAGGTACTGGCATTACCTACGTTTGGATACAGATAGGTATAGGTATAGATGATACTGATAATAGATGTTACTATTCTACTCTAATCTTACAACAGACACACCAACAACTTTTGCTTTAAAGACATCGACTTTAATCACCGATATTACCTTGAACTGTTTCCATGACGAACTCAGCTGGAGCTGTACTCTATTAATCCAATAGCGCCAATATGACACTAGTTGAGGTAAACCCGATTGCATAATTTTTCAAATCGTTGACGACTAAACAAGCGATTTTAATCCAATCCATAAGGTCACCGACGATCCTAACTAGTATCTTCACTTAAGCAGACCACCGAAATATGTAATATCCAATGACTCCATTTTGGCTTAAATCCATTCCATGAATTAATATAGAATGAAACGATGATTTCAACCAGTCTTTCCCTTTTAATAACCTTTTTTACACATGAAGATGTTATGTTTAAATTTCTAGATGTGTGTGAATCAACAATGTCTGGACGTTAGCAGTCTCAACACGATTCCATGCACAGACAGCTGCCAGACAAATGAGGTGAGCAGTGAGTAATGAATCGATCAAATACGGTTATGGCGAGATTTCGTATGGAATATGCAGCGGCATTGTATTATCTGTAATCGCTACCACTACCGACACCTTCTACATTGGCATGGTTGCCTAACTACTCTTAGTTTTGGTTTCCTTATTACGTGTAGAGAAGACTTCCTTGAAAGTTCCCGTGATTCAATATCCGGGCGTTCCCTTTGTGCCCTTCATTATGTTCCTTTGATTGAGGGATTTGTCCCTTTGGGGTTTCCTACAACGCGATCAAACGGATTTATGTTATCGCCTATTTCATACTCTACTTTTTGCTCTTTTTTGAGGTCAAAATAAACGGATTTCGATTCGATTTGATTAATCAGGATATAATTCTTTCATAGGAGTTGGGAATACTGAAATAATTATAAACTGTTTTTCGATAGGTTTGCAACAACTTGGGACAGTGTCAAAGAACTTTCGGAATCTGTATACAACCAACAACAAGAGCAACCACCATCACGACAAGACGTCCAACAACAACGACTGTTCCAACTACAACCATAACTGTTCCATCTACAACTGTTCCAACTACAACTGTTTTAACTTCAACTGTTCCAACTACAACTGTTCCGACTACAACTGTTCCAACTACAACTACAACTGTTCCAACTACACCTGTTCCAACTACAACTGTTCCAACTACAACTACAACTGTTCCAACTACAACTACAACTGTTCCAACTACAACTGTTCCAACTACAACTACAACTGTTCCAACTACAACTGTTCCAACTACAACTGTTCCAACTACAACTGTTCCAACTACAACTGTTCCAACTACAACTGTTCCAACTACAACCATAACTGTTCCATCTACAACTGTTCCAACTACAACTGTTTTAACTTCAACTGTTCCAACTACAACTGTTCCGACTACAACTGTTCCAACTACAACTACAACTGTTCCAACTACACCTGTTCCAACTACAACTGTTCCAACTACAACTACAACTGTTCCAACTACAACTGTTCCAACGACAACTGTTTTAACTTCAACTGTTCCAACTACAACTGTTCCAACTACAACTGTTCCAACTACAACTGTTCCAACTACAACTGTTATAACTTCAACTGTTCCAACTACAACTGTTCCAACTACAACTGTTTTAACTTCAACTGTTCCAACTACAACTGTTCCAACTACAACTGTTCCAACTACAACTGTTCCAACTACAACTGTTCCAACTACAACTGTTCCAACTACAACTGTTCCAACTACAACTGTTCCAACTACAACCACAACTGTTCCATCTACAACTGTTCCAACTACAACTGTTTTAACTTCAACTGTTCCAACTACAACTGTTCCGACTACAACTGTTCCAACTACAACTACAACTGTTCCAACTACACCTGTTCCAACTACAACTGTTCCAACTACAACTGTTCCAACTACAACTGTTCCAACTACAACTGTTCCAACTACAACTGTTCCAACTACAACTGTTTCAACTACAACCACAACTGTTCCATCTACAACTGTTCCAACTACAACTGTTTTAACTTCAACTGTTCCAACTACAACTGTTCCAACTACAACTGTTCCAACTACAACTGTTCCAACTACAACTGTTCCAACTACAACTGTTCCAACTACAACTGTTCCAACTACAACTGTTCCAACTACAACCACAACTGTTCCATCTACAACTGTTCCAACTACAACTGTTTTAACTTCAACTGTTCCAACTACAACTGTTCCGACTACAACTGTTCCAACTACAACTACAACTGTTCCAACTACACCTGTTCCAACTACAACTGTTCCAACTACAACTACAACTGTTCCAACTACAACTGTTCCAACTACAACTACAACTGTTCCAACTACAACTGTTCCAACTACAACTGTTCCAACTACAACTGTTCCAACTACAACTGTTCCAACCACAACTGTTCCAACTACAACTGTTCCAACTACAACTGTTCCAACTACAACTGTTCCAACTACAACTGTTCCAACTACAACTGTTCCAACTACAACTACAACTGTTCCAACTACAACTGTTACAACTACAACTACAACTGTTCCAACTACAACTGTTCCAACTACAACTGTTCCAACTACAACTGTTCCAACTACAACTACAACTGTTCCAACTACAACTGTTACAACTACAACTACAACTGTTCCAACTACAACTGTTACAACTACAACTACAACTGTTCCAACTACAACTGTTCCAACTACAACTGTTCCAGCTACAACTGTTCCAACTACAACTGTTCCAACTACAACTGTTCCAACTACAACTGTTCCAAATACAACTACAGCTGTTTCAACTACAACTGTTCCAACTACAACTGTTCCAACTACAACTACAACTGTTACAACTACAACTGTTCCAACTCCACTCACAACTGTTCCAACTCCACTCACAACTGTTCTAACTTCAACTGTTCCAACTACAACTGTTCCGACTACAACTGTTCCAACTACAACTACAATTGTTCCAACTACCACTGTTACAACTACAACTGTTCCAACTCCACTCACAACTGTTCCAACTCCACTCACAACTGTTCTAACTTCAACTGTTCCAACTACAACTGTTCCAACTACAACGACAACTGTTCCAACCACAGCTGTTCCAATGCCAAGTACGACTGTTATAATAGATAACACTAAATTGAATGCACCTATACAAACCACGAGTCGGTCCGATCCATCTGTTACTTCGCCACTTCCATCAATAAGTACAACGAATGCAACGACAAAGGTTGATATCCTTGTTTTAGAGGTCATTCTCGGTACATTTTTCGGAGCACTAGTCTTTATCGCGACTTCAGTATTTCTCCTTGTCTGCTGTTACAAGTTCTATCCAGTGGCTTTTAGTTCTTGCTGTCGATTATTTGTCAAGAGAGAACCGATGACATCTAAGCTTGCAGTGGATTTCTTTACGACTCCCATCTTTCACAAAGGAGCTCTTCCGTCTCTCCAATCCAGGCAGCGATGGATGCAAGTGGAGCGTGCTTGTTTACCTCACCGGGTCATCCATAGGCCTGTCACGCAACAAATCCAGAGTCTCCAACCGGTAAGTAATGTTTCATATTTGAAAGCGTAACAATTATCTTTGTGAAAATGGTGGTATAGCTGACGTCAAGGGATGAATTCCTTACAGGATTACTGCGCAATTTATGTCAGTCATATTTGCTTTGTCAATTAACGGATATAAATTCTATTTTTTTACCGGTGTTGATTATAATTCTGGGTATTTCGGTTGCTTTAAGTAACCTTGAACACAAAAGTGAAGAGACCTTAGTATTTCGGTCACTTGATTGTTCCAATGTCGTTATGAATTGCCTCATTTCAAACGTATTTCCATGTTCAATGTGTGCAAACGTTATTATTCACTTAGCTGTATGATTAAAAAATATATTCAAAATTATTTCTATTGTTAACTTTTATTTCAAGGATTGGAGTTTACTTCGAAGACCCAGAGAGTTTCTGAGGAGAGATTGTCGTTATACAAACGGTTACTCACCATACTATCAGCCGACGTATTCAATAACGGAAAACATGGTCAGTTTTATGCCTTATACCTCCTGCGATTAAGTATTTTAGTAACGATAATTGTTCACATGATCCATAAAAACCACCTTTGCCACCTTTCTTCTGTAAATCCAATTGTCAAACCTGTATCTAATCCCATTTCAGCTGATTTTTGTGTTATATAATTATTTGCAACTACTTTACTTTTGGAAGCCTACTTTCAGATTCAATGGTTATTCATGTGTGACAATGTACAATTCTGTTTTGTATTTTTGCAGAAAATACCTCAGGTTGTAGTAATTCGCTAACGGTGGAAATACATGATGCAGATGACCATAGGTCTGTGCAAATGGTGGCGTGAATCATATAAGCAGTCTAGTGAAAACGAACGTGTGCTGTACACAAAATCTCAGCATCATCGCATTGTTTGTATATTTAATGGAGTATTTTGTGATAAAGGATACACTATTTATAATGACGAAATAAATATTTTATATGCTCGAATATTTGCTTTCGCTATCATGAACCCGTTTAGCTCGCCTATAACTTTCAGTCCTTGTATAGGCTTTAATTAAACTCGGTGACAAGGAACTGAAGTCAAGATCCGTCTCCCAATGTTTCTCGTCCTAGACTTGACAGCTCATTGCTCTAGTGCTTGCTAATAAAGATGATCTATGTTTAACGACAACAATTAACGAGCACAAAAGGATTAAATATTAGATCTGAAATGCAACACTGTTGACTGTCGCAATCCAGTGACCAGGAGGAGTCATTTAGTTGCCCTATATATCGATTAAGAGTTAATTCGTATTCGCTATAGGCAGGATTTTGACTTTGATATGTTGTAGATTTTTCACATTAATATCACAAAGTTTACTCAATTTTCTACTTATCGGATACTTTACTCTGTTGACAACTTGTGTGCATTTTTTGTAAAAGATGTCTGCAGTTAGGAAATTAATTAAAGTTTTATATTACACACGTGCAGGAAAATGGAATTGCACTAACTGCGCAACTTTTAATAATTTAATAACCCTAGCCTCGGGGCAGTAGTAGCCAAAGCCTCTATATGCTACCAGGTGCAATAAAAATGGTTCTTATCGCACTTAGTAGCCTATAATTATTCTATAATGTCGACGGTCGAAACACAGGGTTAACAACGGCTTAGATCTAAGTTAAGGTCTCACAGTCCATAAGAGGTTCCCTTCTCACGGAGAAGTCTTTCTCTGTTAGCGGACGCAAATGAGCGTAGCCCTATTATTATTATTATTATTATTATTATTATTATTATTATTATTATTATTATTATTTTCCACAGGTACATAGGTCTTTATTATTATTATTATTAAACGGAAAATTTCTAGAGCGCCGTAACGCAATCACGCCGCTACAAGGGCGCTTTACAACGATGCAGTTACTACGCAACGCCAAGCTATTTAGCCATAACTCGTAAGTCTTTACTGTATGAAGTCTGCAAATAAAGGTTGTCAGCCTGACCTTCCCGGATTCTGCCCTAGGGCCCTGGAACGGATAGAGCAGCCCGGCAATTGCGGACTTAAATTGATATAGCGCCGGTTGATTGGCTGATCTCTCAGAACCCGTCTTTGCGTGGTGCTGATAGATGACGAAGGTTTTCACTTATTTGCTCGGTACTATAGTGGTTAGCGTGATAGATTGTCAATCGAGTGGTCTGATGTTCAAACACCCACTGGGACAGACATTTGGATCAGAATTTCTACCTCAACTGCGCCCACTGTCATGGTGGGTACACCGATACGAAACTGAGAAAGAGGACTGGCAGTCCGCCATCAAGTAGGCAGAGGCTAAGAAAAGGAAAGGCTAGCTCTAGCGACATATTTTCTTCTTCTTACATTAAACTAGTGGAAATAATTATTGCATCACTCTGTAAGAAGCTAAAAATCGGTTAAATACATATACATTTAAATTCAATTTATTACGAATGTCACTCAAATTATTATGTAGACAAGCATATGATAAATTAATTATATATTTTAAGGAATTTCTGTTCTGTTGGTTGATACAAGGAAGAAAATAAGTAAAATTCTCTGGTTCTACTCATTACGTCCAAATATTTCTTTGGACCGCCTCTGGTTTTGATCACACGGGTGATTCGATAATTATTTCCGCCTCTTTTACGTACATCCGCCACCAGGAGTAGGCCTAACGTCCAACTCTGTAATCGTAATCAAACATAAATTAAGCGTTACTCAACAATTCAGAGACAGAGTTGTAGTCTTCGATAGCTTGCTCAGTGATCACTGTGGTGGTCGTCTGAGAAGGTTGTTGTCTGAGGACTCTCAGAGAGTTCATTACCCCGATCGATGGCCAAACGCCATACTGATCATCTGCATTTTAAGAGAGAGCCAATAGTGTTTTCGCTGCCAAAAGCAGTTCTGGTTTGGTCTGATGGCTCTGCATCGTGGCAGTCACTGGAGCGTAAAAGTATTTGAACCATGCCATCAGTTTATTAAACAGCTGAGTTACCGTTAGGTCGTAAATTCGTCTTCTTTGGATCTCAATGTTGTTTCATTCTCGATCGTTTGAGTAAAATGAGAAACAATCAACTTTATTCATTTATTGTCTTAGTAATTCTTTTCTTGTTTAAGGAAAGTTACACAGACAGTAAGTAACGCATGCATTTTAATGAGTCTTCAAAAGCTAAATCATTTGTTAATAATCTTTGCTATTAATATTTGTCACTCCGACGAGGATTGACAACAATTATTAATATTGACTGACCACATAGATTATGGGTGTTCAGAATCATTTCTAAACAACCATCCGCCTCAGCAAAGCCACTATATACCTACTCAATATTAATGCACCCAATTGAACAACTTCCATTGCGTTACCTTATCTTACTCTTTCTGACCTGATAGTAGGATTTTGATTAAGTGCTAACAACGATATGTAACTTCAACGAAATGAACGTGTTGTAATAATTATCAGTTGCGCTAATACTCTTTTATTTTAAGACGGTCATTTTGATTTTGAGAAGAAGTGTCCGTCGATCTAACATTTGCCTCCGGAAATTTTGCCCAAAGTTATGAAAAATATGTTGATATAACACTATATAACACATATAACACTACTTTATCCCGCTCATCAATATACTTTCTCACAACACTTCATATGACATAGAAACGCTTTGTATTTAGATGGGTTGAAGTTTAAAAGGCATCCGGAAGGAATGGACCATGACGACAGTTACCGAATCAGGGTCACTAGGGGTCAAGATGTCATCAGCAGCACACTCACGCAGGTAAGCGATCACTGGCGACTAAAAGGCAAAACCCTACACGATGGGAAACACACAAGGCAAGACGAAGGGCTGGAGAGACACGATTTGGTCAGACCAGAGTAGAATTGAATAGGATAAGAATTGAGCGGAAGAAAAGACTGTTTTAAACGAACTTAAACTATTAGAGTAAAAAGCAACATAAGATGAAAAATTCGATGACTGAAAAAGTTGATGATTTTAATTTCCAGAGCGGACATTACAGAGCAATAACTCTGACCATTTCTGCTTTCAAAACCAACTTTGTGCTGGATCTACACATGAATACGTGAGCCATTACTCTTTTGCTTTCATTTTCCCACGCCAGCGATTTTTCTTTTATGCTTGGAGCACATTCTGGAAAACTTGAATGCATCTGTTCAATGCGTTTCGCACAATCATTCATTTCACTGGATAAGTAAGGAGGAAAATTGAACGTCTTATCCATTGAGAGGGATATCAGGACAAATGTACTCAAAAAGTCACCTGCCAGCAATCCCACAATGGACCCATATTCCCAGATTGAGTCAGTTTATGGACCATTTAGTCTCATCAAATGTAGGCCTTTATTGGAATGAGTTAAATCTGTGTAGGCCTACTATGAAATTTTTGTGTCAACCCTGCAAAGAGTCATAACTTAAATATTCGGTTTTCAGATACCTTTTCGCTGCTGGATACGTAGAAAGATCGTTTAGCAAAGACCGAATCATATACCACAACGTTAATCACGTGAGTTATTTACGAACACTCATTCGAACAATATTATCCACAATGTAGTAATCCACAAAAAAGCGAACATATTTTTGTTCTTTTGTTCCTTATTTTACGAAACGTGTCTATGAACAGAATCAAAACGCAGCAGTTGGCCAACTGTCAACGCCCGTTCTATGATATTATTCTGACGAGGACACAGAAAGTTATTTTTCGTTCATGTGAAGTTGCATGAAGTTGGAACCGCCTGACACGAAGCTCATAGGTCTATCGTTTCGGTACTGCTTTGTGTATGTCATTAAGGCTTCACAGCGGGCAGGAAGGTTTGTCGACTATTGCTTCATCTTTTGAACAAAGTAGTTTTAATAACATTCAAACTTTTCTGTCTTCGTGCTGTGTCATAATTATGACAGTGATTTTTATCAATAATGTCAATTTTTGCATTGCTCGCAACTGTCAGTAGCAAGCGAGCTGCTTAAATTTTTTGACTAGGCAGCCATTGTTCAGTTAATAGAACATTAACACTAAAGAAGAGTACGGCTGTACAAAGCAGATAACTGCACGATCTCTTACCGAAGAGCTATTGCACATCTCACGAACTGTTCAAACCGAATGAGCAAAAGTTTTATTTATAAGCTCCTGTTTCCTTATTCACAATACGTTCAGATCGCAGACCTGATGAGCAACATATGAATGACCTGCTGCTATGTAAGATACAATTTCCAATGTTTCTTATCGTTATTTCTTGCTTTGAGGTTTTCAAGATGCAATATATATATATATATAAACAAATATATATACACATACGACATATTCATATGGCTATATTGTATTCAATTATAGACGGAAAGCCATTGTTACTACCTGGGAAAAGTGAGAAACCAACCGCAATCTTCGGCAGCTGTCAGCACATGCAAAGGAATCGTGTAGGTTAAAGGTCTATTGATGTGTCTGTTCTAAAAGTAAAATCTTCTCAATGTAAAGATTTCTGTATCAACTGCAAGAATTAAAAGTTTAAGATTACGAGTCTATAGTCCTCAGAGAACGTAACATCGTCATTACTGAGAAACATAATAGCTCACTGTGCTTCCATGTACAAGAGCACCTGCACGACCTGGTTTTTCAATACTGGGACTTTGAATAACCAAGCCAAGCCTCATTTGCATCAGACTTTGATTGAGTTGTTATACTAAATATCACATTCTGTTGCATCTTTATCAGAGGTTACTTTACCATTGTGAACGTATCATATCACATCGATCCAGCCAGTGATGAACTCCACGGACCTCACAGAGTCTACAGAAGTCGAGGCGACGCCAAGACAGTCTACACATGTGGTCAGTATACCCGTCTATTCATTACGTTATGTTTACTGGTAACTTCTATGGCGCCGATGTTCAATGCAGAAGGCTTCAGACAATGTCACAACAAATACCAAACGTCATTAGGTCGATTCGAAGGAGATTAGTTAATTACATTAAATAAGCAATATGAAAAATGTTATGGCAAGATGGTCAGATGATAAGATTACTTTGTGTTTAATTTGGACAATGTTTGTATGTATGTACATGGCCATTTATGTAGCGCGGGACTATCAAGTCCCACGAGATGCAGAACGCAAGGTTCGACAATAGCATTGTTTAGCATAGATACCTGTCATAAGTAATAGTTGCAATCTCACATTAGTAAGAGTTGCAATATGATCAATCACTGATGCAATGCCATAATATCAAGCCCAATTGTTGGGGTTGGCTTGAGAGTAAGAAGAGAGCATGTTATTATCAAATCTCGGTCTCGTTCTTCACCCTTTACTACTTCTGTGGATAAATTTCTAACTTTGACGTAGTCTACCACACTGGAGCCAGCATGTGTGATTCTTTTAGTGGACAATGACATAATAAAAGATACCATAATTATGTCAATGATCTACCTATACCAAAGTGTTCTCTCCGCGTTGTACACGATGCAATTGAATGAAATTCATCAGAAAAATTAATTTTTCTTTTGCCATTTTCAGGTCACAAAGGCGTTTCTTTTGACTCAATGATGAATCCTGCGAAGTACAACAGAAGGGTTAGATATTTATTTGTTTATAAATTCGCTGAGTAGGCCTACATATGTAAGATCGCGCATGAAATTTTATTTGAATAAATTGGAATGTTGGGAAGCATCTGGGACGACCCATATAACTTCATTTATGTTTTACATTTTTAGTGATAGAGTCGAAGTTCAAAGTAGGTGGAGAAAACAGATGTAATTGATGCAGTGACACAAATTCACATCTTTCGTCCTATCTTTACTATTTAGGGACTTATGAAGCACCTCCACAGCACAGCCTAATCAGAAACACTACACTAGTCAGCGTCAACGTCTTAGAATGCCAAGTCTGATGTAATATCATGAAATCAAATGTTAGGGGAGAAAGTTTATAAACAATCTGAGATATAAATACTTTCAATTTCAGTTGAAGCGATTCATTTGGCCTCAGGATTTGGACAAGAAGAACAAAGTCGTCGAACTCTACGTCGCAAATGATCACTCACAGGTAACAGCTATGGAGGCTGTCACTTCGAAATTAAGATTAAAGTTACGAAGCCACGCTTTCTGTAGTTAATCTAGAATGAATTTTCTAAGAAGAAAAATGCAGGAAAGAGGAGACACTCACTGATGCTTTATTGCTAAGGTCAACGCTCAGATAAGAACTGTCTGTTACCTATCTTATGCGGAAAGTGGCTGAGATACTTCAATCAATCAATGAAACTTGATATGGTGCCTCTTTAAGAAATCTACTGAGAGGCGCTTTCTGCGCTGGCGTATTTATGATATTAAATGTCATTACTAATAATATACATCAGTTAGCAAATTAGTACATAATGAGTTGAAAAGAGTCACCGGTGATGGGCCCGCGCACAAGCGTTAGACCAACCAGCGAATTCCCGTCGACAGCTGACAGATGGTATGGATGTTCAGAGTTTCTGGCAAAGTTAGATAGGGATAGGTACAATGTGTTGGAGACAATAGCAGACGTGGGGACAAGATGATAAACAGAAATGGACAGCGTGTAAGAAGTAATAGACTGTATTATTATTATTATGTTGTTTGCGTTTCTAGTATCTAGCAAAGGGAAGCGACGAGAATTTGGTTATTAAAAGAACAAAGGACATCGTAAACATCGCCAGCGCGGTATAGTAATTCCGAAAAACAATCTCTCTGCTACTTCAAAGTTTTCAGATTCATTTCAGAGCTATTATTTTCTCGTCACCTAACCAGGTTTTTGTCGAATCTCCCAAACCAAACCTCACAATAGTTGCCACTACTCATCTTTGATGTCTACTTGAATAGTTTTCATCAGATCTGTAGATATCCAGTTGGAGGTTTGTCGATGAGAGAAACGCAACAGACAAGACACTAGACATAGACATTCTACTTGCAGTCTGAAAAATATCTCCCTTGGATCAGAACGAATGCTGGGATAACTCGTTCAAAGAACATTAGCGCTGCGTAATTTCAACGTCACAACAGTTAATATAAATAAATATATATAACGCAGTTTTAGACTAATTGCTAACACAGGACATCAGATTGTTATTCCACGTTTCCATGCGAAAGATTTTATTCTTGATATTCATTTTAGAGCTATAATTCCATCGGCATTTATATCGTTCTCGTTGGAATTGAAGTCTGGGCTACTCAAGACAAGATAACCGTCGACCATTCTAGCTCGAATTCAACACTGATTCAATGGGCTGCTTACCGCACGACCAAGGTCAATCCTGTTCACTACAATGACGATGGAATCCTCATCTCGTATGTCCTTCTTTTATCTGGAGTTCGCGTTCACTTAGACTACTAAAGATTATGACGATGTTGTTCGAGATAGTAGCCCTACTGTCGAGCTACTGACATAACGAAAGTAATAAGGTTGCAGATTATAATAACGTCGATCTGATTCAACGAGTTCGCTAATGTTATTCCGGGAGTCTTATGACGAATGGCTCAAAGGGTATGTGAGCAGTTTTAGGTTCTCGAGTTGCCTATCAAAGGGCTGTCTTTCAAAGACTTTGAAACTCGCTGTCCAATTCAAATCGTTCCATAATTATTTCTCTGGTCCAAACATCTTATTTTCTCTGTCTCTCTGTCTCTGCCTCTGTCTCTGTTTCTCTGTCTCTACCTCTGTCTCTGTTCATCTGTCTCTCTCTCTCTCTTCCTCTGTCTCCATCTCTCTTCCTCCTTCTCTCTCCCATCGAGTTGTGTCGTGGATATTAGGCCTATGTCAACAGTGATGCGGTCATCTCTATAGTAGTAGACAACTTAGAATAGATTGCGGTTTTGCGGTTTTGTCTCAGATCTACCATGCCCTGCGCCCTAAGAATGTGCGCCACAAAGGCTCGGGATCACACTGGAATTGTATTTAACATACGATGGCCCGACTTGTTCGGTACACAATCGAACAGAATTAATGATAAAGACAGCTTCGTGTTCAGCGTCACATTGGAAAAGCATTGACCCAGCTGCGAGTCAATTCAACTTTACAAAACGTGTCAGCCCAAATATAGCCTACCATAAAGCAATTTTCTTTGTTTCTGACCTGTTGCGCCTACTTCAGCTTTTATCCCAATAACTAGGAAACGACAAGCGACGGGTTTTGAACTTTGGCTTTACAACTGTTCGTTACAAACTCGACAACTGCAATTCCTATTTTTACAGCATCGAGAATGCCTGCAAACAGTCAAGAACACTCTTACCCGCCCAGTCACCCCTAGCACCAACACTCTTTCTCCAATCAGTTCATTTTCTAACAAGTCCTTCAGCGCATCCATTAAGAAATTGAACATCTTACATACAAGGCCCTTCACACCTCCCATTTTGATTTGGTGTAGCGCCGGTGAATAAGCTGGTCACCCTTAGTCCTGCGTACGCTGAGAGAAGCGTGACATTACATTAGACCATTGACATAGGTATATATATATATAAATAAATATATATATATATATATATATATATATCACTGTAAGACTGTTTTATTAAGGCGCAATTTATAAGTGTTAGTTGTAATGTATTGTACAATAGTCCTACGAATTTCGTGCAAAGCATTGCTGTTTAGCCTTGCTTTCATTATAAGACACTCGATAAGACACATCGATATCTATTTGTGTCCTGTCGTTTTTTACCAGGAACAAAGCTTTCGAAGAAAGGGCGGATTCCCGTGTTGTTGGCCTGGCCTACACTGGTGGAATGTGCAAGAACACATTTTCAGCTGCCTTAGTAAGCGTAAGTATGATCCCAGTGGGGGAGGGAGTGTGTGTGTGTGTGTGGGAGCGGGGGGGGGTTAAAATAACTTCATGACAGCCGCACCCTATGTATGCAGCAATAGGTCTACTTAAGATTCCCAAATATACTTAATAATATTTTCTTGAGACTGATTTGGACGGTCTTTTTTTATTCATTTTTTAGCCTTTCTATTCTCAGCTCATCTTTGCCGTAAACTTCGCTGCTGCGTCTTTGCAGTCTACCTCTCCGCTTCCAAGTCACGTGGTTTATAAAACGGTTTCCTTAGAGGCCAATGACCAGCTGCTTGCCTGTCCATAGACAGTTAACAACTGTAATATCTCTCAAAGAGTGCTTACGTAATTATTGTTCTTGGCTCTGAGTTCAGCTGATCGATTCAATCCTCCGCCTTCAACTAACTCTAAACCTGAATGCAAACTATCATGCGACATGCAGCTCAATATAATAGCCTCCTCTTTCCGATTTTCTGACGACTGAATTTTTTCCAATCAATCAATGAAGCTTAATATAGCGCCTCTTCAAGAAATCTACTCAGAGGCACTCCCGATCCAACCTCGGCTGGTGAAGACAGATTTCAGAGTGCACTAAAAAAGTAGGTAGAATTCTTAGGTAAGGGTCGAAGATCCAATGGGAGGCTATTCCAAGCAGTTGAGCCCACATCCGAAAAAGCCCGATACTGCATCGACGAGGTCCGGGAGAAAGGGACAAGAAGAAGACCCTGCGATGCAGAGCGCCTTTTATTCATACATTACGATCGCATTCCCCGTTTCTCTCGCATATCGCATTTAATTCATACATTACGATCATAATGCTGAAGTGAAATGTGTCTAGTTTTACATTCTTTCTGATTTGATGCAGCGCCTGTGAATAATCTAGTTCACGGCACGCTGCTTCTATAGCGCCTTATAAATTTCCGACGTTACGACAGCTTAGATAATTGTATTTCAGTATCAAATTTTGTCAAGTGTCTCTAGCTGGGTGAACCGTTCAGAAGCGCTGCTTGAGAAAAGCAAAAGAGGATGAGAGACTGTCAGATAGAATTTTAGAGCGAATAGAAGTAGAAAGGGCTGAATGAGGCCGAAGTATTACGACAACCAGGTATCTCGGGGCAAGACCCCGCTGAACCTTGAAGATCAGAATGAGAATTCTAAATTGTATGCGAGCATGGAGAGGGAGCCAGTGAAGTTCATCAAACATAGAGGTATAGAGATGCAAGAGAAACGTAGAAAGCGAGCTATCAGTCTAGCAGCTGTCTTACCTGTAAGTACTGACCAAAGAGGAAAGAGACGAACCTTTGAAATAAAAAATCAAGAAGACTGACTCCAGTGGTAAATGAGTTGAGATTATATTTTCAAAATTTCCTACGTAGGATCTTTATCCTCTACCGTCTGGGGCTGGGTTGACAATGGCTCACGAAATGGGTCACAACTTTGGTCTTCAACACGACGATGAAGTGACAGTACTGTGTCCTTGTTCAGACCCTAGCGGCGATTGCATCATGAAATCGGTATCAGCATAAGTATAATTACGTCACGTCACATCAACCACAGTCACGTGTTTGAATACAACGGTTCTCATGATCTTAGTGACCTAATTAGGTCACATTGACCTGTATGGGTCACGACTACCAGCAGTGTTATTGTTGTTGTGCAATTGAAATGGAGAATATTTCTGGCTTCAATGATCTAAGCCGCTGGGATGCTGAAGTATAAAAATATAGCCTAACAACATAAAAGAGTAGAGATAAACCGTGGTTGTACACTGCACAAAGCATACATTTTATGTAAAACCGCAGCTAGGCCTACTGACGCTCTAAATAACACACGCGTACTGTTACAGTACGCGTTGATGTATGTCTTTACAATGATGGTTACTGGATGACTTGTTGAAATATTACCTTTGTAGTCCGACGAATCCATCTTTTACTTGATCGCAGTGTTCGTTGGATCAGGTTGCGTATTCATTTCAACACGGACTAGACATTTGTCTCTACAATGTTCCGAAGACAATAGAACCAGACAATACCTTATGTGGAAACGGAATCGTTGAGGATGGCGAACAATGTGACTGTGGAAACTCAACGAATGAGGTTTGGAACATGAACAGTCAAATTTCAACACCAACACGCACTTAATGGTTCTTTACATTAGTTAACGTTTTCTCCATTAAGCATCTGAAGTTTCAACTATTGCTTCCATGCTAGATTCTGATCAACTAACTACGTAGGTGACAACCGTTGATGCCTCTGCGAATTGGGGTAGCATGTGGCAGATGCCTCAGCGGACAGGGAATGGCCCACGATTTACTGAACCGATAACCTGAACATTGGAATTTATGCAATGCCTGGTCAGAGACCAGAAACTGAATATGAACAGCTTTTCAACGTTTAATCACTAGACCTGAATAACAGATTTTTTTTACTGATGCACCATCACTATACGAATGTAGGTAAACAATTCTATGTGATCAGTAGATATAAATCTATATATACAAAGATGGCGTTATCCGAGGGCAGGCTAACTGTACGATATTCCTCTCAAGCTGATTTTGCTGTTGGGCTATATATATACATAATTATTCCTGCAGTTATTATAGACTATGACTTGAAAAGTGAGATGTAAATATTTTACAAATAACATCTGGTATTTAATGAGAGTCTTTTTTTTATAAATAGCAGCTGATTTCAATGAGAGATAGAGCTGCCATTTTCGGTAATGGGTCATTTTGTTAAAATTCTCGATATATATATATATGTGTATATAGCGTTGCCATAATATTTCCACGTCGCCATCTTCGAGAGGAAGTGGGACCTGACTATCAACGTCTGTCCAAAGCTGACGAAATCATCGTCTACTTATCTAACAGTTCACTTTTTCTAGCGTATTTGTAAAACTGTCCATAACAAGCAGTCTGTTGGACACACCCAGAAGTTAATGTTCTGTTGTTGCAGGAATGTAACAAAGCATGCTGTGATCACACAACATGTCAACTGGTGTCTCCAGCAACATGTGCTTACGGCAAATGTTGTAACATCAACACTTGTCAGGTAGTTCTTTTCATTCATGATCACATATTATGACGATACTGTGCAGTTAAGATGATCGCAAATAATGACACACTCTGTGCAGATTATTGATGACATCTCAGATATATATATATATAAATATATATATATATATATATATAAATATATATATATATATATATCCACGCGTGCAACTAGAACTAAAGAGAACTGGGGGGGCTTAAGCCCACTGTATGCTACTTATGTTTTTGGCAAAATCTAGAAAATTCTTGGACGTTCTATAATAACCTGGAAAATTCTTCTAAGCACCCTAAGTCTACTCAGCATTGTATTCACCTTAATTGCGTCAAAATTGGTACATTAATGAAAAACTACATAGTCACAAAAACAAACTTTGTGGGGAGTAATAGACATTGTCCACACTATTGAGACATAAGCAATTTAGGAAATTGTACTTACTATCCAGAGACACCTCAAAGAAAACCAAACTCATGTATCTATGTTATGTTCAACTGAGCCAAAATGTTATACCATGCCCCCAGGAAAACCGTTTGCATTGTTAACTCATTATGCTGTGGCTTCTCATTTTGCTCGTTTTGAGTAGGCTAGTAACCATGTAAGAGTTGGACGACGAGAGTGGATGCTGGAAACAAGTATGATATTTATTACAAGATATGATTACAGTGTTCTATGGGAGTTTTTATGCAAATAATCACTCAGGCAAGCAAAGCGGTTTGGGTTTTTATCACAATACCTATGTTTATTGTTATGCATAAATATTATTGTCTCAGACATGGAACTCAACTTGAGTTTATCGACGTACATGTATTTATGTTTATTGTTATGCTTAGATATTGTCTTGTGGTACCTCATGTCGTGTGAAGGCTGATCCCAATTGTGATTTGGAAGAGTTTTGCGACGGTCAGAACCACCTGTGTCCCACTGATACCAACCTACCAGACGAAACCAACTGCACAGTGAACGGCGTAAGAAATCGGTTAAATCAACATTGACATCTCGATGTATTTAAATGCACCAATTCCAATGATCTACACAGTAACATCATCTTTTAGAGATTAAAAAAGATCCAGCCACATACGTACTTACATACATACATACATACATACATACATACATACATACATACATACATACAAACATACATACAAACATACATACATACATACATACATGCATACATACATGCATACATGCATACATACATACATACATACATACATACATACATACATACATACATACATACATACATACATACATACATACATACATACATACATACATACATACATACATACATACATACATACATACATACGTATATACATACATACATGAAGACCGATCTCCGTGTGTGGAGGATGATGGAACGGTCTCTCACCTACCGTTAGATTGGCCGACTCACTAGACTCATTTAAAACTAAATTGAAAGTGTTACTGCTTTCTAAGGCTTATCCTGTCTGCTGACTTTCATTTGCACGCATACATGTCGTACAACATACACACAGGCATACATGTTATACAAACATACATGCATACGTCTCCGTTTAGACATAATTATGACTTATACATTAGGTTATGTCATTTACTTTAATAGGTTTCGACCGGTAAGCGAATGACCAGCGCTGAGTCAATAACATGTTCTTTATTCGCGAGTCACCAGTTCCTTTTACAGATCTTCGTAGTTCTCGCGTAATTGACGGCATCTCGACTTTCTATTCAAACAGGTGGCAGCGTATTGTTACAACGGACTTTGTCGCAGCCACCAATCACAGTGTGAGCTGCTCTGGGGACCAGGAACGCTCACATCGTCTGTCAACTTGTGCTACAATTTTAATCGATATGGACAGGCCTATGGCAGCTGTGGCATGAACTGGCTCCCAAGCCTAACCTATGTTGCATGCTCTTCGAGGTAAATTCACACCTGCCATCTTTTGTCTCGAACACAATCAAGGCCTTTGCGATGAAGAAATATTTTAGGTGCATTGACCACAGCAGAACACAAAATGTAGATTAGATGTGGTTCCATAACATAATTTGCTTTTGCAGCTGCATCTTTCTATAGGATCACATTGGAGTTTGTCCAATGTGAAGATTCGATATAAATTGACCTCTCTGGTTATGTGTATTTTGAATTATGTTGCTGGGAAATTCTCATGGAACAGTTTACCATCTTCAGACCCATTTCGTCACATAATATAAGTAAATTCGTAGTTAAATAAACACGTTAAAGTCCATCTAGCCTCTCTCATCTTTTCAGATTCATTTGATTGTAAGGATATAAGCATCCTAGTGAGGTTCCCAAAGAGTTCCATAAATGGTCATATTACACAGATTTGTCAACTGCAAGTAGTGAGGTGTTGTTAGAAATTGAAGCCAGTATAATATATTTCTGTTTCAGTGATATTTTGTGCGGAACATTACAATGCCAGGATTTGAACAGAACCCTTTCGTATTATCTCGATTACTACACTATTGTCGGAAGAAGTTATGGCAGTGACACGTGCCATACGGTTGTGTTCGATTTAGGACTGGATACCCAGAGCCCTGGATATGTTCCCAGTGGAGCCAGTTGTGGCACAGGAAAGGTAGGTTGCCTTTGTTTGAAGAGAATCATATTTTAGCCCAGTGTGCTCAAAGTTGAAATGAGAAGATAACTTAATATTTTGGAGATTGCCACTGCCATTGACCACTTCTGATCTTATACTGTGTCATTTGTAAATCAATCAAAACAGTTCAATGTTAGCTATATTCGATTATATATCATTGAGTTTAAGTCAGATAAATAATTTTTTTAGCAAATATAAACCTTAGGTCAGACTGGAACATTATCTTTAATACATTTATTTACCAACTGAGAAGAATGTTTTGCTGGCAAGACGTCTAGGGTATCCCACCTAGCCAGCAAAGACGTGATAATTTCAAAGAGTCTTTCCCATCAGTGATCCATTATTACACATGAAAATTTCATGTTGAAATTTCCAGATGTGTGTCAACCAGCGCTGTCTGGATGTTAGCAGTGTCAACACGATTTCATGTGCAAGCAGCTGCCAGACAAATGAAGTGAGTACAGACTCTATGTGAAAGGCAGATTCTATTAGGTCAGGTCAAGTTTCAAAGTTGCATCGAACTTTTCATCGGAACTGACAAGAAGAATGCTCAAAAATCATTCTCCATTCTTCACGTATGAGTTACGTGGAAGACACGTTATAAAATGAACGTTTACAACTACAAATTGCAGTAACCTGTTGAAAGATAGTTATTGGTGATCCGTTTCCTCGTTAGTCCAAAACAAACCGGACGCTTCTGACTGTTCAGAAACTGAAGAGCCACTTTAATGGATCCTTAATGTCTGGTGTTTGCTTTTAGGCTGTTTTTTTATCTCAGCGGAAATACGTGTCCTGGTCTTACCGATTATTGACCGTAGATATCTTGACTCTGGTGCACATGGTGACCCTATTGCTCTGCTCCCCAGCACGAATTTCTAAAGCGCAGCAGCACTTGAGCGTTGCTATGGTAGGTTCTACTAATATACATGTAGGCTTACTCTATAACGCGAGCTCCTGAGTCTTTTCTTATTTCTCTAGGGTAGGCACCATTTTGTTCAATATTGATCTTCTGTTGATAAGTCGAGATTTTCTTTGAGTGTTTTCACCTGAAGAGGCATTAGGCCTACATAATTTTTTTTATTACAATTACAATACCAATTACAAAACACAGATTCGTTCAGATCTGAACACAATAGTGTAATGTGTGGGAGGAAGAAAGTAAGAGATTTCGTGCGAGAACAGAGCGCCTAAGATATTGCGCCGTAACCAAAAATATCTTTTGACCGAAATTTGTCAATTGGAATTCATATAAAACGACTGCTTTTCTAGGTTTGCAACAATTTGGGAGAATGTAAAGGAACCAACGAAGGCTGCTTAGAATCAACGACAACAGCAACGACAACAGCTTTGCAAACTACAACAATTATGTCACTATCTACCAAAAATACACCCACACCATGGAAAACAACTTCATCCGTTGGTACATCGATCGATACAATAAGTACGACATTCTCGAGTACAGTATCGCGAACTCTGGCAGCAGTTTCGTCAACTCCTAGTCCAAGTACGCCGACTCAAAGTCCAAGTGCGCCAGTTTCAAATTCAAGCACGCAAACTCCGACAGCAAGTACGTCATCTCTAAGTCCAAGTAGCCAAACTCCAAGTACAAGTGCGCAAACTCCAAGTACGCAAAGTTCAAGTACAGGTGCGAGAACTCAGAGTACAACTACGCCAACTCCAAGTACAAGTACGCAAATTCAAAGTTCAAGTACGACAACACCAACTCAAAGTGTGTCAACTTCAAGTGCAAGTACGCCAACTCCAGGCTCAAATACACAAACTCAAAGTGTGTCAACTTCAAGTTCGGGTACGCGACCTCCAAGTATTAGTACGCCAATTTCAAGTCCAAGTACACACACTTCAAGCACTAAAAGTTCAAGTACAAGCACGTCAAAATCAAGTAAAAATGCGCAAACTGAAAGTACAAGTACGCCATCACCAACTAAAAGTGTGCCAACTTCAAGTGCAAGTACGCCCACTTCAGGTTCAAGTAGACAGACTCCTAGTGCGTCAACTTCAAGTCCAAGTACCCGAGCTCCAAGTACGCGAGCTTCGAGTACAAGTACGCCAACCCAAAATCCAAGTACGCAACTTCCAAGTGCGCAAAGTTCAAGTACAAGTACGCAACCTCAAAGTACAAGTACGCCAACTCCGAGTACAAGTACGCAGCCTCAAGGTACATGTACGCCAAATCGGAGTACAAGTTCACAAACTAAAAAAGTACGCCAAATCCAAGTACAAGTTCACAAACTCAAAGTACAAGTACGCCAAATCCGAGTACAAGTACGCAGCCTCAAAGTACAAGTACGCCAACTCCGAGTACAAGTACGCAGTCTCAAAGTACAAGTACGCCAAATCCGAGTACAAGTAGGCAGCCTTAAAGTACAAGTATGCCAAATCCGTCTACAAGTACGCAGCCTCAAGGTACAAGTACGCCAAATCCGAGTACAAGTTCACAAACTCAAAGTACAAGTACGCCAAATCCGAATAAAAGTACGCAGCCTCAAAGTACAAGTACGCCAAATCTGAGTACAAGTTCACAAACTCAAAGTACAAGTACGCCAAATCCGAGTACAAGTACGCAGTCTCAAAGTACAAGTACGCCAAATCCGAGTACAAGTAGGCAGCCTAAAAGTACAAGTATGCCAAATCCGTCTACAAGTACGCAGCCTCAAGGTATAAGTACGCCAAATCCGAGTACAAGTTCACAAACTCAAAGTACAAGTACGCCAAATCCAAGTACAAGTTCACAAATTCAAAGTACAAGTACGCCAAATCCGAATACAAGTACGCAGCCTCAAAGTACAAGTACGCCAAATCTGAGTACAAGTTCACAAACTCAAAGTACAAGTACGCCAAATCCAAGTAAAAGTTCACAAACTCAAAGTACAAGTACGCCAAATCCAAGTAAAAGTTCACATACTCAAAGTACAAGTAAACAAACTCCAACTCCAAGTGCGCCAACTTCAAGTCCAAGTTCGCGAGCTTCAATTTCAAGCACGCCAATTCCAAGAGCAAGTACGCAGACTCCAAATATAAGTACGCAAACCTCGAGTCCAAGTACACGTACACCAACTCCAAGTACGTTAAGTTCAAGTACAAGTGCGAAAACACAGAGTACAAGGACGCCAAATCCAAGTGCAAGTATGCAAATTCAAAGTACAAGTGCGCCAACACCAACTCAAAGTGTTCCAACTTCAAGTGCAAGTACTCCAGCTCTAAGCTCAAGTACGCATACTGCAACTCCAACTCCAAGTGCGCCAATTCAAGTGCAAGTGCGCGAGCTCAAAGTACTCCAACTCCAAGAGCAAGTAAGCCGAGTTCAAGTCCAAGTGCGCCAACTCCAAGTATAAGTAGGCAAACTCCAAGTGGAAGTACACCGACTGCAAATCCAAGCACGCCGAAAGCAACTTCGATCGTGGCCGTGGTTCTGGGTGTTATTTTAGGAACCTTGAGCTTAGCATTGTTTGGACTTCTTCTCTACTTCTTTCTAAGAAGTCGTTTTCCTGGAATTTTGGCTGCCAGTGCAGAACCAACGAATGACGGACCTTCAGAGGAGTTGATCTTTAACAGATTCTCTTCAATACCAGGACAAAACGAGCGACAGTAGATTCCAGAGAATCGATTTTATCAGCCTTTGCGGGATATTTATCCACCTCCAGCGACACAAACACAGCCAGTAAGAAATATTTTACATGTGAAGGCGACAGTTTATTTCTTTGCGCAAATAGTGTTAGAAGAATAATTATTCACAGATTGACTCGTTAGAGGATTCATCCTCATCTCTGGCCTGCTCCTCTTGTAGTGTTACCGTTTCTACGATACGCAACCAGCCGTATCGTCTCTAGGATGTGTGCAGCCCAACTGATTGGCCCTGAATAATTCCCAGCCATTTGAGTTTCGGGAAAGGAAATTGATTGGCTGAACCTCTGCTCTACTTTTCTAATTCGCTTTCTGTTCTGATAACCTCAGTTTCTAGCAGTGACTGTGGATATTAAGTAGAACAGGGCATACTGTTTGATTCCTGGGATGGTATAGTCTCTTATAATAGTATGCTTCTTCTTAAATATAAATAAATCTTAGATTGGGGCCGTTCACATATTATATAACGCATAAAATCCCAATTTTTGACCCACCCTCTGACCCCTAATAACATTATATAACAGCAGCTGTGACTTCCCAACCCCTAAATTATATAACAGATATGCTACCAAGCCCCTAACCCACCCCAGCCTATAAGCGCATTAAAAGATATACAATCGACATAATTGTATTGCACAATTTGACACTTTTATAACAATACGATGTTAGTTAGCACTTTAATAGTAGTGATTCAACTGATAATTGCCTTTATCCAATTCAAGAACTGCAGTAAAAATCAACCAATTAGCTATGTAACAAAAGCTGCCTTAAAATTTCGTACTCTCTCATGCCAATGAAGATTAGACCGGATGTATGGAGCTCCTCTGCATCGTAATAATCGCACTTTTGTGGCGCTAAATTCACTTGTATTAATTACGGTAACTAATTGGGTAGTCGACGATTTTCACCATGTATCTACATATAGGCCTACTAATACAGCAAGATAATGCATGGTAGTGACGTACATCCTATTTGATAACACCATTTTAGTTTCCCTCCTGTTTTGCACTAGAAATGAGCATTACGGTATCACACAGAATGGATTGGTTTAATATTGCACTATCAGGTATTAATCGATAAGTTCGCGGTACAACTCTACCTATTTAATAGCGTATGACGTATACAGAGTGCGTACTACAACTGCAATTGGGTATTTAGGCAAACCTAAACTATTTACACATACTATGGAAAATGAAATCAAACACCATGATAATACCTACCAAAATAATTATTTCAAGTGAAATAATTTTAATTTAAACCAGAATCAAAACAAAGCACACAGAATTGAATTTTAGAGCGTTTAGAGCTGTGCACATGAAATTACTAAAATTGTAAACAGCATATTGTTAAAAGTGGATTTATAAAAAAATAACTAAAAACGTCAAATCAATTCACCAGGTGGCAGCTAATGGTGCTAGTTTTGGTTCACAACGTATTGTGAACTTCGATTAAACAATGAAGGTCCGTGGTGTATGGAATTTCCAATTGGCAGGCAAACAGGCAAAATAGCATCAGCTGAAAAAAAGTTCGTTATATAACAAAACCTTCAACCTACCCCCACCCTACACAATATGACGCTAACAAAACCGGAACCCATCCATCTACCCCTTGAGCGTTATATAATATGTGAACGGCTCCTTACTTTCTATACGTTTATTTGAAGCTATTATAGAATGATGTAGTGTGTGTTATGATCACGGCACAACAAAGATTAAAATAGATTATCTAAGATACCACCGAAGCTATTAAACATTATGCATAGTAAATTATACAATTTCGTCGAAATTATTTTGGGTTAAAACTATATATTGTGGTTTTGTTTAAGAATTGGGGTTTGATGAGAAGATCTGGCCAACCTATTGGGAGAGGATTCCAGTATCCGACTGCATTTTATCCTTCTTCATCTAAAGATAATATTGTGAGTCTATTTCTATATAACAATTTCTCAAATGTACGTGTTACTTATTGTGCTTACTCCAAAAATAAACTCCTTCTCGGGCTCTCCATTAAATGCTTGAAGACCACTCTGTCCAATCTTGGTTTCCGATGTGCAATGTCGGGAGCGTCTTTGGTTAGTCACTCTGTCTGTCTGTCTGTCTCTGTCTGTCACTCTCTCTCCCCTCCCTCTCCCTCTCTTCCTCTCTCTCTCCCTCTCTCTCTCTCTGTCTATCTGTCTGTCTGTCTGTCTCTCTCTCTCTCAGTGACGCCATATAAATGTGGAGATTCATATTGTTCATTAATTGTACTTTTTATTATATATATTATATTTTTACTTTTGATTATAGCCAACACGACATTGTAAATCCAAGGTCATAAATGTTGACTTAATTTGTGGGTAAATACATGTAACGTGCAGTTGAGTGTATTCGGCAAAGCATTTAATGAACATTCGATTAATATCTAATTCGGCTTATAATCTAGAATGTAGATTCAATGACTATGCATGTAACAAACGTTTCATTTATCTCTTTTCCTAACAGAGAATGCCTCAGATTGTCATCCGCTAACACTGGAAAACATGACATTCTAGAGTGACCACGTGAACTGAAGTTGTACGAGTACGAACATTACATTGACCAACAATTTTTAGTTTAGTTTTGCTACTGAACAATAATCAGCTGTTCCTTATAGAATCTGGCTAATCCAGTCTCGTTCTCGTTTATTTATATGACGTCACGTTTTTGAGAACATTGATATGCAAGATTTCAAAGTGTGTTCCCTTTTATACATATAAACATTTGCTATAAGCGTGAGGCAATCAATGACGTTACATTATCTTAAATCACAGTATTTGTTAACAGGAAATGCACAAAACCATAGCCAGAATAATTGAAGTGCAGGATTTGATATAACTAACGTATTTCCTGGAAAAGACGCTGTTCATTAACCATGTGTATAGAGTCAAGGTGGAAGGCATAATTATGGGTAAGGAAAATCGTCAAAGGTACCATTTCGAGACAATCGTTTAGTCTTTGATTTTCTTCTGATAAGCAACTGCTGTCATTGACCGATGATTAACTCAGCGTCACTCACGTGTATAGAAGATGTTCCGTATTGCATTGTACTAATTGGCGCAAACAACGCCTTAGAGAAGTAAACGACTATATTGTAAAACAAGCGAATATGGTATACACGCACAGATTAGAGCAGCTGGGTATCGTATCGTATCGTGTATGGTTATTTATTTAGCGCTTCTTACAGTACTAGCTATTCAGAAGCGCTCTCAGCGTGACATTCCCGGGGAAATAAGAAAGGAATGAGGGTGCGAGCCCGGTTAAAAGCTTGCTTACGGATAATGGGGGCAGGTCATTCCACACAGAATTAGGGCCCACAGTGGCACAGGCCCGGTGTTGAGCTATAGTAGTCCTTGCCCGTGGAACAAGAAGATTAAGTCGATCCGCAGACCGGAGAGAGCGGGAGAAGACAGCAGACAGAGGTTTTCGCATTAAGTCGCAGATATATTTAGGAGCTTTACCCTGTTGAGTTTTAAGGACAAAGAGGAGTACCTTGTATTGGATGCGAGAGGGAATTGGATGCCAGTGTAGGACGTCGGTCATGTAGGTAGAAATGCGGGAGTAGCGAGGGAGACGAGCAATGAGTCTGGCTGCAGATGATGATCTAAGAATATAAGCGGTGAGGTATGCCTACAGTTGGTGACAGTCCGTCAGTGGCGCGCGATAATCATCTCTCTGAGAGTGGGTGAAGATCTGAGTAGATGAAAATCTCAGAAATGTGTGCCTACAAAACGAAGACTTCCGGAGGAGGAGGGGCAAATGTCCTGCCCAAACTCAAGGGGGGGCTTTTGTCCGGAGCTTTTGTCCGGGGGCTTTTGTCCGGGGGGCTTTTGTCCGTGGGGATTTTGTCAATAGAATCAATAGAGTCAATAGAGAAGATCCTATATTGAATGCGCTGCTGAACCGGAAGGCAGTGAAGTACGTCCCGAATGTACGTAGAGGTGTGACCAAGTTTAGGAACACCACCAATCAAGCCAACTGTGGCCCTTTGAACCTCCTCCAATGATACAAACAATGAATAGGCCCCAAAGTTAATAAAATTATCATGCAGAAATGTTTATCATTCCGGTTAAATATCGTTTTATATATAATTGTATCATTCTATTTTCTAATCGTTTCAGTTTTGGTTGCCACAAATAGTTTCAGTTTCCGTCAACGGAAACGTTCAATTTTCGTTAATTGTCATTATCATTTTCGTTTTCGTTAACGAAGACAGCACTAGGTCTAATTGCCTGCCTGCAACTTCTTTCATCCGGTTTGGGCCCATTCATTCATTAGGCTACGTAGGCCTACGTAAGCCCCCATACCTCACCACTGGGTAGGTAATATGTGGATGAACTCTTATAAATACGGCTACACGAAACCTCTCGGTCTCGTGTAGCCGTTCTCTTCTTCGAATGCAATTAGAGAAAATGAGAAGCTTATATAATCGACGTTGTCTAATAATTATCGCAGTAATTCTCACCTCCTGGGGAAACTGTTCCAACGAGGGTAAGTTCAGATAGAATTTTGATTTTGCGTCTCGACCATGCAGGTCTTTGTTCAGAGGCGTAGCTAGGGCTATTTGCGCCCGAGGCAAACTACGAAATTGGCACCCCCTTGCGACCGTCCATAAATGACGTCACGCGCCTAGTAGGAGGAGGTCACTGAGATATGTGACGAGGGACGGGGTAAAAAAATGTGACATCACATCAGACATCAAAATTCGCAATTTTAGATTTTTTTTACTCAATTAAACAAGTTTCGATTAATTAACAGCAATTTTTAAACACAATTTAGTAACAATAAATGCATTCTTAATTTTTGACTTGTTTACTTTTACTCTCTGTATCAATTTGGGGTTTTGGAAGTTAGGGAGCCATGTTGCAACACACAAGCAGGAATCAATTACGCCGCCGAAATGCATCAGGCCACGGAAAAGCGCTGCACGTCGGCAACGTGAACTAATTAATGGTCGTAATCGCAAACGAAGTAAATTGAGAGAGCGTAGATTGGATAGACGAAGAAGGGTTGGATCTGAATGGAATATCTACTGAACAGGATGATGAAGTACAAGCTTTCCCTATTCCAAGAAGGAGTGTTTTGCTTCTCCGTGGGTGAATGTAGGAGTATGAAGTTTGAATTGTTCTAAATTAATACTATCAAACATGTTTTTATAAATACAATGATTCAACCATATCTATTCATCTTGTGGAATGCATAATGAATGTAATAATTCTACTGTCTATTGTTTACCACTTTGTTCTGCTATTTCATGTGCTTTCAACGAGTTTTTTCCCGCAAACTAGACTGCCGATCGAGTTCCTTTCAGAGTTGTATGGTCTCGACACAGTGTCTTGGTCTGGAGACGTCTCGAGACAGTTTTTATTGTCTCGGTTTCGGTCTCGGAAGCCTGCTGTCTCGGTCTCGGTCTCGAGGTAGTGTCTCAAATATTTAGAAACTGTCTTGAAGTGAAAGTCTTGTTCTGTCTCGAACAAAAAATCTCGTTAAGTTTCGCGTTAACTGTCTTAAAATCTTGCGGCAATATAAAAAACTATTCTCAGGAATTGGTACTATATACATTACAAGTTGGTACTATATACATTACAAATTGAAATTACAAATGAACCTTATTCCAGAAAACTGATACATTAGTATTTTACATCATTTTATATAAGATCACTTGTCTTTTACTGTATCGTACTGTCTTGAGCCTAGTGTCTCGGTCTCGGTCTTGGTACCTCACTGTCTCGGTCTCGATCTCGGTATCTCACGGTCTCGGTCTCGGTACCTTACTGTCTTGGTCTTGAAGTTTGTTTTGCATACAACACTGGTTCCTTTAATGTTACTGTTAGGTAATACAGAACACTCGTGCCATGGTCTAGATTTTAGTAACGCTTAGATTGTTTTCACAAACTATTTCGAAATTGTTCGATTTGCTTATTGAGCAACCCAACGCTTTATTCTTACAATCAGCCAGTCATTGTATATATAGGCCTAGGCCTATTGCTTAAAATTGTAGCACTGATCATTGTTCCAACAGGCGGGCTAAATCGTCTTCTTTATCATTTGACGACATCAACGACTATTAGAGACTTACTTTCTATAAAATATTTACCTTGATCTTCTTGAAATTCTTAACCAACTCACCAATAACATAGTGTATTGGAGTTGAGCACTGGCCATCCCTTCTGGCCATACACGAACGTCTAACTCTTTTTTAAAAGGTGCATCCGGACTATCACTCAACATTTTTCCGTTTTTTCAACCAATTCATTATAGGCCTACTCATGGTGGTTAATTACCAAATATACCTTTATTTCTGGATTTGATTATTTTTCTCTTTAAATAAAATCCTCATTACAATTTTGAAAATGAAAACACAAATACACAATCATCTTCATTCACTATATTTACTTTTAGACATGACGTCGACAGATAATAAAAAAATGACGTCAATCGCCAATAAACAACGAGTAGGGAAGAGTTGGGCTGTGCCGCTGTTTGCCACCTCCTTATATTAAATGCCCATTTATTGACATTTTTCAAGATTAGTATTGAAATTCATGACAGAAAGTGGACTTTGCAATCGAAATTTTCATTAATTTCCACTTGGAACGAGCTGAGCAGCAGAATGACAACGAAGTGACATCTTAATTTTCACGCGACGATAAGGAACGGCGTTCTGATGCGTTGCAGCATGTTTGACGAAACGGAACGATAATACCGTTGCATTTTACGAACCGGAATGGCGTTCCGGTCCGTTCCGGTCCGTTCCGGTCCGTTCCGGTCCGTTCCGGTCCGTTCCGGTCCGGTCCGTTCCGGTCCGTTCCGGTCCGTTCCGGTCCGTTCCGGTCCGTTCCGGTCCGGTCCGTTCCGGTCCGTTCCGGTCCGTTCCGGTCCGTTCCGGTCCGTTCCGGTCCGTTCCGGTCCGTTCCGGTCCGTTCCGGTCCGTTCCGGTCCGTTCCGGTCCGTTCCGGTCCGTTCCGGTCCGTTCCGGTCCGGTCCGTTCCGGTCCGTTCCGGTCCGTTCCGGACCGTTCCGGTCCGTTCCGGACCGTTCCGGTCCGTTCCGGTCCGTTCCGGTCCGTTCCGGTCCGTTCCGGTCCGTTCCGGTCCGTTCCGGTCCGTTCCGGTCCGTTCCGGTCCGTTCCGGTCCGTTCCGGTCCGTTTCCAGCCTTCGTGGCTGCTATATTATCACATTGGAGATCCGTGTAGTCTTGGTGGCTTTGGTAAGAAATGGCATAAGCTAGAAAGAACGCTCTCGTGCGCTGTACAATTAATAGGACGGCTGCAAGTAATTAGGCGTAATTGCTTCTGGGTTGGAGAACTGTATTCAATTTCAGAAGTAAAAATTAATTGGACACGACAGTTTCATCATAAGGCTTCAGATAAGACAGGATAATATTGTTTGAGGCGTCCTTAGACCAGAATTCGTACATGTACGTAATGTAACGTAATCAAACGTTTATATAGCGCCTCTTTAGGATTTCTACTCAGGGGCGTTCTTTGCGCCGGCCTTAACGATGTCAATTGTCACAGTGTACAGCAAATAATACATTAGCAAACTATAATGCACAGTAAGCCGAAAGAGTTATCAGTGGTGACGGATGCTCGTTGACAGCTGACAAATGGCTGAGATGTTTCAAAGTCTCTCTCGGTCAAGTTGCGTCGATGAGTAGAGAAACAACTGTCAACGCCGATCGCCCGTCCGAGGCTCGACCGTGTCAGTCACATGCCCTACGCAACTAATTTGTGAAGACGTTTTGCTAGAGCAGAACATTAATTAAAACGCGATTAATTGAGCAGTTCACTATGTGCATTGGGAACTCCATTTATGCGATAAGAAACGACAATTGAGTTAAGTATTAGAGCAACAATCGACCTAATAATTATAGTTTTCTAAACTAGGGAGAATAATAGATATATTTATATATACAAATAAATAAATTTTAAAAAATGACATTGGTTCATACATATATAAACCAATGTCCAATATATATATCCCAACTCGCAGTAGATAAGTGAGATGATAATTATTGAATAGGTTAATTAAATTGCAAATCAAATTTACTGTACAATAGGCACATAATTTTAATAATGAAACAATGAAACATTGGACTCAAAATGAAGGTAACTTGAAGTCTAATCACGTAATTCGATAATTATCCGTACTTAGTGTCACGTTAGTAACTAGTTTTAATGAGAGGAATAATATGATTGATTATCCACAAAAGATTGGATAATAATAATATTTACCTGAATGTAAATATACATTATATCTCCTTCAGGCCTGAATTAATTCCTCATAGGGGAAGGGTCAGACGCGCGGATTCTTCTTCTCCACTTGATGCTGTCCCCAATTTCTTTCTTCCTTTTTCAATTTTGTGTCTTCACGACCTTATGAATCATGTCAATTATCTCTTCTTCTGTCGTCCCCCAACTGCGTCGTCCGTTGACATCCGCTTTCAAACTATCTTTGTTTGCTCATTTGCCATCACATGCCCGTATACCATCTCATTCTGACGTCTCGTATTTTTCCGTAATACAAGCCACTCCCACCGTCTGTTTTATGTCTTCGCTATACATTAACAGGATTCTTATTATGATGTAGGCCCCATATAGCGTGAACTAGCGCACAACAAGACAACCAGCAAGTCTAATTTAGAACACGTTTGGTTCCAAATCTATTAGAAATAACGAGCAGAATAGAAGACTCAAAACGATATTTCGATGAAATTGGCCTAGGGCTCCTAACCAGCGCACAATGCGTGGTATAACCACACGACGACATGCAACAATAAATGCAGAACGTATAGTTATGAGAGATAGCGTTATAAGAAGAAACTAGTTGTTTTACTAATGTTGATATACAGCATACGTGGGTCTATGCAGATATAAATGCATGTGTGATTGTATGTACATGAATGAAAGTGTGAATACATGTATGTAAATATATGTTTCCCAATTTTTGCTATTTGACTAACATGTTTATCCATCAACGGTTTTGCTTTCCTTGAGTTACAAGTCTTCCTTCTCAATTGCAATGTTTGAACTAATGTCGAATTACTATTCATTTAGGTAACTCACGTTTTGAAAGGCATCCGGAAGGAGTTGATTATGACGACGATTATAGGATCAAGGTCAAATGGGGTCAGCAGGTCATTATCAGCACACTGACACATGTAGGTTACAGAGAATGTTTTTTGCTGAATATTAACGATTTGGACGAGGCAAGAACAAAACTGGATAAAACAATAATTGAATAGGCTAGAATTTAATAAATAGAAAATTTTGTCAGCGAGAAATAAAGGATTAGATTCTTTTTATTTATTTTTTATCTATTACTAAAATTTGATATCGCCCTTCTTCCAACATTTTTTTGCTCAGAAGTGCACACGCCTCGACGGCGCAATTGCAGTTAAGGACTTGCTCAAGGTCTCTACACAGTGACTCCTCGGACGAGGGTCGAACCCGCCCACTCAACGCACACTGAGTGTTACGGGCCGACCGCTCTAACTGATTGGTCACCATGCCACACGTTTAATAGATTGATTAATTGTAGTTTATAATAGAAGTTGAATAATCCAACGTCAGAATAATTAGCTGGTCGTTTCACTTGTAGAGCGGACATTACAGATCGATAACTCTGACAGTATCAGCTTTCAACTCCGTTTTTGTGTTGGATCTACATCTCAATACGTAAGTCAAGGAAACACATACATGAATTAGATACTAGCGGTTGCTTAGTATTTCATTTCAACACATATTCAAAAGCACATTCCTAGTCACGGCTTTCGTATTATAACCAAACCGAGTCTATGAAATCTTTCTTTGATATGCAGGTTGGATAATGAAGGACAAATCAATATTTTCAGATATCTCTTCGCTGTTGACTATATAGAAAGGTCGTTCAACATGGATGAATCGGTTTATCACGATGTGAATCATGTAAGTGACTTAAATGCTTACTCAAAGCATACAATCCCTAAAGTTGGCAAAGGATACTCAAAAGAGATATTATCACTTTGTGCTCTATTTCTATTTCACATATCAATAGACCTTTACTATGCAAAACAGTCGGTTGGCTAACTTTCAACGCCGGTAAAAATCTGCACTTAATCGCGACAATATTATATCCTTCTGTTGTGCTATTGATGAGGCAGAGCTAATTGCTACCTCACGCATCCACAGTTGGCGGATAGAGGAATGACCTCTACATATAGAGTCAGTGCTTAAAGTGAGCCTGGACGGTCATGGACCGCGTCCAGGTACTTATTTTCACGGCTGGACGCCGTCCTGTCACTTATTTGGCCAGTAGAGCCTGGGCGCCGTCCATGAGAGTCCATGCAACACTGCAATTCCTCTTTATACTTACGTTAATATCAACAGGAAAAAGAGGAGAAAAAACTTTCGCACAACAGATTTTCAAACACTTTCAAAACAATGCCGGCGCCACGGGCCCCCTTGTCGACATCTTCACAAAGGAAAACAATTCTCTGTACGCTTTAAATTACAGCAAACATTTCACCAACAAATAATTGACGACAGAATAACAGTTAAAGGACAAAAAGCCTAACGAATGATAAAAAATTCTATTATTCGCCCATTGCATTTGGTCAATTAGAAGTTGGATAGATAACAATAATGCTTGCAAATCCAGCTCTGCTTCCGCCAAAACCATTTTCATCAATTCAACTATTTAGGCAAATATTCTCTTCATTGATCCAACTTTTATTTCAGTAGGCATTATTTTCATATAATGACATCTGTTTTGGAAGAATTTCGTTCACCAATCCGACTTCTATTCCAACATCATTAATATCACCAATCCAACTTCCATTTTAACGAACACAGTGGACGAGCCATTTGTCGTCGACTTAATATGTCGGTGTTCATCCGTTGCAATCTTTAGTTCTTTCTTTTTTGACACTATTGGCCGTCCATAAATTACGTCAGGCGCCTATGGGGAGGGGGCCACAAATTTGTGACGATGTGTGACAGAGGGAAGAGGGGGTCGACGAAATGTGACGTCCCACCATCACATCAAAATACGCAATTTTATTAAAAACTTGCACTCAATTAAAGAAGTTCCACTTAATTAGCAGTAGTTGTTACCACAATTCAGCAACACTAATTGTGATTATTGTAGTCTTAATTTTTACACTGTCTACTTTTGCGTCCGCTGTCAATGTTGGGGTGCTGGAAGTGAGGCAGCCATTCTGTAGCTCTTGATCAGGATTCAATTATCCCGCCCAAACACACAGGCCACAGAGATTCGCTGAAACGGAGAAAATGGAGAATGTGGATTGCATATTATTTATTCCATGAAGGACTATTTTGCTACAGCCTGGGAGAATGGAGAGGCATACAGTTTGGATTGTTTCAAGTTATTGTTATTAAGCATTTTTAATAATTGCACCGATTCTGCCAGAGTCTTTCATCGTGAGGAATGCATAAGATTGTAATCATTATGGGCTACTTTCTCCATTTTTCTTCGTTCTACAGTATTTCAATTTTAAATATTTGTACAGTTATAATCAAATTTATTGATAATTATAAGAAAATTTGCATTACATTCTGTACATATGGTTTGATTTTTGTTTAGGGGCCTTGTGGCATGACGTCATATTTGAGGGCATCATGGCACTTGTGACGACGTTTACAAAGGGAGAGGGGTAAAAAAAACGTCAAAAATTGCGTGACGTTATTTATGGACGGCCCCCTAGCGTCCAAGCACTGCTTTTTTACACTTTAAGCACTGTATAGTGGTTAGTTGAGAAATACGCAGATGAAACCTGACGAATAATCAATTGTGGACCAATAGCGGCAGAACTAACAAGGTGTGGGACACGGGTGGCACCTGTCTCACGTTTAAAATAAACGCAAATGCTGTATGACAGCCCTACGACATAGTGAGTGCAGGCCGCCATCAAAGTCTGTTGCCCCGCTGCTTTGCGGGAAGGTATCGCCAAAGGCTTGGGCCACTGCCGATAACAGTGGTTTAGGTGAAGAGGGGCATCCGATTTGTAAAACTCCGCTTCAGTGTTCATACGATGGATAAGACAATGGAGACTAACTACACAAACAGAATCCGTTGTAGAAAGGGGATGCGTGTGGCTGACCCCTTCTTGGAGGAACTAATCCTAGCCGGAAGGAAACGATTGTTAGGAGTGGCTGCCTTCCTCGAAAGCATTTGTATCGGCCAAAATTATACGGCTGCAGGGGGCGGGGTTTTCACTAGACACGGTGTCATCGTGGGCTTCAAGTCTTACTACAGGGTTTGTGAATGATTAATCGTGCATGAAAGTATGTTATGCATCAGACTCTCTTAACCCTTATATCAACGATATCACAACACGGGCCGTTACTTAAGTTTTCACTTTTTATCTGGGCTGAGGGGCGCCTCGCAGTATATTACATGCACATGAAAGGCAGTGGCGTAGCGACGGGGGGCGAGGGGGCGAACCGCCCCAGGGGACACTTGTCCTAGAGGCGGCATTTTCGGGAAAAAAATAAAAATTATTGTTGTGAAGTTGCATTCTGCCAGATTCTTGTTGTCCTTGTCTAAACCTGGCACAATGCTTTTTAGTTTTTTCTCGACTTAAAACTAATATATAGGCCTACGATATACCGAAGTACCATCGAAATGATCGAATGGCACCTAATGTTTATAGACATCAGCTGGAGCAGTCATTTATATGAGAGCGCCCCACCTCGTTGCATGGGCAGTAGGATGTGAGAAAATATGGGGCCGGACACACACTGCACGGGCACATAAAAATGTTTTTGTTAAAATATATAGATTATTCTGGCAAATGAAAATTAATAGGAAAAGAGCGGGAGATTCAATGAGGTGTTAAGAGATTGCATATCGTTGTTGGAATTGGAATTAGTCTTAAACTAGTTTTTAATTAAAAAAATTTAATTATTTATTTTTGTATTGTCACGAAATTTTATTCCTGAAAACTTTACCTTATTATCCCTAAAATTTGGCGCTCCTAAAGTTTGGCGCCCTGGGCGGCTTTTTATGCCGCCTATGCCAGGAACCGGTCCCGGTGGACATGGAGCAAAAGAGAATTTAGACATTACACCCATGTTGTTTAATATTTTATTGGGAATGCAAGTGTGAAATCATACCGTATCCGTAATCTGTACGATAAGTTACCAGTAACTAGTATATTCCAATAACTAGGACTTAGAGAGAAGGAATAAAATTTTTACTCATTAATTTTAATTTGGTTAAAGTTTATAATTTTCGATATTACGTGCAAGACGTTTAGTAACTTTATTGTGAGGCTTGCTTATTGCTTGCTTTATAAATGTTTTATTTTTTAATTAATACTATCTTATTTTCTTTTCTTATTTTTATATCTAATGATATTTAAACGCATTTTAATTGGTCAAACAGTTTTGATTTTGACAGTGCATGCCGATGCTGTTACTAACTGTAGAGTGAATTGAATACCCAATAGAATAGGTCATAATGTATATAATGAAAACACTCAAAACAAGCGTCATATGCCTATCACCCCTTGTGCATATTCCAGGATTTGCACAAGAATAAAGTGATACAAATAATAGACAGAGCCTTCGCTCCAGGCGGCACTTTGCCTCGCTACGCCACTGATGAGAGGGCGCTAGAACTTATGTTACATTTCAGAATGAATGAATAAGGCACAACTCATGCATGGACTGTACAACGAAGCACCTCTTAAGAGGTTCGAATTTATTCCAACTTAATTTGCCTTCGCACGAACAACTTACAAGTTCAACATTCTATCAAACGTGTTGGTTCCCTCTATTCAACAATTTAATACTCTAGTGTAACTTTTAGACTTTTTAGTGTCCATTTTCGTGATTTCTTCCCCGTAAGATGCTAAATAAGAATGTTCTGTGCCGCATTGTAAATTTCTATAGACTGAAAGCCATTGTTACTATCTGGGAAAAGTGAGAGACCAGCCAGTGTCGTCTGCAGCCGTCAGTACTTGCAAAGGAATTGTGTAAGTCCGTTGAATTATTTTTGAAAAATTCCTCAAGTGTAACGTTCTCTTACAATACAAAACAATACAAGTAAAATATAATGTGAAACAATGAAAGTCAATTTCTCTGATTGGGTTTACAACGCAATAGATGCGACTGGATCATTAGATTCGTGTTGAAATGTTTTAATTGCATAGTCTATCTTTATCAGAGGTTACTTTACCATTGGGAACGTATCATATCACATCGATCCAACCAGTGACGAACTCCACGAACCTCACAGAGTCTACAAAAGTCGAAACGACGCCAAGACAGTCTACACATGTGGTCAGAATCCGTCTGTTCATTGTCTCAGTGATTCAAACCTGTACCCCGCCAATCAAAAAGTAGCCTACCAGGCATTAAAAAGTTGCCCCTCGATCTATCAAAGATATCAAAAATCATCCGAAAAATAAATATTTGACAGAGTAATTATTTTATATTATAAATTCTAATATTTTGTTGACGTTATAAGTGCCTTTAAATAAATGCTACTAATCTACAACGATTAAACCTGAACTTACCCATGTGTTCTTTGATTCTATTCTAAAATAAAAATCTTTTAAAATGTAAAATGATTATTTCTAACCTAGTGGCCCATCATGTTCTCCAACTAAATAAAAGTGGCCCTATGTCGAAAAGAGTTGGAAACTACTGCACTACGTGATGTTTATTAGTAATTTCTGTCCAATGCAAACGTCAACAATAGATGACGCGCCAAGTAAAAAGCTCTATGATCACCGGTCGGAAGAAATACGAGGCAGGCAGCCCCCGCTTTTAAAGTCTTGCGGTTTGCAGCTTGTTCCGATGTAGGTCCGTCCCTTTGTTGACACATCGCCACGCGGCTTTTAACTGCATTATAGCTCCGCAATTGTTGTTGTTATTATTATTATTATTATTATTATTATTATTATTATTATTATTATTACTATTATTATTATTATTATACATATATGTTTCACATTATGCTGTTATCGCCCATGATGAGCTAATGGAGTGTTGGCAATGTCCCGAAGAGGCAGACTGCGTTCCCACGCTGAAGAACAACTGAGATACGTTGGAACAGAAATGACGTCTCCATTGGATCGTGGGTTGCAGCACTCGTTCGACTACCCAACTCTGAGATGAACTCCAGTCCTTCACTGCTCCAAGCGCCGCCGGATTCCAAGGAGAGGGCTACGAAGTCGTGGGTGTTGGTTATGGTGGAATACTTGGCCCTCTTCGTCTTAGCTGCGCGTTCGGCTGCTTCGCCAGCTCTGATAGATGTGTCGACAAGATGTGACTTGGCGTAGGTGTCGGGCACTGTCACATCCCATGCCAGACATCGACCACGTGTCCAAGGAATGAGCGTGACGCCGTCCGGTCGCTTTCCATCTTCTCTTAGCAAGCCGAGAGGTTCCTTTTGCGCTGGAATCTTCGCCCTGCCAAGAGCTCTCCAGATGACATCGTTCAACATGCTGTGTCGTTGATGTTTTCCGCTGCCTCTTCTACAAATTAGTCCATGGAGCCCTTTTGCGTCGACGCTCTCTTGCCATTGGTGACACAAATGTGGCTCGCAGAGCGTCGTTCCTAGCCTCAACCCGGCTGCCAGTCGTACATCCTCGTTTGAGAGGCGCAGGCCTAGGGCAGTCACAGGGGGCGCTAGCATCCAGTCTCCAGAATGAGGTGCTCGTGAGGCCAGCAGGCGAGCACGGTCGCATGGATTGTTATTGGAATCCAGCAGACCTTTCCATGCCTTGTCTGTGAATCGGAGGTCCCATTCTTTCTGGCGATAACTTGCTGCTCCTGTTGGTGGTTCTGCATCTGTCAGGGTCTTCCAAGCGTTGAGTGCTGAACTCGCAAGTTCATATGGTTCCTCAGCAGACTCTGTTGGTAGGATGCATGCCTGGAGTTCGCTTGTACTAGCAGCAGAAGCCAGAAAGGCAGAAAGTGCCAGCGTAGATGCACAACGAACTCCCAGACCACCATCTCTCACCGGCAAAGAAGCCTGGAGCCAGCGGTCATCGTCAAGGTCCACATTTAAAATGGTTGACAGTCCTTCTCTCAGCAGTTGATCAAACCGAGCCAAGCCCGGGCAATCAGCGCAGACGGCTGTGCGCAGACTGTACAAGAGCTTCGGTACACTTAGACTGTTTCTCAGCAGAACCAGAGCGTCATGTGTATAAAGCAAGGACAATCTTCCGATTGCCCTCTCGAGGTCATTGGCCTTTGAATTAACGACCATGTTCACAGCTGGACCTGAAATTAGAGGTGCACCCAACAAGGTCATGTCCTCGAGAGCTATGCTCGTGAACTCTTGGAACGCAGGGTCATTGTTCGGCATCTGGGTGTTGTGACACGCGATTTCGCATTTGCTGCGGTTCAATAGCAATCCCAGATTCTTTGATTCCTGCTCGATTAATTGAACGTCGTCGGCCACTGTTTCCTTGTTACCTCCCAATGTCAGGTCATCCAGATATCCGATACGCAGATCCGAACGAAGCTTCATCAGAATCGGTTGCAGCACAAGACAGAATTTCAGAGGTCCCAAAGGATCGCCTTGCTGCGTTCCTTCTTCGGATCGAATTGTGTTTGAACCATAGCGCAACAGTGGACGGTTTGAATAGGCAGCGTGAGCAAAGTGGTAGAGCTCTGGGATCTCTCTAGCAACTGCCTCTAGAAGACAATCTCTGCGCAGAGTGTTAAAGGCATTGGCGAAGTCGAGCTTCACTAGGACGCTGTCCTCAGGCATTGTGGTGGAAATCCAGCGACGTGTCGCATGGACAGCTGCCTCAGCGCCTCCTGGAATGCCTACTCCAAGCTGAATGGGGGCGAGCAGTTGAGACAGCCTTGTTACCGCATGCGAATTAGCACACTTTGCCGCCAGACGACGCCACGTTAGCCCACGGCGATCGGTCTTATGCCTCCGTCCTTCTTGCTCAGGGCTAAAAGGTTTGCCCCATAGATGACCTCATTCACCTCTTCGGATAGACCTCCCTTTAGGAGCAGATTGACAAGGTCAGATAGATGTTGCCCGATGTTGTCATCTACTCCGTAATGCCATCTGGACCACCAGCCGAACCCGCAGGGAAAGAGGAGATTGCCCTAGCGACATCTTCTTTAGAAACTTGAAGCGGGATGAAGCGATCGGAACTGTCTGGATCACATGGGGTTCTCCTGTCCACTGGTGCAGGCGGGTGCTTTTTCTTAAGCGCGGCCAGAGTTTCAGGTGTGTCCAGTGCCGGTTTATCCTCGCTGCAGATGAGACGGATGGCTGCCTTGAAATTGCCTTCCTCCAGCTTGCTTGCAACTGTTGAGGCTAAATACCTGGCGTGGTCGCATTTAGCGGACTTGAGCTTACGACTTGACGTCAGTGGCAATTCATCGTTAGTCGACTGGTCTGGTTCCTGCAGTCCCCATTCAGTAATGCGGGACAAAATCATCTTGGTCATGTTGTGCTTTCGTCCACCTCTTCTTGGCTTCACTAGTACAGTTCCACCGAAGGCCAGCAAATCGAACCATTTTGCAACGCAATTTGGTTCTCTTACGATTGCTTGGATTATATCGGCCAGGAGAGCAGCACAAGATGGCCTTGCTGCTTTTGGGATTCTCTTAATCAGAAGACCGGGTGAAACAGGATGTGAGAGCTGAGAAGCGATCGGCCCAACGTCCGTCGACAGCTCCCGTGAGTAAGAGATCTGCACGCTAGTGGTAGAAGACGACTGTCTTGTGGTATTATGCTTTAAAGGGCCGTCCGCCGGTGGCTGGTCGGAACCTGGACAAGGGGCGGTTATTATTATTACTATTATTATTATTATTATTATTATTATTATTATTATTATTATTATTATTATTATTATTACTATGTCACATATAGTGTTATTCATCATTGGCATTGACAACGGATCTGTCTTCAGGCCATCTGGGTCGCCGCTTGTCAGTGGATTGTAATCTTGACATAATGCCCTGAAAAGCCAACGCATTGAAACGTTGTATCAATGCCGACAAGTTCTGGAAAAGGAAGTTTGTCTCTCGGGTGTCACCGGTAGTTGTCGAAAGTCGGCGTCCAGTCTCAGACAGAAAGGCGAGGCCCTCACTATTGAGGGGACCGAAGGTTTCTATAGCGATTGGAACAAAAGTGTATTATTATTATTATTATTATTATTATTATTATTATTATTATTATTATTATATAATAATGCGAACTCATATCTTCCGACGCCCATATCAACGACGTTAGTCAAGGCTTCCTAGTACAGTTCGCCCGAGTCAATGCATCATTGGCCGTGCTTCTAGGGGCTCCGCTCTCGCCGACGGATGCCCTGCTTTCAGCCCTCGACACTCGTGTGGCCGACCTTGGAATTGCCCTCGACAGGTTGCAACTAATCGCTAGACAAGATGCTCTACTGATCCTTAGACATTCGATCGGCTCGCCTAAACTCATGCATTTATTGAGATGCACCCCTTGCCACGACCACCCGCGTCTATGGGCTTACGACGATCTGCTGCGAGGAGGGATCGAGCGAATCTTCAACATTTCGATGACCGATGACCAATGGGGTCAGGCCACTCTCCAAATCAGGATGGGAGGACTGGGAATTAGGAGGGCGTCCTCGCTGGCACTTCCCGCCTTTTTGGCTTCAGCCGCGGGCACTCTCCAGATCCAGTCCCTCATCTTAGAATCAGTAGCGGTGAAATCGGACTCGGCATGCGACTCGGCGATGTCTACCTGGCTTCAACCTACCGAAGCCTCTGGCCCGACGACGCCAGGCCATAAACAAGCCCACTTTGACAGACCGCTGTTAAACGCGGCTCTGTCTGCACTAGAAAAAAACTACAGGATCCCTACGACCAGGCGAGACTAAGGACCTTGCAGTCACCGCACGCCTCGGACTGGCTATACGTTCTCCCGCTCGTTTCTCGCGATCTCAGACTGGAGGACGATACCGTGAGGGTGGCGGTCGGCCTACGATTAGGGATGGCCATCTGCGAGCCGCACACCTGCGCATGCAGCGCCTTCGTCTCTGCCAGAGGCGCACATGGCCTGTCCTGTTCATTGGGTTTTGGCCGTCAAGCAAGACACTGTAATATCAACGACCTAATTCATCGCAGCCTCAACAGAGCCGGCATTCCAGCGGTCAAGGAACCGTAAGGTCTTTCTAGATTAGATGGAAAGAGACCGGACGGGCAGACCCTGATACCGTGGAGGGAGGGACGGGCCTTACTTTGGGACGCGACGGTGGTGGACACAGTGGCCGCTTCTTATATCCCCGAGACAGCTTCCACAGCTGGAGGAGCGGCGAAGATAGCAGCCACAAGGAAACACACAAAATATTCTGAGCTAGAGAAGAAATACACGTTTGTTCCAATCGCTATAGAAACCTTCAGTCCCCTCAATAGTGAGGGCCTCGCCTTTCTGTCTGAGACTGGACGCCGATTTTCGACAACTACCGGGGACACCCGAGAGACAAACTTCCTTTTCCAGAATTTGTCAGCATTGATCCAACGTTTCAATGCGGTGGCTTTTCAGGGCACTATGTCAAGATTACAATCCACTGACAAGCGGCGACCCAGATGGCCTGATGACAGATCCGTTGGCAATGCCAATGATGAATAACACTATATGTGACATAATAATAATAATAATAAACATAAAAATAATAATTATAATAATAATTATAATTATTATTAGTACTATTATTGTTATTATAAATTACTACTACTACTACTACTTCTCCTCTACTTTCCTCCTACTACTTCCTTCACCACCACTCCTACTACTACTACTACTACTACTCCACCTTCTACTCCTACTACCACTACTACTACTTCCCCTACTTCCCTACTACTAGGCTACTATTACTACTACTTCCTCGCCTACTACTACTACTACTCCACCTATTATTATTTGTATTTGCTTATTTCAGGTCACGACGACATTTCTCTTGGCTCACTCCTGCATCCTGAAAAGCAAAATAAAAGGGCAAGACCCGTGTTTATGAATATTGGCCTTCTAAGTTCATCACACATGTGAAGCCGATTGTAATAGGCCTACTTAGAATAATTATACTTTTTTACTCAATCCAGATTAAAGAGAACTCAGTACAAGGTTCAAAATAGTAAGTCGAGCAATTACTCATCTCAAAATAAGAAACGTGAAGAATATGGTTCTGAGTCCATAGTCCTAAGGTTTGATGGTCCGAAGATTGCCATTGTGTCCGGTTGATAGGTGATACGATTGCGGTGTTAATGGTAGCTGGATTGACGAGAAGAATTATGTTTGGCTAGAAGCTGGATTGCACCATTCTATTCATTCATCCATCTTTCATTTAGGTATGATTCTTTTCATATCAATCCAGCTCCCAGTTTTACACATTCGTTTCATCAATTAATCCAGCTTCTAGTTAAATTACGGTCGGAGTATAAAATCTTCGGACTATCGAATTTTCGGACTATCGAGCGGACACCACGAATATAGCCCGCAGTTTGCTGAGGTGAGTTCCTGTACAATATGTTCACAATATTATTGTAATAGTGATGTAGCTGGCGAGAGTTGTCCAACATTTTTGACGCCTCGGACCACAAATTAAATTATCTTTGAAGCCGTTAGCGGCACCAGAAAACTCAAAAGCAACGAATTAAATTAGTCGAAAATGGTTGAATATATTATATTAAACTTTATCATGGAACATTCACGAAGAATAAGCGCGTGTAAATGCATGCCTGTTTAATAATTCATTCAAAAGTGCACACGCGCAACGACGGCGCAACTGCTGTTGTAATGCAGAGCAAATGTGCTAGTAGGACAAATCTCAGGAGCCCCTAAATGATGAAAGTATTAAATACAAAATGACATCTCAGGGGGCCCCCAAGTGAATGGAAACATTTCATACAAAATGACATCTCAGAGGCCCCAAATGAATGAAAATATTTAATAAAAAATGTGAGATAATGTGAATAACGTCTCGGGGGCCCCCAAATGAATGAAAACATTTCATACGAAATGACATCTCAGAGGTCCTAAATGAATGTAAACATAAACTACAAAATATCATCTCAGGAAGCCAAAAACGAATTAAAACATTAAATACAACATGCCATCTCAGAGGGGCCCCAAATGAATGGAAACATTTCATTAAAAAACAACTCAGAGGGTCACAAGTGATGATAATATAAATACAAAACAACTTCTCAGGGGCCCCCAAATGCATGAAATAATATCACACAAAATAACATTTCAAGGACGGTGAGAGCCCCCCTCCCGAGTAAATACAAATTTTAATACAAAATAACATGTTTCACGCCTGAAATATTCTAAATACAATAATTTATATTCTCTATTTTTGCAGCTAAGCATTCACATTACATGTGCAGTGTGGTAATTCATAATTGCTTTGTTAATGTGAATATCAATGGGCTCGATTAGCTGTGTTGGTAAGAGCGGAGACTGCGTGTTTCGAGCCTCTTCGACGTCATTTGTAGACAGATCCTCAGACTCAGTGTATAAATTCAGAGGGCCCCCAAAATGTTTGCGCCTAGGGTTTCGTTTTGTGTAAACGCGCCTCTGCATACGAGTTTAATGCATGGTAATGGGTATCGTATTTTGTGCTCACATTGTCAAATGACAACCCACCTTAATGTGACCACGGGTCAGACATCACTGAAATAAACCATATTTTGACACAGGCCTAACTTCTAATAATTTAATAATTGTTAGTTATAAAAGTGGTAAAACAACTGATATCTGGAATTTCTTTCAATTTCAGTTGAAGCGATTCATATGGCCTCAGGACTTGGACAAGAGGAACAAAGTCGTCGAACTCTATGTAGCAAATGATTACTCACAGGTATAAACTGTGGAGACATCGTCGACCTAAGTGTTTAAACTTAATTACGAGGTCATAATATTTCAAGTTCATATACAATCAGTCAAAATATTATGTCGAATAATATGCACGGGTGGAGATCGACAGACAGACAGACAGACACACACACACGCACACACACACAAAGATATACATGTATATCATATATCTAAATACACGCATGCCTATAAATCAAGAGGAACCCAGAAACGACTAGGAATGAAGTAGCATCATCATTGCGATAGGGACGAGTGCATGAAGCGGAGTGTTATGTGCCTTGTAACCAGAGAGAGAGAGACAGAGACAGAGAGAAAGAGGGGGAGATAGAGAGAGAGAGACAGACAGAGAGAGAGAGAGAAAGACGGGGAGATAGAGAGAGAGAGAAAGAGAGAAAGAGAGAGAGAGAGAGAGAAAGAGGGGGAGATAGAGAGAGAGAGAGAGAGAGAGAGAGAGAAAGAGAGAGAGAGGGAGAGAGAGGGGGGGGAGAGAGAGAGAGGGAGAGAAAGAGAGAAAGAGAGAGAGAGAGAGAGGGATGGTCGCAGGTTCTAATCCACCATAAGTCACTGCTCTGAACAAGTTGATTACCCACAATTGTCTGTGAAGAAGGTAATGGGAAACCATTTCACTCATCTCATCTCCAGGTGGCATAAATGCCAATGCAACTTTCGATGGGTAGAGCATTCACCATCATCGGCGTCTTTATCATCGCCATCATCATCATCATTGTCGTCTTTGTCGTCTATGCCGTCGTTGTTGTCTTCGCTATCACCACCATTGCGACCCACTTAGCTCGCCAGAAGTGATGGGTTGATGACGATTTCGATTCTGCGTTTGTAGTATGTGGCAAGAGGAAGCGACGTGAATGCGGTTATTCAACGAACAAAGAACATCGTCAACATCGCCAGCGCAGTAAACAATCTCTCTCTGTCTCTCTCTGTCTCTCTGTCTCTGTCTCTCTCTGTCTCTCTCTCTGTCTCTCTCTCTCTCTCTCTCTCTCTCTCTCTGGCTCTCTCTCTCTCTCTCAACTTATCTGTCTCTATCTCTTTATCTCTCTTCCGGAGCGTGAGTCCGCGTGACTGTGTAGGGACCTTGAGCAAGTCCTTCGCACACAATTGCTTTGCATTACAACTGCAGTTGTGTCGTCGAGACGTGTGTGCGCTTTCGTGCAAGACTTATCTTGTTAAAGCGCGTTATAAATGTCTAGTTGTATTGTATTGTATAATAAATTGGATTCTGACAAATTTGCTTCAATTGTTGGCTTCCTTTCATTGGAATGGATCGACTATTGTCATTTCAAATTGAATAACACACAATTCATCGCAACGTATTCTGATGAAGTCACTACCCCCCATTAATTAGGCCTTGCTGTACATTCGCATTAATTAGGTCTAGGTATTGCAGAGTTGAACTAGTTTTTACCTTAACAATTGAAGTCGGCCAAAAATATATCTTTAGATTAATTAGGCAGAGCATCGTCAAGACGTGTTCATGGAAATGAATAGAATATAATTTATTCTAGGGCTACCAATCTCTCGGTATCTATCTCGTTCTCGTCGGAGTTGAAGTCTGGAATACGGGCGACAAAATAACCGTCGATTCTTCCGACGTGAATTCAACGTTAGCTGAGTGGGCCAAGTACCGTATGACATCCGTCAATCCCTACCATTACAATGACAACGGAATTCTCATTACGTATGTCATCCTCTAGTATGGATTATGGGTCTATACAATCATTAGTAAGGATGTAACACGAGAGGCCTGGTTGGCCCAGTCTAGTTACTGGTTAGCAAGACGAACCGAACCGTGTTCGATTCAGCTAATTTTTTTTACGGTCAACTAATAATTGAAAACACTTAGGCCATGACCAACATTGGACTGAACATTGAAAAAGTTTGGTCAGCGTTTCGTCAATGTTGAACCTGAATTTTACCAGCATTCGACTAGTAGTGGGCAAACCCATTTGTTTTTCAATTCCAATCCAATGGAAAGCTTGATGATCATAAGATGTTAAAACAGCTAATACTAATGACAAGCTGATGATTAAATTTATACGGCTATCGACAGTTTTTGTTTGTTTTGTTTGCAATGCGTCATTGTTCAGCTTAGCGTATACATCGAGCTTAATTGTGTGCTGTTTTTTTTCAGGAACAACACTTTCGGAACTGTGGTTGGCTTTGGATATGTTCCCGGGATGTGCAGTAATAAAAACTCTGCTGCCATCGTAGGCGTTAGTACAACTATATTTGCTGTATCTCATTGCTTGTTACGAGTCAATTTGTATCTGGCAGTTTTATGTGCCAACAAAATTAAATATAGTTATTGTTTAACTGCTGTGTCATCTAGTACGATCCTCCGCCATATATCAACCAGTAGGTTCTTTGCACGATTATACATCGTGTCACTATCTGGATACCTAGCCAATCTATAAGTATAAGGAATTACCTTACAGACAATTAGCTAAGCCACGATATCAGCCAGACGAAGAATCTACCAACAGGAAATTATGGGTGAACTTAGCAACTCGCACGAGAGGTTTAAAATATAACGAAATAAATTGTTTTATTAACACGTAAACGATAACTCTAATAATCATCAAAAGACTTTAGAAATGAACATTAAGCTTAATCTGCACAGCGTGTTTAGACGACCTAGCGTACAAGCTTTAAGAGTTCTTTCACTTATGATAATGAATTCATATATCTAAAGTTGATATTCAATTACTCAGTTTGAGATTTCAGAATAATAATAATAAATATATGAATAATTTTATCTAGATAATGACACAGTTACCGTCTACGTTCAATAGCGGAGTTCACCAATGCATCACTAGCGGCAGTCTTCCCAAGATCTTAATCTACTTGACTATACCTTAATGAACCCACGGACAACGAGCGATTCCAACCAGACAGGCCCTGTGTCTTTAGTGCGCGGCTATTTTATACCGAATCTCGTAGTCAGACAGAGCGGCAGTGCGGTCAGACCGAGCAGCGGGGTCAGCCGAATCTGAGGGACCTGATCCAAGAATACTGTTCCTCTAGTAAGCCTGATCTGTGAAACAGACTGCCAGGTCACCCAGTTCTGACCAACCAGATATAAGAACACCACCGACAATGTATCCAACGAGCCACTAATCCTGACCTCTGAAGCCGGCCGAATACCTTTACTAAAAATACAGGCCGTCAGACCAACTAATATTATCACTAGTGCACAAGCAATGACTACCTATAGTGACCCAGATCTAGCCTTAAGCAATGTCTTCCTGAAGTGGTCTGTCTAACTATAACGTAGCATTATATTGACCCTATGATAGCTGTATAAGGTCGTTGTATCTGATTCCTTGTGTCTTTTTCATCACAATCCTGCACTAAAATTCACTGTTCTCTTCTCTCTTATAATAATAATAATAATATTAATAATAATAATAATAATAATAATAATAATAATAATAATTATTATTATTATTTTTATTTTTATTATTATTATATCTTCTTTTATTAAACATGCTGACAATCCGCAGCAAATACAATCACAATACAATACATAGAACAGAAGCAAAATGAAAGTCATCCAATAAAAGTAAATGAGAATGTAGGCCTAATTCTCGACTATTATCTGTCAGCTGGCGTTCAATGTCGTCTTTCACAATAGTTAGGTCCATCTAGGCCTACTAATGAAAACGCTCAACTACAAGACATTATTACTCAGCCAATCTAAACAGCTTATCTGTTTCATTCACTGTCTGATCGCCATGTAAAACTGGATCTTGATTTCACCCGACTCACCGACTGTTATTTATATTTGTTTATATTAATTCCAACTAACAAACCGTAGCAGTAAGATTGCACGCTATAGTGGTTACAGATAATATCAAGTTTAACAGGAATCAAGTATATCTGTCATGGCACCACGGTTGCTGATAGACTGGTCCCTTACACTAGACTCTCCGTAGCGCTTTAGAAATTGTCGAGTTTACGATTGCTTAGATAAAATTCTGTATCAATCAGAAATGTAGGCCCTTGAAAAAAGACGACATCAAAAGCCACAAGCTTTCGAGGGATGTGCATGGCACAGATTGAAAACGATAGCCTATTTGGACCGCCCATAGCAGACAGGAAGATATGGTGCAAATTGTGGTGGATACAAGATCTATTATGGCTACATTGGACAGGGTAGGTCACACACTGAGAGGTGTGCCCTATTGATAATTGATAAGGGGATGAAGTATATAAAGAGAGGGCAATGTGGGAGACGGATGACACTGAACTGGGTGATTGTGGATGTATGCAATGACCTGATAAAGGAGACACGTGATGATTATACAAAAAAGTAGAGAGCAAAGAGCAGAGAACAGAGAGAAAAAGTTAGAGAATTATATTAGTAGAGAATTGATATTAGAGACATAATGATCTGCACCAACGAGTACAGCGCTTGAAGAGCATGAAATAGGTTGATTTCCGCTTATAAGAGTTGGGTTGATTGTTGTCTGTATATAGGACGTTTATCCTCTTCCGTCCGTCGCTGGTTATATTATGGATCACGAAATTGGTCACAACTTTGGTGTCAACCACGACAACCTATTCAACCCATGTACCTGCTCTGATCCGAGCGGAGAATGCATCATGGCTCCATCTATTAAGTCAGTGCTGCACACGATTCATCTGTTCGTTATTACACTCGCTACACGTCTATCCAGATCATGAAACCACAATATTAAAAATACACAAGACGAGAATAAAAACAGGGTGTAAAAGGTTCCCACATGGCGACCGCTTATGCTGTACTTAATATGTACATGATAAGCCTAACATATAATTATAATAGTACATCTTCCCTAGAAGTGCACATTACCTTAAAAATCTACTCTTCAACTTCTACTCTAAAATTCAACTGTACCTTAAAATTGCCTTGCATAGCCTATCTATTTGTTATGTAAAAATCACAATCACTGAAAATAGGATGTTAATAGCCAAACGCTAGTGTTATTCAGATAACTCGACACCAGAGGAAGATCATAGCTGAAACAGGGCGGCAGAGCTCTAGAAAATAGACTGAGGCAGAGTTGCGTTTTAAAATATTTACAAAATGTTTCAAAATGTTTCAAGATGCTTTAGGTGTTTCAGAATGTATATAAATGCTTCAGAATATTTCAAAATGTTTCTAAACGTGTCTAAATGTTTCTGCAGTTCATGGATGCCATCATTTACGTGGTCGCAGTGTTCGAAGGACCAGTTTACAAATTCATTTAATCGCGGACTGGGCATTTGTCTCTACAATGTTCCGCGGACAATAGAAACAAACAATACTTTGTGCGGCAATGGAATTGTTGAAGGTGGAGAACAATGCGACTGTGGAAACTCAACGGATCAGGTTTTGAACATTTGCAATCGAAACTCACGAACCATTTTACGCACATAATGGTCCTTAGATCGACGGCGATCCATTCAGTAACTGCCCGTCATTACCTAGTTTAGCCACTGCGTGTTCGATCCTGCACGGCACACTCTATGATAATTATGGCCAGACATAACAATGTTTGTGCTAGTTTTAGCAGCATTATACATTTTGTAGCGGCCTGAGTGGCACATGTAACTGAGAATGACTCCGGTTTCAGAACCGTCGTTTCCTGATATTGGTTGCTTAAGGGTATGCCTATAAGTTTATTAAATGAACGCCTGTCTCCGTCTAACTATGATATATATATGGAAAAGATACTTCCGTGCAAATATTTGCACATTCGCAAGGTGTCAAGGGATTATTATATTTGCATAATATATTTTCCAAAAAGGGGTTGTTGGTGATTCATTTGTTGTTGTTGTAGAAATGTAACAAAACATGCTGTAATCCCACAACATGTCAATTCGTGTCTCCGGCAACATGTGCTTATGGCAGATGTTGCAACACTGATACTTGTCAGGTGGTTCATAACTCATACATTCACCTATTGTAATCGTGTGACTGTGATGGGGTCAGTGCATTTATCGAAATCACGAATTATCTGCTGAAAGAAGACTAATACCCATAATTATGATGTCGACGATAGTTGAAATTAGTTTAGTTAGAATATAACCAAAGTAAAACGTTTCACATTGTTAACTCATCATGTGGCACCTCCCATATTTGCTGGTTTTGAGTATGTTAGAACTATGTGAGAGTTGGACAAGGATAGCGGATACATGACACAGGTATTGATTACACAATATGATTACCATATGATTACAATGTTTAAAAAATAATGACCATAGACTGTATTGCCATCTGTTTGCACAATAACATTTATAATAGCCATAGTGGAAACATTTTATTGTATGCCACGAGGCAATGGAAGACAGATCTTTAAGGGCCAAGGTCCCGCTGACAGGGATATAGCCACAGGCAAATTACGAGGACCTGCCCTTTTTATTGAGAATTACATGTGTTAGTTCTAGTTTTAATTCCTCTATAGTTAGTTAGTAGACAATCTAATATTGTATTTGTTAAGATGTTAGGCCGAAGAAATTGACAAAATGCCCCAGGTGAAAGATAAAGCATTTATTATAAACATGAACTCTGAAGTAAGCTGAATTTTAAGAATATTAGGCAATGCAATTTATACATGAGAGATATGAACTATTGAGTAAGAGACAAAGTCTATTTCTGCAGCTTTCAAAAATATTTTTTGGAATAAAGACCTTCCGTGTAAAAAATTCGTCTACGAATACTCTAATAAAATTAGCCGAATAGATTTGTGGTGTGAGATTTATTGACCATATAAATTTTTTCTTTCCCATCTGTAAGTTTCTTCCGAAGTGACCAGAAAAATGTTATATATTTGGGTTTGATCAAGATCAGGTGATATTATTCAAATAATCACTGGGACAACCAGTACATCCAGCAACCGCCTGCGTTTCTATAAGTATCGATGTTAATTGTCCTATTTATAGATATTGTCTTGTGGCACCTCATGTCGTGTGAAGGCGGATTTCAGCTGTGATTTGGAAGAATTTTGCGACGGTCAGAATCATCTTTGTCCTACCGATACAAACCTACCAGATGGAGCCAGTTGCACCGTTAACGGGGTGAGGATCCGGTTTCATCAACTTTGACATCTCGATGTTAACAAGCACCTGTTCCAATCCCGTCCAATCACATCAATTTTTTATGTGATTACTTAATCACATGCATACTTACATACACCTCTGTTTATACATTCAATTCACACACACGCACACACACACGCACAAGCACACACACACGCAGTGTCCTTTTTTGGAAGAGGTTTCAACCAGTTAGCGAAACATGAGTTCCATTGAGAGCGCCCATATCTATTCTAACAGGTGGGAGCGTATTGTTACAACGGACTATGTCGCAGCCACCAATCACAGTGCGAGCTGCTCTGGGGGCCAGGAACACTCTGTTCCAACGATTTGTGCTATTCTGAAAATAAGAGAGGAAAGTTCTATGGGCACTGCGGTGTGAATTGGCTTCCAAAGATAACCTTTATTTCATGCGCTACCAGGTAAACATGCAACATCTTTTGCCTCGAAATTAAGTTGAATAATAACGTGGATTAAAGGTTGTTCAATGATTCAATAATGCACATCGATTTTATAACTGTATCGATGCATGTAGTGGTCTCTGAATTGGAAACGCAGGATGACAGATTATCTAATTGAATAAATAATGAGTTTTTTATGCTCAATATGCATTTCTTTTGTATTATAAAATTATATTTATTGAGATCATCACTTTGGAATGAAATAAATTTTTCGTCCCAACGATATCGCGCATACACACACGCGCGCACACACGGCGACAAAACAAAAGTTCTGTGAATGAATCGTTGTTATGAAACCTGGAACTCAGTGGTACAGAGCGGTCCAATTGGGTTGGAGAAAAGACCAATCATCTGATGCCAACCTGAAGACAGAGTTCTTTCTGCAAAGAAGTTCCGCTACCAATGCCTCTGCTCACCCACAGACGTCTTCCTCAGGCTCCCCTTTCAATCACCAAGACGCCTAACTCACACCATTTTGATCCGATAGATTTTCATGTTAATCCGCCACGTGAGGTCCCCATAAAGCGCTCTATAAATAGGCCTAACAAGATACATGCTATGCAGAACTCCGCCACTGCTCGTGTTCAGACAGTACCAGTCCCAAGCCTGGAGAAAGGCGGAGGGCGAAACCAAATCATCTTCGTAATGGAACGGTGTCGTTAAAAAATCTACATACACATATACATGTTATGCAGCTGCAAGCAGTGTCGTGCTGTTATAAATTGAAGCTGGAATCAAAATATTTATATTTCAGTGATGTGTTGTGCGGAAGACTGCAATGTCAGGATTTAAACAGAACCCTTTCTTATTACAACGACTACCGGTACTTTCCGGATGGCGAAATAACTTTTACCAATGGTGACACATGCCATTCTATTGTGTTTAATGTTGGATTGGACACACAAGACCCTGGCTATGTTCCCAATGGAGCCAGTTGTGGCACAGGAAAAGCAAGTAACCTTCTGCTGAATAAAATCATTCGTTTGTTGCGTATGCCAAGAATAGAACCGTGAAGAAATTTCTTGTTGAAATGCTAAGAATCATTGAACGCTGTTAGAATCACTTCTTATTCCTATAAATAGATGATACTAATGGTGCTACTTCTGTTAGTAACATCTATTTCAGTTCCTCATTTTAATAATGATGTCATCTGCCTCTGGCTGTGCTACAATTCGTTGTTTCAAGGATATCTAATTTGGTAACTGCTGTAGGCCCTACGACCAAAGTATGATTAATATTATTATGCTGTGATTTGGTGATCTCAGCTGTACACAAACGAGTTTGGTTCCTATTGGTTTAATTAATCGTTTTGCACTTAACTTTTGCAATTAATGATATTTACACCCACATACACCTGATTAAATTATTTTTAAAATGACAATTGATTATTATGCTGTGATTTGGTGATCTCAGCTGTACACAGACGAGTTTGGTTCCTATTGGTTTAATTAATCGTTTTGCACCAATTGATTGAATGATATTTACACCCACTTACACCTGATTAAATTATTTTTAAAATGATAATTGACTACCAGAGCAGTGATTTGAGCCAATTTCTACGGTCATGATGATCCTAGAGATTGTCTCCTATTAACCAGACGACAAAATACCCTTTGACACTGTTGACTAAAATGGACTAAAGAAGACACGATTATTTCAAACAGTCTTTCGCCTTCGGTAGCTCCTTTTTAGACTAGAAGAATAATAGTCTGATGTTATATTCATATTTCCAGATGTGTATTAATCAACGATGTATGGATGTTAGTAGTCTCAACACAATTCCATGTTCAGGCAGATGCCAGAAAAACGAAGTGAGTACAGACTTCGTCTGAACCTAGGGCAGGATCTTGCGAGGAGAGCCACGCTTAAACGTTGAAGCTGTATTAGCGAAGTTGATGATATAGAATCTGGGTCAAATATGGTTTTAGTGTCAGTGATTATTCTATGTGTGCTTGATGTCAGGCTACATACGCATTTACTTTCATCACATCCAGCTTCTATTTATGTATGATTCTTTTCATCACATCAGGCTTCTACTTCGTCATGATTCTTTTCATCACATCCAGTCTCCATTAAAACACAATTCTTTTCATCAATCCCTCTCCCATATATACGAACATAATTCTTTTCATCACATCCAACTTCTATATTCATAAACTAAAATGTTTACTAAAATGCAATTATTAATTTCAATTAGAGGCTGGAAGACAGTAAGTGCTCAATGAAGATTTGCATTGAAAGACAAGGATGCGTATATTAGTAATGCCAATCACTAGAATCTGATGACTAATGAACAACCTCCGAAACCTCGATCCTTTGCTTCAATTGGTCCATCGCTGTGGAATGCACTTTATCCTTCTGTTCGCTTTAAAATTCTATCTTACAGTCTCTCATCCTCTTTCGCTTTTCTCAAAAATCTACTTTTTATTGCAGAGCCTCGCGCACCGGCAAGGCAGCGTTTATGAACAGTTTGCCTTATTAGAGGCGCTCTACAAAAACTTAAATACAATACAACCTGCTCACATTATGCATCGATCACCATGGCAAGTTGATATTCAAACACAACTCAAATTCGTTATAATCAGCGAAATTAATCCTACATATTTCTTGTGAGCATAAAGCGTGTATTATTAGTTACCTTACTGTTCATCATACACTTGGATCTGAAGTGACGTAAATGTTGTTTGAAGGTGTGCAACAACATGGGACAGTGTCAGAGTAATAGCGGAATTTGTCAACAGTCAACAACAGCTCCACCAATTAGCACCACAATCGTGCTATCTACAAGTACTCAACCTCCAGCTACAAGTACCCTATATCCAGCCACTGGTTTTCCACCTTCAGCTACAAATTCATCACCTACAGCTATTAGTTATCCACCTCCAGCTACAAGTTCTTTGCCTCCACCTACAAGTACAAGTGCTTTGACTCAAATTGCAAGCACCTTGGCTCAGAGTACTCTAGGCATAGTTTCACTGGAAGTAACGACGACTGAAGTGTCATCGAAAACGCTCGTTCTTGGTCTTGTTCTTGGAGCTCTGGCCATCGTCGCAACGGTCGTTCTTCCTCTCGTCTGTTGCTACGTGTTCTGTCCAGAATCCTATGTCTCCTGCTGTCGACTCATCACCCGTGCAGCACCTACGTCCACAGTGCATCCCCTCGAGGATGTCACGACGCATATCTTTACCACAGAAGCTCTATCACCGGTGCAACTGAGGCGGCAAAGAATTCCAGCAGAACGATGTTATTTGCCTCAGCAAGATGTTTGTGCACCAGTAACGGCACAAACCCAAAATCTGCGACCGGTGAGTTCAGCCTGCTTTGTGAATGCAACACATAAAAATTATATAGTTGTTATTGTAAAAACGACAATTTCTAAAGCACTGTCAGTAGCAAACTACTTCTAAGTGCTTAGTTATGTAGAAACACTTGTAGCATATCAATAATAAATAAATTCCAGCAAGATGAACCTCGATGGTGAAATAGTTTAAAAGAAACTTCTGTTATATTTTAGGCCATAGATGTTAACCTTGGACGCCTGAGTCTCTTTATGTTACCTCGAAATTATATACAACGAGAATTGCTCTGTGGTTCTGAATTGTACGGTTCTCTTAAGTCGGCTGCGCACTTGCATATTCTGTGTGCAAATACATCGTTTCAGTTAAGTATTTATTACCTAAATGTTACACTGGGCTTTTATTTAAGAAGTGGAGCTTACTTAGACGATGCGGACAGCTTTTTGGCAGAGGATTTCAGGCTCGAAATGCACATCATCCGGAAGACGAAGTCATTGACGATTCATACGGTGAGCAAGAACCTTCCCTCTTCTTCTGAAATAAATTAATGTGTATTGACGAAAACGGTGAACGAGATAAATTGAACTGATTTTATCACTTGGATAAGGTAAATCCAACTCTGAAGTAGAGGGGTGTACTTGTAAAATGAAGCGCTCTAACTATTTACGTTGTTACATTTTTATTTAGGAAAAGCCTGGTTACTGAGTGAACATTAAGGACATATCTAACTGAACTATGTATATAATATGGATTGACCGTAGCACGGGTAATGTTTAGAGAGGTGGTCGTCTTGGCTCCTATAACAGGCGTGTCACAGACATATCTCATTCCTTTTCTGTGGCTGCTGATAGCGTAATAATTCAGAACGGCGACTGCCATTTAGAGAAAACAAACAGATGGTGGCTTTGGTGGGTGAGTCCGTGGAACAGGCGTAGATTATTTGGTTTCGCGTTTGACATTAGTCGTGTCTGGTATTTGCGAGTTTCCATAGTTCCGTCGTGTTACTTAAGTCTAGTTAAGAAAGCCTATTTTCTGCTCTCGGTCCACGTTTGGTAGGGCTATAGCTAACCAAGCTGCTCGCCGTTAAGGCCGTAGGCGTCAGGACTCATGTGAATGTGAGACTCTTGCAAGTCTACAGAGGTTGTATATTTGTTTTCTTCTGGGTGTTAAGTACAATTTGCATTTATCGAAATATCTTTGTTGCTTGCAAATCTTTGGACCTGTCACATAACCCTAGATAAACATGCCACAACGTCAATGAATTCTGATGTGTTTACACCTTACAAATTGTATTAAAGAACTCCAGAACAACGTCTTTACTTGCACTCTGGCAATGCTAAATCCCAAACCCGGATTGCGGAAGAGTGCGAGACTAATGATCAGTGTAATCGCACATCGTCTTTAAGCTGAAACTACTCCTGGCTCTTATTTAATAATGTTTAAGTCACTGATCGATAATATAAAAACTCGCTGTGTAACCAAAATTACAGGAAGATTCCTCCCAAGGTCAAGATGGTGGTATTCCGAGTAAAAGATAAAGTTTCCGAGGAAAGGATAAATTGTCTAGTTGACACTTAGAGGTCAGGATAGACTTTGAAAAGCTGAATTTTGACGGCTGGAATTCAGATTCAATGTGCATGACAAACTTTATATTTGACTTGTTTCATTTACAGAAAACACATCAGATTGTTATTCGCTAATACGGAGTTCGGCGGTCGAGTGACCTCCACTGCATGAATTGAAGTTCAGCGATCACAAACTTAAAGCTTTCTCGTCATAATTATTCAGTGTCTAATCATCTATATGACATCTTCTATTATACAGAGTTTAATACTTATATTATACGAACTAATTTTCTTGCCTATTCCAGTGCATGACTTATATTAAGATATAATTTACATTGTGTCACATTTTGACATTCCTTTCGATGATTTTACCAGTGACTTTTACCGGATGCTATTTGGTTTTGATTTTTAAGTGCGGTTAGGATTTGCCAAATTCAAACGGGCAGAGCAATGTATCCAACCGGTTAAGATTTGGATTATTCTTTGTTTATCGATCTCGCTTCCATTTACGCAGAATTCTTTCATCAATCAAGCTTTTGCTCAAGCAGACTTTATGTAATCGATCCAGCTTCCCTATAGGCATTATTCTTTTCATCGAATCAACTTCCACTCAAGTTAAAACACTTTGCATCAATTCAAATTCCGTTTAAAGAAGGATACTTTTTATCACTCCAGCTTCTATTTAAGAAGTCTTCTTGTCATCAATCCAGCTTAGGCAATTGTTTCCATTACACATTCTCGTCCATATGCGTGTTGGGCAGGTGAGCAAACGGGAGGTTGAAACGTCCGGGGAAAATGTTGTTGACACTTGTTTATTATAACTAAGGTGCAATAGAAGTTCTTGGATAACAATAATAACGATGCTGCATCACAGTGCTATGATTCTTTTCTTTTATTAGTCTGTGCATGGACTTATAAATATTTACTGATTTATAAATTTATAAATATGATGATGATGAGTTCTCTGCCCGAAAGCAGGTCAATTTAGCTTTACGCCACCCGTGGATGAGGTGAGCGAGGTGGTTTCCCATTGCCTTCTTCGTAGGCAATTATGGGTGAGCAGCTTGTCCAAGGCAGCTTGGCAGTGACTTGAGGTGGGTTCGAACCTGCGACCCTTCGGATGCAAGGCACAGAGCACACCGCAACGCCACCGCGTCCCATCACAATAACACAGTGCTATAGCAATAATTAAAACGGTGTTTTCCTATTTAATTGTTTTCCGTAATATATATATATATATGTATATATATATACGTAGAAGACCAAACAGAGACTGTATGGACGATATCATTGAGTGGTGTAAAGAGGACCTTCAAAGCCTAAGATTAGTGGGGTGCCAGCGTAGCTGTTTAGAGTGCTGTGTTCGATCTTACATCTAATTTCTATTTTTCCGGACTCGTGTCTATCTAGACATTCTTCTCAATCACATCTAACTCAGGATACCAGGTCATATCATTCCAATTTTTACTTAAAACAACCTCAGCCATCTCCAGATGGCCTAAGATTCATTTTATAACTCTCCCGTCTGTATAACATCAGATCTCATCCATTCTCTCTGTATTCCGCCATCTTGACCTAGTTTTCAAAATGCCGTCTTTTGTTTCAATTTTCATTCCCTTTCTTCTCATCCGCTTTTCTTTAACCCCAATAAACATCGGACCTTAGCCTCTCTCGACCCAATGTTTCTCGCTACCTACAGCCACAGCACAGTACTCCTATCTCAACACCATTCCACCCGGACCATTGCTGCTCATCCGCCGTCCCATAGGTATTCACTCTGCATTAACCTTTCGACAAATCTTATTCACCCTTATACTATCTGGCGATATTGAGTTAAATCCTGGCCCCAACACATAATCCTCAGCCAACAAGATGTTTCGAGTCTTTTCCCTCAACATTCGATCATTGCTAAACCCAAAAAACTCCATCGCCCTCAGTGAAATCACCTTCTCCACTAGCCCACCAGATCTCATTGCTCTCCAAGAAACCTGGCTATCCACTTCCTCTACTACCCCCCACATCGCAGACTCCTTGTGGCTATTCCCTTCATAACTTCCCTCGCACGACCTTCTTCGCAAAGTCTAAAAAAAATTCTGGTGGCGGCTCTGCTTTCCTGGTCCATGAACCCGCTGTAACCACAAATTCTTCAAGTCACACCTTCCGATCCTTCGAATGCTCCTCCACAACGCTCAGACTCCACTCAGATCTCCTTACAGTCTTCAACATCTACCGTCCTCCAACTTCCTCTGCCTACTCCGCCAATCCATCTGTTTTTCTCGACGAATTTGGATCTCTCCTCTTCATCGCTGCAACTACTCCTAACGAATTCATAATCACGGGCGACTTCAACATCCATGTCGACAATCCCTCTGATCCTCTTGCATCGGGCTTCCTCAACCTTCTCTCATCATTCAACCTCGTCCAACACGTCAACTTTCCGACCCACATCAAGAGCCACACACTCGGCCTTGTTATCACTTCCGCAGCCTCCCGCCTATCTCCCAAGCTATCACACTCAATTCTAAACATGACCAACCACTACCTTATCATTGTTGACCTTGAAATTAAGCCTTTTCCTCGCCCTCCTCCAACCACTCACTCATCTCGTTCCATCGGGTCCATCGACCGTCAGGCCTTCATCAAGGACATTCTTAACTACGAACTTGTTCTCAATCCTCCTCCTTCTCTAGATGAGCTTCTGTCTTGTTACAATTCAACACTCTCCAACCTCCTTGACACTCATGCACTACTCAATATCACACACAGCTCACGCACATCTAACCCTTGGTTCACCACCTATCTCCAAGCTTTCAAAGCCTTCCGCAGGTGCCTTGAGCACACCTACCAGCGCGCCAAAGACTCAACATCTAAAGCAAAAACCCTGTACCCTCAAATCAGCCACACACAGATACCATAACCTAATCGCTGCAGCCAAGAAAAAATACTACTCCTCGCTCAACCACTCCAGAACTTCCAATCCTAGACACCTCTGGAAAGTTATCAATTCTCTTTTTCATCGTAAGTCTTCCTTACCACTGCCCAGCTCCATCCCAGCATCATCTATCGTTGACACCTTCTGCTCTTTCTTCTCAGACAAAATCTCATCTCTTCGATTCACACTACAATCTCTTCTAGCCTCCAACTCCTCCAGCACTGTTCCACTGATTTCTCACAACCCTATTTCGCCTTCCCATCAGTCATCGCCCTCAATTCTATCTCCTGTCACTGAATCAGAAGTACTACTCCTTTCAAAAGCGCAGCAGCACTTGAGCGTTGCTATGGTAGGTTCAACTAATATACATGTAGGCTTACTCTTTAACGCGAGCTACTGAGTCGTTTCTTATTTCCCTAGGGTAGGCACCATTTTGTTCAATATTGATCTTCTGTTGATAGGTCGAGATTTTCTTTGAGTGTTCTCACCTGAAGAGGCGTTACATGAATTTTTTATTATAATTACAATGCCAATTACAAAACACAGATTCGTTCAGATCTGAACACAATAGTGTAATGTGTGGGAGGAAGAAAGTAAGAGATTTCGTGCGAGAACAGAGAGCCTAAGATATTGCGCCGTAACCAAAAATATCTTTTGACCGAAATTTGTCAATTGGAATTCATATAAAACGACTGCTTTTCTAAAGGTTTGCAACAATTTGGGAGAATGTCAAGGAACCAACGAAGGCTGCTTAGAATCAACGACAACAGTAACGACAACAGCTTTGCAAACTACAACAATTATGTCACTATCTACCAAAAATACACCCACACCATGGAAAACAACTTCAACCATTGGTACATCGATCGATACAATAAGTACGACATTCTCGAGTACAGTATCGCGAACTCTGGCAGCAGTTTCGTCAACTCCTAGTCCAAGTACGCCGACTCAAAGTCCAAGTGCGCCAGTTTCAAATTCAAGCACGCAAACTCCGACCGCAAGTACGTAATCTCCAAGTCCAAGTAGGCAAACTCCAAGTACAAGTGCGCAAACTCCAAGTACGCAAAGTTCAAGTACAGGTGCGAGAACTCAGAGTACAACTACGCCAAATCCAAGTACAAGTACGCAAATTCAAAGTACAAGTACGACAACACCAACTCAAAGTACGCAAAGTTTAAGTACAAGTGCGAAAACACAGAGTACAAGGACGCCAAATCCAAGTGCAAGTACGCAAATTCAAAGTACAAGTACGACAACACCAACTCAAAGTGTGTCAACTTCAAGTTCGGGTACGCGACCTCCAAGTATTAGTACGCCAATTTCAAGTCCAAGTACACAAACTTCAAGTACTAAAAGTTCAAGTACAAGCACGTCAGATTCAAGTAAAAATGCGCAAACTCGAAGTACAAGTACGCCATCACCAACTATAAGTGTGCCAACTTCAAGTGCAAGTACGCAAACTTCAGGGTCAAGTAGACAGACTCCTAGTGCGTCAACTTCAAGTCCAAGTACCCGAGCTCCAAGTACGCGAGCTTCGAGTACAAGTACGCCAACTCAAAATCTAAATACGCAACTTCCAAGTGCGCAAAGTTCAAGTACAAGTACGCAACCTCAAAGTACAAGTACGCCAAATCGGAGTACAAGTTCACAAACTCAAAGTACAAGTAAACAAACTCCAACTCCAAGTGCGCCAACTTCAAGTCCAAGTTCGCGAGCTTCAATTACAAGCACGCCAATTCCAAGAGCAAGTACGCAGACTCCAAGTATAAGTACGCAAACCTCGGGTCTAAGTACACGTATGCCAACTCCAAGTACGCAAAGTTTAAGTACAAGTGCGAAAACACAGAGTACAAGGACGCCAAGTCCAAGTGCAAGTATACAAATTCAAAGTACAAGTTCGCCAACACCAACTCAAAGTGTTCCAACTTCAAGTGCAAGTACTCCAACTCTTAAGCTCAAGTACGCATACTGCAACTCCAACTCCAAGTGCGCCAACTTCAAGTGCAAGTGCGCGAGCTCAAAGTACTCCAACTCCAAGAGCAAGTAAGCCGAGTTCAAGTCCAAGTGCGCCAACTCCAAGTATAAGTAGGCAAACTCCAAGTGGACGTACACCGACTGCAAATCCAAGCACGCCGAACGCAACTTCGATCGCGGCCGTGGTTCTGGGTGTTATTTTAGGAACCTTGAGCTTAGCATTGTTTGGACTTCTTCTCTACTTCTTTCTAAGAAGTCGTTTTCCTGGAATTTTGGCTGCCAGTGCAGAACCAACGAATGACGGACCTTCAGAGGAGTTGATCTTTAACAGGACAATACCAGGACAAAACGAGCGACGGTGGATTCCAGAGAATCGATTTTATCAGCCTTTGCGGGATATTTATCCACCTCCAGCGACACAAACACAGCCAGTAAGAAATATTTTACATGTGAAGGCGACAGTTTATTTCTTTGCGCAAATAGTGTTAGAAGAATAATTATTCACAGATTGACTCGTTAGAGGATTCATCCTCATCTCTGGCCTGCTCCTCTTGTAGTGTTACCGTTTCTACGATACGCAACCAGCCGTATCGTCTCTAGGATGTGTGCAGCCCAACTGATTGGCCCTGAATAATTCCCAGCCATTTGAGTTTCGGGAAAGGAAATTGATTGGCTGAACCTCTGCTCTACTTTTCTAATTCGCTTTCTGTTCTGATAACCTCAGTTTCTAGCAGTGACTGTGGATATTAAGTAGAACAGGGCATACTGTTTGATTCCTGGGATGGTATAGTCTCTTATAATAGTATGCTTCTTCTTAAATATAAATAAATCTTAGATTGGGGCCGTTTACATATTATATAACGCATAAAATTCCAATTTTTGACCCACCCTCTGACCCCTAATAACATTATATAACAGCAGCTGTGACCTCCCAACCCCTAAATTATATAACAGATATGCTACCAAGCCCCTAACCCACCCCAGCCTATAAGCACATTAAAAGATATACAATCGACATAATTGTATTGCACAATTTGACACTTTTATAACAATACGATGTTAGTTAGCACTTTAATAGTAGTGATTCAACTGATAATTGCCTTTATCCAATTCAAGAACTGCAGTAAAAATCAACCAATTAGCTATGTCACAAAAGCTACCTTAAAATTGCGTACTCTCATTTTAAGCAATAGGCCTATATATACAATGACTGGCTGATTGTAAGAATAAAGCGTTGGGTTGCTCAAAAACATCGTTAAGGCCGGCGCAAAGAACGCCCCTGCGTAGAAATCCTAAAGAGGCGCTATATAAACGTTTGATTACGTTACATTACGTACATGTACGAATTTTGGTCTTAGGACGCCTCAAATGATAATATGCTGTCTTATCTGAAGCCTTATGATGAAATTGTGGTGTCCAATTAATTTTTACTTATGAAATTGAATACAGATTTCCAACCCAGAAGCAATTACGCCTAATTACTTGCAGCCGTCCTGTTAATTGTACAGCGCACGAGAGCGTTCTTTATAGCTTATGCCATCTCTTATCGGCCCAAAGTCACCAAGACTACACGGATCTCCAATGTGATAATACAGCAGCCACCAGGGCTCGAAATGAACCGGAACGGACCGGAACGCCGTTCCGGTTCGTAAAATGCAACGGTATTATCGTTCCGTTTCGTCAAACATGCTGCAACGCATCAGAACGCCGTTCCTTTTCGTCGCGTGAAAATTAAGATGTCACTTCGTTGCCATTCTGCTGCTCAGCTCGTTCCAAGTGGAAATTAATGAAAATCTCGATTGCAAAGTCCACTTTCTGTCATGAATTTCAATACTAATCTTGAAAAATGTCAATAAATGGGCATTAAATATAAGGAGGTGGCACACAGCGGCACAGCCCAACTCTACCCTACTCGTTGTTTATTTGCGTTTGACGTCATTTTGTTATTATCTGTCGACGTCATGTCTAAAAGTAAATTATAGTCAAAAAGTAAATATAGTCAAAGAGTAAATATAGTCAAAAAGTAAATATAGTCAAAAAGTAAATATAGTGAATGAGGATGATTGTGTATTTGTGTTTTCATTTTCAAAATTGTAATGAGGATTTTATTTAAAGAGAAAAATAATCAAATCCAGAAATAAAGGTATATTTGGTAATTAACCACCATGAGTAGGCCTATAATGAATTGGTTGAAAAAACGGAAAATTTTTTAGTGATAGTCCGGATGCACCTTTTAAAAAAGAGAGTTAGACGTTCGTGTATGGCCAGAAGGGATGGCTAGTGCTCAACTCCAATACACTATGTTATTGGTGAGTTGGTTAAGAATTTCAAGAAGATGAAGGTAAATATTTTCTGTCTGTCTGTCTCTGTCTGTCTGTCTGTCTCTGTCTGTCTCTGTCTCTATCCCCTCCCTCTCCCTCTCTTCCTCTCTCTCTCTCCCTCTCTCTCTCTCTCTCTCTCTCTCTCTCTCTCTCTCTCTCTCTCTCTCTCTCTCAGTGACGCCATATAAATGTGGACTTTCAAATTTTCCATTAATTGTACTTTTTATTATATATATATTATATTTTGATTTTGATTATAGCCAACACGACATTGTAAATCCAAGGTCATAAATGTTGACTTAATTTGTGGGTAAATACATCTAAAGTGCAGTTGAGTGTATTCGGCAAAGCATTTAATAAACATTCGATTAATAGTTAATTCGGCTTATAATCTAGAATGTAGATTCAATGACTATGCATGTAACAAACGTTTCATTTATCTCTTTTCCTAACAGAGAATGCCTCAGATTGTCATCCGCTAACACTGGAAAACATGACATTCTAGAGTTACCACGTGAATTGAAGTTGTACGAGTACGAACATTACATTGGCCAACAATTTTTAGTTTTGTTTTGCTACTGAATAATAATCAGCTGTTCCTTATAGAATCTGGCAAATCCAGTCTCGTTCTGGTTTTTTTATATGACGTCACGTTTTTGAGAACATTGGTATGCAAGGTTTCAAAGTGTATTCCCTTTTATACATATAGACATTTACTTTAAGCGTGAGGCAATCAATGACGTTACATTATCTTAATCCACAGTATTTGTTAACAGGAAATGCACAAAACCATAGCCAGAATAATTGAAGTGCAGGATTTGATATAACTAACGTATTTCCTGGAAAAGACGCTGTTCATTAACCATGTGTATAGAGTCAAGGTGGAAGGCATAATTATGGGAAAGAAAAATCGTCAAAGGTACCATTTCGAGACAATCGTTTAATCTTTGCTATAGATTGATTTTCTTCTGATAAGCAACTGCTGTCATTGACCGATGATTAACTCAGCGTCACTCACGTGTATAGAAGATGTTCCGTATTGCATTGTACTAATTGTCGCGAACAACGCCTTAGAGAAGTAAACAACTATATTGTAAAACAAGCGAATATGGTATACACGCACAGATTAGAGCAGCTCGGCATCGTATCGTATCGTGTATGGTTATTTATTTAGCGCTTCTTACAGTACTAGCTATTCAGAAGCGCTCTCAGCGTGACATTCCCGGGGAAATAAGAAAGGAATGAGGGTGCGAGCCCGGTTAAAAGCTTGCTTACGGATAATGGGGGCAGGTCATTCCACACAGAATTAGGGCCCACAGTGGCACAGGCCCGGTGTTGAGCTATAGCAGTCCTTGCCCGTGGAACAAGAAGATTAAGTCGATCCGCAGACCGGAGAGAGCGGGAGAAGACAGCAGACAGAGGTTTTCGCATTAAGTCGCAGATATATTTAGGAGCTTTACCCTGTTGAGTTTTAAGGACAAAGTGGAGTACCTTGTATTGGATGCGAGAGGGAATTGGAAGCCAGTGTAGGACGTCGGTCATGTAGGTAGAAATGCGGGAGTAGCGAGGGAGACGAGCAATGAGTCTGGCTGCAGATGATGATCTAAGAATATAAGCGGTGAAGTATGCCTACAGTTGGTGACAGTCCGTCAGTGGCGCGCGATAATCATCTCTCTGAGAGTGGGTGAAGATCTGAGTAGATGAAAATCTCAGAAATGTGTGCCTACAAAACGAAGACTTCCGGAGGAGGAGGGGCAAATGTCCTGCCCAAAATCAAGGGGGGGCTTTTGTCCGGAGCTTTTGTCCGGGGCTTTTGTCCGGGGGGCTTTTGTCCGTGGGGATTTTGTCAATAGAATCAATAGAGTCAATAGAGGAGATCCTAAATTGAATGCGCTGCTGAACCGGAAGGCAGTGAAGTACGTCCCGAATGTACGCAGAGGTGTGACCAAGTTTAGGAACACCACCAATCAAGCCAGCTGTGGCCCTTTGAACCTCCTCCAATGATACAAACAATAAATAGGCCCCAAAGTTAATAAAATTATCATGCAGAAATGTTTATCATTCCGGTTAAATATCGTTTTATATATAATTGTATCATTCTATTTTCTAATCGTTTCAGTTTTGGTTGCCACAAATAGTTTCAGTTTCCGTCAACGGAAACGTTCAATTTTCGTTAATTGTCATTATCATTTTCGTTTTCGTTAACGAAGACAGCACTAGGTCTAATTGCCTGCTTGCAACTTCTTTCATCCGGTTTGGGCCCATTCATTCATTAGGCTACGTAGGCCTACGTAAGCGCCCATACCTCACCACTGGGTAGGTAATATGTGGATGGAATCTTATAAATACGGCTACACGAAACCTCTCGGTCTCGTGTAGCCGTTCTCTTCTTCGAATGCAATTAGAGAAAATGAGAAGCTTATATAATCGACGTTGTCTAATAATTATCGCAGTAATTCTCACCTTCTGGGGAAACTGTTCCAACGAGGGTAAGTTCAAATAGAATTTTGATTTTGCGTCTCGACCATGCAGGTCTTTGTTCAGAGGCGTAGCTAGGGCTATTTGCGCCCGAGGCAAACTACGAAATTGGCACCCCCTTGCGACCGTCCATAAATGACGTCACGCGCCTAGTAGGAGGAGGTCACTGAGATATGTGACGAGGGACGGGGTAAAAAAATGTGACATCACATCAGACATCAAAATTCGCAATTTTAGATTTTTTTACTCAATTAAACAAGTTTCGATTAATTAACAGCAATTTTTAAACACAATTTAGTAACAATAAATGCATTCTTAATTTTTGACTTGTTTACTTTTACTCTCTGTATCAATTTGGGGTTTTGGAAGTTAGGGAGCCATGTTGTAACACACAAGCAGGAATCAATTACGCCGCCGAAATGCATCAGGCCACGAACAAGCGCTGCACGTCGGCAACGTGAACTAATTAATGGTCGTAATCGCAAACGAAGTAAATTGAGAGAGCGTAGATTGGATAGACGAAGAAGGGTTGGATCTGAATGGAATATCTACTGAACAGGATGATGAAGTACAAGCTTTCCCTATTCCAAGAAGGAGTGTTTTGCTTCTCAGTGGGTGAACGTAGAAGTATGAAGTTTGAATTGTTCTAAATTAATACTATCAAACATGTTTTTATAAATATAATGATTCAACCATATCTATCCATCTTGTGGAATGCATAATGAATGTAATAATTCTACTGTCTATTGTTTACCACTTTGTTCTGCTATTTCAAGTGCTTTCAAAGAGTTTTTTCCCGCAAACTAGACTGTCGATCGAGTTCCTTTCAGAGTTGTATGGTCTCTACACAGTGTCTTGGTCTGAAGACGTCTCGAGACAGTTTTTTAGTGTCTCGGTCTCGGAAGCCTGCTGTCTCGGTCTCGGTCTCGAGGTAGTGTCTCAAATATTTAGAAACTGTCTTGAAGTGAAAGTCTTGTTCTGTCTCGAACAAGAGATCTCGTTAAGTTTCGCGTTAACTGTTTTAAAATCTTGCGGCAATATAAAAAACTATTCTCAGGAATTGGTACTATATACATTACAAGTTGGTACTATATACATTAAAAATTGAAATTACAAATGAACCTTATTCCAGAAAACTGACACATTAGAATTTTGCATCATTTTATATAAGATCACTTGTCTTTTACTGTCTCGTACTGTCTTGAGCCTAGTGTCTCGGTCTCGGTCTTGGTACCTCACTGTCTTGGTCTTGAAGTTTGTCTTGCATACAACACTGGTTCCTTTAATGTTACTGTTAGGTAATACAGAACACTCGTGCCATGGTCTAGATTTTAGAAACGCTTAGATTGTTTTCACAAACTATTCCGAAATTGTTCGATTTGCTTATTGAGCAACCCAACGCTTTATTCTTACAATCAGCCAGTCATTGTATATATAGGCCTAGGCCTATTGCTTAAAATTGTAGCACTGATCATTGTTCCAACAAGCGGGCTAAATCGTCTTCTTTATCATTTGATGACATCAACGACTATTATAGACTTACTTTCTAGAAAATATTTACCTTCATCTTCTTGAAATTCTTAATCAACACACCAATAACATAGTGTATTGGAGTTGAGCACTAGCCATCCCTTCTGGCCATACACGAACGTCTAACTCTCTTTTTTAAAAGGTGCATCCGGACTATCACTAAAAAATTTTCCGTTTTTTCAACCAATTCATTATAGGCCTACTCATGGTGGTTAATTACCAAATATACCTTTATTTCTGGATTTGATTATTTTTCTCTTTAAATAAAATCCTCATTACAATTTTGAAAATGAAAACACAAATACACAATCATCCTCATTCACTATATTTACTTTTTGACTATATTTACTTTTTGACTATATTTACTCTTTGACTATATTTACTTTTTGACTATAATTTACTTTTAGACATGACGTCGACAGATAATAACAAAATGACGTCAAACGCAAATAAACAACGAGTAGGGTAGAGTTGGGCTGTGCCGCTGTGTGCCACCTCCTTATATTTAATGCCCATTTATTGACATTTTTCAAGATTAGTATTGAAATTCATGACAGAAAGTGGACTTTGCAATCGAGATTTTCATTAATTTCCACTTGGAACGAGCTGAGCAGCAGAATGGCAACGAAGTGACATCTTAATTTTCACGCGACGAAAAGGAACGGCGTTCTGATGCGTTGCAGCATGTTTGACGAAACGGAACGATAATACCGTTGCATTTTACGAACCGGAACGGCGTTCCGGTCCGTTCCGGTTCATTTCGAGCCCTGGTGGCTGCTGTATTATCACATTGGAGATCCGTGTAGTCTTGGTGACTTTGGGCCGATAAGAGATGGCATAAGCTATAAAGAACGCTCTCGTGCGCTGTACAATTAACAGGACGGCTGCAAGTAATTAGGCGTAATTGCTTCTGGGTTGGAAATCTGTATTCAATTTCATAAGTAAAAATTAATTGGACACCACAATTTCATCATAAGGCTTCAGATAAGACAGGATAATATTGTTCGAGGCGTCCTAAGACCAAAATTCGTACATGTACGTAATGTAACGTAATCAAACGTTTATATAGCGCCTCTTTAGGATTTCTACTCAGGGGCGTTCTTTGCGCCGGCCTTAACGATGTCAAATGTCACAGTGTACAGCAAATAATACATTAGCAAACTATAATGCACAGTAAGCCAAAAGAGTTATCAGTGGTGACGGATGCTCGTTGACAGCTGACAAATGGCTGAGATGTTTCAAAGTCTCTCTCGGTCAAGTTGCGTCGATGAGTAGAGAAACAACTGTCAACGCCGATCGCCCGTCCGAGGCTCGACCGTGTCAGTCACATGCCCTACGCAACTAATTTGTGAAGACGTTTTGCTAGAGCAGAACATTAATTAAAACGCGATTAATTGAGCAGTTCACTATGTGCATTGGGAACTCCATTTATGCGATAAGAAACGACAATTGAGTTAAGTATTAGAGCAACAATCGACCTAATAATTATAGTTTTCTAAACTAGGGAGAATAATAGATATATTTATATATACAAATAAATAAATTTAAAAAAATGACATTGGTTCATATATATATAAACCAATGTCCAATATATATATCCCAACTCGCAGTAGATAAGTGAGATGATAATTATTGAATAGGTTAATTAAATTGCAAATCAAATTTACTGTACAATAGGCACATAATTTTAATAATGAAACAATGAAACATTGGACTCAAAATGAAGGTAACTTGAAGTCTAATCACGTAATTCGATAATTATCCGTACTTAGTGTCACGTTAGTAACTAGTTTTAATGAGAGGAATAATATGATTGATTATCCACAAAAGATTGGATAATAATAATATTTACCTGAATGTAAATATACATTATATCTCCTTCAGGCCTGAATTAATTCCTCATAGGGGAAGGGTCAGACACGCGGATTCTTCTTCTCCACTTGATGCTGTCCCCAATTTCTTTCTTCCTTTTTCAATTTTGTGTCTTCACGTCCTTATGAATCATGTCAATTATCTCTTCTTCTGTCGTCCCCCAACTGCGTCGTCCGTTGACATCCGCTATCAAAATATCTTTGTTTGCTCATTTGCCATCACATGCCCGTATGCCATCTCATTCTGACCTCTCGTATTTTTCCGTAATACAAGCCACTCCCACAGTCTTTTTGATGTCTTCGCTATACATTAACAAGATCATTACTATGATGTAGGTCCCATATAGCGTGAACTAGCGCACAACAAGACAACCAGCAAGTCTAATTTAGAACACGTTTGGTTCCAAATCTATTAGAAATAACGGGCGGAATAGAAGACTCAAAACGATATTTCGATTAAATTGGCCTAGGGCTCCTACCCAGCGCACAATGCGTGGTATAACCACACGACGGCATGCAACAATAAATGCAAAAATATAGTTATGAGAGATAGCGTTAGAAGAAGAAAGTAGTTTTTTTCTAATGTTGATATACAGCATACGTGGGTCTATGCAGATATAAATGCATGTGTGATTGTATGTACATGAATGAAAGTGTGAATACATGCATGTAAATATATGTTTCCCAATTTTTGCTATTTGACTAACATGTTTATCCATCAACGGTTTTGCTTTCCTTGAGTTACAAGTCTTCCTTCGCAATTGCAATGTTTGAACTAATGTCGAATTACTATTCATTTAGGTAACTCACGTTTTGAAAGGCATCCGGAAGGAGTTGATTATGACGACGATTATAGGATCAAGGTCAAATGGGGTCAGCAGGTCATTATCAGCACACTGACACATGTAGGTTACAGGGAATGTTTTTTGCTGAATATTAACGATTTGGACGAGGCAAGAACAAAACTGGATAAAACAATAATTGAATAGGCTAGAATTTAATAAATAGAAAATTTTGTCAGCGAGAAATAAAGGATTAGATTATTTTTATTTATTTTTTATCTATTACTAAAATTTGATATCGCCCTTCTTCCAACATTTTTTTGCTCAGAAGTGCACACGCCTCGACGGCGCAATTGCAGTTAAGGACTTGCTCAAGGTCCCTACACAGTGACTCCTCGGACGAGGGTCGAACCCGCCCACTCAACGCACACTGAGTGTTACGGGCCGACCGCTCTAACTGATTGGTCACCATGCCACACGTTTAATAGATTGATTAACTGTAGTTTATAATAGAAGTTGAATAATCCAACGTCGGAATAAATAGCTGGTCGTTTCACTTGTAGAGCGGACATTACAGATCGATAACTCTGACAGTATCAGCTTTCAACTCCGTCTTTGTCTTGGATCTACATCTCAATACGTAAGTCAAGGAAACACATACATGAATTAGATACTAGCGGTTGCTTTGTATTTCGTTTCAACACATATTCAAAAGCACATTGCTAGTCACGGCTTTCGTATTATAACCAAACTGAGTCTATGAAATCTTTCTTTGGTATGCAGGTGGGATAATGAAGGACAAATCAATATTTTCAGATATCTCTTCGCTGTTGACTATATAGAAAGGTCGTTCAACATGGATGAATCGGTTTATCACGATGTGAATCATGTAAGTGACTTAAATGCTTACTCAAAGCATACAATCCCTAAAGTTGGCAAAGGATACTCAAAAGAGACATTATCACTTTGTGCTCTATTTCTATTTCACATATCAATAGACCTTTACTATGCAAAACAGTCGGTTGGCTAACTTTCAACGCCGGTAAAAATCTGCACTTAATCGCTACATTATTATATCCTTCTGTTGTGCTATTGGTGAGGCAGAGCCAATTGCTACCTCACGCATCCACAGTTGGCGGATAGAGGAATGACCTCTACATATAGAGGCAGTGCTTAAAGTGAGCCTGGACGGTCATGGACCGCGTCCAGGTACTTATTTTCACGGCTGGACGCCGTCCTGTCACTTATTTGGCCAGTAGAGCCTGGGCGCCGTCCATGAGAGTCCATGCAACACTGCAATTCCTCTTTATACTTACGTTAATATCAACAGGAAAAAGAGGAGAAAAAACTTTCGCACAACAGATTTTCAAACACTTTCAAAACAATGCCGGTGCCACGGGCCCCCTTGTCGACAACTTCACAAAGGAAAACAATTCTCTGTACGCTTTAAATTACAGCAAACATTTCACCAACAAATAATTGACGACAGAATAACAGTTAAAGGACAAAAAGCCTAACGAATGATAAAAAATTCTATTATTCGCCCATTGCATTTGGTCAATTAGAAGTTGGATAGATAACAATAATGCTTGCAAATCCAGCTCTGCTTCCGCCAAAACCATTTTCATCAATTCAACTATTTAGGCAAATATTCTCTTAATTGATCCAGCTTTTATTTCAGTAGGCATTATTTTCATATAATGACATCTGTTTTGGAAGAATTTCGTTGACCAATCCGACTTCTATTCCAACATCATTAATATCACCAATCCAACTTCCATTTTAACGAACACAGTGGACGAGCCATTTGTCGTCGACTTAATATGTCGGTGTTCATCCGTTGCAATCTTTAGTTCTTACTTTTTTGACACTATTGGCCGTCCATAAATTACGTCAGGCGCCTATGGGGAGGGGGCCACAAATTTGTGACGATGTGTGACAGAGGGAAGAGGGGGTCGACGAAATGTGACGTCCCACCATCACATCAAAATACGCAATTTTATTAAAAACTTGCACTCAATTAAAGAAGTTCCACTTAATTAGCAGTAGTTGTTACCACAATTCAGCAGCACTAATTGTGATTATTGTATTCTTAATTTTTGCACTGTCTACTTTTGCGTCCGCTGTCAATGTTGGGGTGCTGGAAGTGAGGCAGCCATTCTGTAGCTCTTGGTCAGGATTCAATTATCCCGCCCAAACACACAGGCCACAGAGATTCGCTGAAACGGAGAAAATGGAGAATGTGGATTGCATATTATTTATTCCATGAAGGACTATTTTGCTACAGCCTGGGAGAATGGAGAGGCATACAGTTTGGATTGTTTCAAGTTATTGTTATTAAGCATTTTTAATAATTGCACCGATTCTGCCAGAGACTTTCATCGTGAGGAATGCATAAGATTGTAATCATTATGGGCTACTTTCTCCATTTTTCTTCGTTCTACAGTATTTCAATTTTAAATATTTGTACAGTTATAATCAAATTTATTGATAATTATAAGAAAATTTGCATTACATTCTGTACATATGGTTTGATTTTTGTTTAGGGGCCTTGTGGCATGACGTCATATTTGAGGGGATCATGGCACTTGTGACGACGTTTACAAAGGGAGAGGGGTAAAAAAAACGTCAAAAATTGCGTGACGTTATTTATGGACGGCCCCCTAGCGTCCAAGCACTGCTTTTTTACACTTTAAGCACTGTATAGTGGTTAGTTGAGAAATACGCAGATGAAACCTGACGAATAATCAATTGTGGACCAATAGCGGCAGAACTAACAAGGTGTGGGACACGGGTGGCACCTGTCTCACGTTTAAAATAAACGCAAGTGCTGTATGACAGCCCTACGACATAGTGAGTGCAGGCCGCCATCAAAGTCTGTTGCCCCGCTGCTTTGCGGGAAGGTATCGCCAAAGGCTTGGGCCACTGCCGATAACAGTGGTTTAGGTGAAGAGGGGCATCCGATTTGTAAAACTCCGCTTCAGTGTTCATACGATGGATAAGACAATGGAGACTAACTACACAAACAGAATCCGTTGTAGAAAGGGGATGCGTGTGGCTGACCCCTTCTTGGAGGAACTAATCCTAGCCGGAAGGAAACGATTGTTAGGAGTGGCTGCCTTCCTCGAAAGCATTTGTATCGGCCAAAATTATACGGCTGCAGGGGGCGGGGTTTTCACTAGACACGGTGTCATCGTGGGCTTCAAGTCTTACTACAGGGTTTGTGAATGATTAATCGTGCATGAAAGTATGTTATGCATCAGACTCTCATAGCCCTTATATCAACGATATCACAACACGGGCCGTTACTTAAGTCTTCACTTTTTATCTGGGCTGAGGGGCGCCTCGGACTATATTACATGTACATGAAAGGCAGTGGCGTATCGACGGGGGCGAGAGGGCGAACCGCCCCAGGGGACACTTGTCCTAGAGGCGGCATTTTCGGGAAAAAAATAAAAATTATTGTTGTGAAGTTGCATTCTGCCAGATTCTTGTTGTCCTTGTCTAAACCTGGCACAATGCTTTTTAGTTTTTTCTCGACTTAAAACTAATATATAGGCCTACGATATACCGAAGTACCATCGAAATGATCGAATGGCACCTAATGTTTATAGACATTAGCTGGAGCAGTCATTTATATGAGAGCGCCCCACCTCGTTGCATGGGCAGTAGGATGTGAGAAAATATGGGGCCAGGCACACACTGCACGGGCACATAAAAATGTTTTTGTTAAAATATATAGACTATTCTGGCAAATGAAAATTAATAGGAAAAGAGCGGGAGATTCAATGAGGTGTTAAGAGATTGCATATCGTTGTTGGAATTGGAATTAGTCTTAAACTAGTTTTTAATAAAAAAAATGTAATAATTTATTTTTGTATCGTCACGAAACTTTATTCCTGAAAACTTTACCTTATAATCCCTAAAATTTGGCGCTCCTAAAGTTTGGCGCCCTGGGCGGCTTTTCATGCCGCCTATGTCAGGAACCGGTCCCGGTGGACATGGAGCAAAAGAGAATTTAGACATTACACTTATGTTGTTTAATATTTTATTGGGAATGCAAGTGTGAAATCATACCGTATCCGTAATCTGTACGATAAGTTACCAGTAACTATTATATTCCAATAACTAGGTCTTAGAGAGAAGGAATAAAATTTTTACTCATTAATTTTAATTTGGTTAAAGTTTATAATTTTCGATATTACGTGCAAGACGTTTAGTAACTTTATTGTGAGGCTTGCTTATTGCTTGCTTTATAAATGTTTTATTTTTTAATTAATACTATCTTATTTTCTTTTCTTATTTTTATATCTAATGATATTTAAACGCATTTTAATTGGTCAAACAGTTTTGATTTTGACAGTGCATGCCGATGCTGTTACTAACTGTAGAGTGAATTGAATACCCAATAGAATAGGTCATAATGTATATAATGAAAACACTCAAAACAAGCGTCATATGCCTATCACCCCTTGTGCATATTCCAGGATTTGCACAAGAATAAAGTGATACAAATAATAGACAGAGCCTTCGCTCCAGGCGGCACTTTGCCTTGCTACGCCACTGATGAGAGGGTGCTAGAACTTATGTTACATTTCAGAATGAATGAATAATGCACAACTCATGCATAGACTGTACAACGAAGCACCTCTTAAGAGGTTCGAATTTATTCCAACATAATTTGCCTTTCGCCCGAACAACTTACAAGTTTAACATTCTATCAAACGTGTTGGTTCCCTCTATTCAACAATTGAATACTCTAGTGTAACTTTTAGACTTGTTTGTGTCCATTTTCATGATTTCTTCCCCATAAGATGCTAAATAAGAATGTTCTGTGCCGCATTGTAAATTTCTATAGACTGAAAGCCATTGTTACTACCTGGGAAAAGTGAGAGACCAGCCAGCGTCGTCTGCAGCCGTCAGTACTTGCAAAGGAATTGTGTAAGTCCGCTGAATTATTTTTGAACAATTCCTCAAGTGTAACGTTCTCTTACAATACAACACCATACAAGTAAAATATAATATAAAACAATGAAAGTCAATTTCTCTGATTGGGTTTACAACGCAATAGATGCGACTGGATCATTAGATTCGTGTTGAAATGTTTTAATTGCATAGTCTTTCTTTATCAGAGGTTACTTTACCATTGGGAACGTATCATATCACATCGATCCAACCAGTGATGAACTCCACGAACCTCACAGAGTCTACAAAAGTCGAAACGACGCCAAGACAGTCTACACATGTGGTCAGAATCCGTCTGTTCATTGTCTCAGCGATTCAAACCTGTACCCCGCCAATCAAAAAGTAGCCTACCAGGCATTAAAAAGTTGCCCCTCGATCTATCAAAGATATCAAAAATCATGCAAAAAATAAATATTTGACAGAGTTATTAATTTATACTATAAATTCTAATATTTTGTTGACGTTTATAAGTGCCTTTAAATAAATGCTACTAATCTACAACGATTAAACCTGAACTTACCCATGTGTTCTTTGATTCTATTCTAAAATAAAAATCTTTTAAAATGTAAAATGATTATTTCTAACCTAGTGGCACATCATGTTCTCCAACTAAATAAAAGTGGCCCTATGTCGAAAAGAATTGGAAACTACTGCACTGCGTGATGTTTATTAGTAATTTCTGTCCAATGCAAACGATGACGCGCCAAGTAAAAACCTCTATGATCACCGGTCGGAAGATATACGAGGCAGGCAGCCCCCGCTTTTAAAGTCTTGCGGTTTGCCGCTTGTTCCGATGTAGGTCCGTCCCTTTGTTGACACATCGCACGCGGCTTTTAACTGCATTATAGCTCCGCAATTGTTATTATTATTGTAATAATGCGAACTCATATCTTCCGACGCCCATATCAACGACGTTAGTCAAAGCTTCCTAGGACAGTTCGCCCGAGTCAATGCATCATCGGCCGTGATCCTAGGGGCTCCGCTCTCCCCGACGGATGCCCTGCTTTCAGCCATCGACACTTGTGTGGCCGACCTTGGAATTGCCCTCGACAGGTTGCAACTAATCGCTAGACAAGACGCTCTACTGATCCTTAGACATTCCGCCTAAACTCATGCATTTATTGAGATGCACCCCTTGCCACGACCACCCGCGTCTCTGGGCTTACGACGATCTGCTGCGAGGAGGGATCGAGCGAATCTTCAACATTTCGATGACCGATGACCAATGGGGTTAAGCTACTCTCCCGATCAGGATGGGAGGACTGGGAATTAGGAGGGCGTCCTCGCTGGCACTTCCCGCCTTTTTGGCTTCAGCCGCGGGCACTCTCCAGATCCAGTTCCTCATCTTAGAATCAGTAGCGGTGAAATCGGACTCGGCATCCGACTCGGCGATGAAATCGGACTCTGCATGCGACTCGGCGATGTCTACCTGGCTTCAACTTACCGAAGCCTCTGCCCCGACAACGCCAGGCCATAAACAAGCCCACTTTGACAGACCGCTGTTAAACGCGGTTCTGTCTGCACTAGAAGAAAAGCTACAGGATCCCTACGACCAGGCGAGACTAAGGGCCTTGCAGTCACCGCACGCCTCGAACTGGCTGTACGCTCTCCCGCTCGTTTCTCGCGATCTCAGACTGGAGGACGATACCGTGAGGGTGGCGGTCGGCCTACGATTAGGGATGGCCATCAGCGAGCCGCACACCTGCTCATGCGTCGCCTTCGTCTCTGCCAGAGGCGCACATGGCTTGTCCTGTTCTTTGGGTTTTGGCCGTCAAGCAAGACACTGTAATATCAACGACCTAATTCATCGCAGCCTCAACAGAGCCGGCATTCCAGCGGTCAAGGAACCGTCAGGTCTTTCTAGATTAGATGGAAAGAGACCGGACGGGCAGACCCTGATACTGTGGAGTGGGGGGCGGGCCTTACTTTGGGACGCGACGGTGGTGGACACAGTGGCCGCTTCTTATATCCCCGAGACAGCTTCCACAGCCGGAGGAGCGGCGGAGATAGCAGCCACAAGGAAACACACAAAATATTCTGAGCTAGAGAAGAAATACACTTTTGTGCCAATCGCTATAGAAACCTTCGGTCCCCTCAATAGTGAGGGTCTCGCATTTCTGTCTGAGACTGGACGCCGACTTTCGACAACTACCGGGGACACCCGAGAGACAAACTTCTTTTTCCAGAATTTGTCGGCATTGATCCAACGTTTCAATGCGGTGGCTTTACAGGGCACTTTGTCAAGATTACAATCCACTGACAAGCGGCGACCCAGATGGCCTGATGACATCCGTTGGCAATGCCAATGATGAATAACACTATATGTGACATAATAATAATAATAATAATAATAATTATAATAAGAATTATAATTATTATTATTAGTATTATTGTTATTATAAATTACTACTACTACTACTACTTCTCCCCTACTTTCCTCCTACGACTTCCTTCACCACCACTGCTACTCTACTACTACTACTACTACTACTCCACCTACTACTACTACTACTACTACTACTACTACTACTACTACTACTACTACTGCTACTACTGCTACTACTACTACTACTTCCCCTACTTCCCTACTACTAGGCTACTATTACTACTACTACTCCGCCTACTACTACTACTACTCCATCTATTATTATTTGTATTTGCTTATTTCAGGTCACGACGACATTTCTCTTGGCTCACTCCTGCATCCTGAAAAGCAAAATAAAAGGGCAAGACCCGTGTTTATGAATGTTGGCCTTCTAAGTTCATCACACATGTGAAGCCGATTGTAATAGGCCTACTTAGAATAATTATACTTTTTTACTCAATCCAGGTTAAAGAGAACTCAGTACAAGATTCAAAATAGTAAGTCGAGCAATTACTCATCTTAAAATAAGAAACGTGAAGAATATGGTTCTGAGTTTATAGTCCGAAGGTTCGATGGTCCGAAGATTGCCATTGTGTCCGGTCGATAGGTGATACGATTGCGGTGTTAATGGTAGCTGGATTGACGAGAAGAATTATGTTTGGCTAGCCGCTGGATTGCACCATTCTATTCATTCATCCATCTTTCATTTATACCTAAATGAAAGATGGATGAATGAATAGAATGGATGAATGAATAGAATGGTGCAATCCAGCGGCTAGCCAAACATAATTCTTCTCGTCATATGATTCTTTTCATATCAATCCAGCTCCCAGTTTTACACATTCGTTTCATCAATTAATTCAGCTTCTAGTTAAATTAAGGTCGGAGTATAAAATCTTCGGACTATCGAACTTTCGGACTATCGAGCGAACACCACGAATATAGCACGCAGTTTGCGGAGGTGAGTTCCTGTACAACATGTTCACAATATTATTGTAATAGTGATGTAGCTGGCGAGAGTTGTCCAACATTTTTGACGCCTCGGACCACAAATTAAATTATCTTTGAAGCCGTTAGCGGCACCAGAAAACTCAAAAGCAACGAATTAAATTAGTCGAAAATGGTTGAATATATTATATTAAACTTTATCATGGAACATTCACGAAGAATAAGCGCGTGTAAATGCATGCCTGTTTAATAATTCATTCAAAAGTGCACACGCGCAACGACGGCGCAACTGCTGTTGTAATGCAGAGCAAATGTGCTAGTAGGACAAATCTCAGGAGCCCCTAAATGATGAAAGTATTAAATACAAAATGACATCTCAGGGGGCCCCCAAGTGAATGGAAACATTTCATACAAAATGACATCTCAGAGGCCCCAAATGAATGAAAATATTTAATAAAAAATGTGAGATAATGTGAATAACGTCTCGGGGGCCCCCAAATGAATGAAAACATTTCATACGAAATGACATCTCAGAGGTCCTAAATGAATGTAAACATAAACTACAAAATATCATCTCAGGAAGCCAAAAACGAATGAAAACATTAAATGCAACATGACATCTCAGAGGGGCCTCAAATGAATGGAAACATTTCATAAAAAAAACAACTCAGAGGGTCACAAGTGATGATAATATAAATACAAAATAACTTCTCAGGGGCCCCCAAATGCATGAAATAATTTCACACAAAATAACATTTCAAGGACGGTGAGGGCCCTCGATTAAATAAAATCTTTAATACAAAAT